>NC_061160.1:48794494-48814292 GCF_022113875.1 Hydra vulgaris | reverse complement strand
ATTTATAAAATAAATTTTTTATAATACCGTTAAAAATTAATGGAAATATTTTTTATTTAATTAAAAAAAGCCAAAAAAAAAAAAATAATAATTCATATATATATATACATATGACACAACTTAATAATACGACGGTTATTTTTGATTTCTCCCACTTGCTAAGTTTAGAGAGGTTCTAAAAAATTATTTAGTTATGAACGTAACGAAAACATAATTACTATATTTGTTTTATAAATTAAAGAAAAGTAGTACCATGCAAATACCACGCATAAGTTTTGGTACTTCTTTACCATACCATATATATATATATAAACTAAAACAATTATATTACATTATATACAAAAACTTAATACAAACATTAGATAAAATAACTGTATATAAAACTAAATTTTAAAAATATAAACATACACACTATAAATACAATTTCTAATACGTGTAGAAGTGGAATATTGCTATGTATGAACAATAATATAAACAATTAAATTTAAATAATGCAAGAGACTTTTTGCCAGAAAATAATGCCATGACTACGTTATGCAGAGTATTACTGCACAAAATATCCCACACACCATAAATACCCCTGTCACCACCTTATTGAATAAGTTCCATATTTTTTTGAAATTATTTCTCGATTATTCTTATTTAATTTTCACTATGACTCATTATTTCATTATCATCTTTCATTATGTCTTATATTTTTTTGATCATGTTTATCAACAGTCATAAAGTCAGTTGAAGAATTATTTGACCGTTTAGATTTTGCATAATACTATTGGTCAATCAATCTTTTTAATATAAGATGTTTAATCCATTTAACTCATTTTCAATCTCTGCTTGTTCAAATAAGTCAGCATCAATGCTTATCGTAACACGGGGTTACTTTAGCCAGCGGGGTTACTTTAACCATTTTGAAAAAGTTAATTAAACATTTGTAACTTTTAAACAGTTAAGTAACGTTTTACTTAACATTTTAAATAGTAAAACGTTATTATTTAAAATAGTAAAACGTTACTTTACTGTTTAAAAGTTACTGATGTTTAATTAAAGATTTTAAAATATTTTAATTTACAACGAGCATGCGAATACTAAAATTTTTTTTGATTCTTTGACATGTTTCAACTTAGTATCTTCCCCATTATCAACAAACCCACCAGGGTAACTTTCAAATCTATTACTGCTATTGACAATAGATTAACAAATTCAATACAAGATATTTCTCTAAAATCAAGAATAAAAAAAACAGATATTTCAGATCACTTTCCAATATACTTCTCTTTGTCACAAAATTCCACAAAAAATAAAAATTCTACAAAAAATAATAAAAAATCTTATGTTATAAAAGAATTATCGATGAAGCGTCTACTCAAAAATCTAAGGACTTGCTATCGACAACATATTGGCAAAAGTCTACTAAGAATGTAATCTAGGTAACACAAACTCTGTGTACATTAACTTTATAAATTTATTTATCCTACAGTATAATAAAAGTTTTTCAATTCAAGAAAAAGAAATAAAATCAAAATACTTAAATTGTCCATGGATAACAAAAGAAATCCAATTACTTCAAGCTGAAATACCTTCTTTAGACCATAAAAACATTATGGGCAAAATTTAAAAGCTTCAGGTATTTCCAATTCTATCTTATTTGGACTTATATACATTAAATATAAGTCCATCAAAGCAGCCGTGGCGCAGTGGTAGCGCACTTGCCTCAGAAACGTAAGATCCGTGGTTCAATCCATCTCTGGGCAAGTTTTGCGACATCGGTTGGGAAGGAGGCGTGAACTTCCTATTAAATGCTCTTCCGCGGTGCTCTGTGATAAGACCGTAAGGACTTCTTGGGGCACCCAAATTAACATTAAAAAAATATATACATATTATCATTAAAAAGTAAAAACTTTAAGTGGTCACACAATAAATATTTGAAACGATAACGCACAAAAACTTTTATGAATGTATTGTTTATAAGGATAAGTCGTATAAATAATTTTAACTTAACTTTTTAAGGCTGTTTTTAGGGTGTTGGAAAAATAATTATCATAACCTCAATATAAACAACAATGTTATGTTGTTACATCACTTTTTATCAGGATTTATTCTAATATACAGAAGCAAACAAAGAAAACTATTTTTACGGGTGGTGAATAGATGGCGGAGCAGGTGTTAACAATCCTCCCCTCCCCCCATCACCCAAAAAAATAAGATTTTATTATGCCCCTTTTGATTTTGAAGAGGTTCTATTCAGCAAGTAAACTTACTACTAAAAATGTTATACTTTTACTGCTGAACCAAATTTTTTTTTTTTTTTTTAAAACATCTTCGCCTTCAACAAGGCTGCAAGCAACCACTAATTAGTGTTGGAAGTTACTGGAAGAGAAAAGATGAAGATTGCAGAGCAAGATAATGATTGACAGACGACTTAAAAGATTGCAAATTATATGAATTAGGAAAGCAAGATGAAGGAACCGAACTCCAAAGAACTGTGTTCGAGAGAAAACATTACGATGATGCGACAAAGGTTGTAGGTTGGCGGCAAGAGCAGGTCAAACTAAGTTTACAATGCGTTTTTGCACCTTGTCTAAAAGAGAAAAGGGAATCATTAGAAGATTAATTTATATTAATAATAAACAAACATATTACCAAATAGATTAATTTAAAGAAATGATAACAATTTAAACTGTATATTCTTTCATTGTTCTAAACTATTTTCATTTCTTTTGACTTTTGCATTTAGCTAAAATAAGAGCATTTCTTTTTTTGAGGTTAATAAATTTTCGTTAGTTTCAGAAGACATTTTCCATGCTCTTTCAACCGTTTACGAGTGGCACGGAAAGTTGGGAGCCTTTCCCTGATTCAGAATCATATTCAAAAGCTCCTCATTTGATGTAGCTCAAAACAGTCTATATCATACAAATTTATTAATTTTGACCAGTTTTTAGATTTACAATCAATAACTGGAATGTCTGAATAAATTGAAAAATGAGTTTAGGACCCTCTATGAAACTCTTAGACTTTTTATATTAAACCACATAGGAGTATATACTTTATTTATATAAGATTTTGAGCTCTCTACTGGGATTGATTGTTCTTGTGTATAGTGCCAAGATCCGTACTGCTGTTGTCAGCCACCTTGCATGACAAATAGGACCTAAAAATATAATCTTTTATATATAAAAATTAACTAATTGTATAATTTAATAGCAAATTATATATTAATAAATATATATTTACATAAACTTCAAACGAACAAAATAAAAGGAATAATATTAAGAACTTTACAAAACAGCACACCTATTTATTTTCTCAGATACTTATTGTCTGAAAACTGAAAAACTTGTATGAAGTCAACAGTTAACTTTAAATGAATTGGATTTGTCAAAAATTTTCTAACTTGTCTTTTAAAATATTATTATAATTATTATTTGATAAAGTATATTAATATTAGTAGTTATAACTTTTTACTAAGTATAATTATGCTTGTCAGAATAAAATAAAGCAGCAATAAAACTCTTAAGTAAAAAATATAATTTCTATAAATTTTGATAATGTTGCTGTTAAAATTATTATCACCAAGAATGTAAAATAATATTATTATTTTGATTACCCGAATAACTATTTGAGCTATTAGAAGAACCATCAAGTTTAGAAATTGAATGACGCAATGGTAACTCGTTAACATGTAGAAAACAGCCAATTAAAAGAATTCTTCTTTTCAATATTCTTTCAAGACAAGCAACTAAACATTACCTTTACCTAAAATGGTATAGTAATATGAAAATATATAAATAAAATAAAGATTTATATCTTATCTTTTTTAATTTCTCAGACAGGTATTTTTGAAGAAAAAGTATACCCTTGTATTGTCCAAAAGTATAAAAGTATATACTTGTATTGTCCAAATTATTGTCTGGATACTTTTATCACTCTTAAACTCCTTGAGAACATCACAGGTAAACTCAGCAAGATCTTTATCTTTACCTTTTTCTTTATGTACACCTATGTGCTTTAGATATTGACCTTGCAACTCGCCTTAGTCAAATTAAATTTTTATTAGTAAAAAATAAAATTGAAAAAAAAAAAAAGACAAAAGAGATAACATTGGCCTTTACTTAATTCAAGTGGTCTACAATGCTGGAAGATTTACAAAGTTTTGTTTCACCATCAGTATCGCTCTGTTCATAAACCAATGAGTTTTTATTACATTTGCTATCTTAATCAATTTCCTTTATATTTGAAACTTTAGATTGCTCAAAACATACTTGTTCTTTCTCGTTTTTTGTTCTTGTACATATTAACATACTTGTTCTTTCTCTCTTTTCATTTTACTTATTTCAATAACATCATTTAGATGTAGATAACCAATATCTTAAAGTAGATCATTAGTTACGGCGACAGCTTGTTTATCTGATATTCAATATCTAATTACCTCTAAAGCAAATTTGGGATAGTGCGTAGTGTTATAGTACTTTGATTTAGTCTTATTTAATGATGTAATTGAAGTTTCACTCTGTAATTATTTAAATAACTTTCAGAAATTAAAAATCATAACAATGAAAATTTTACATTTAATTCTATTAACATTTAAGATTTAACTCTAATTAACTTTAAAGCATTATATTTAAAAGAATTAAGAAATTTAAGAATATATAAAGTTTTTATCATACAATCAAAGTTTACACGTCATAATTTATTACCTGATCTGAATCCGTGATTGTGTCAATCTCTTTAATATAAATTTCTTCATTAGAAGGTTTTGTTTGCTTTGTTTTTCTTGAGGTAGGTGATAAAACAGAGTTTTCAATACCTCCTATTGGAAACTTTCCTATAGTACCAACTTTCTCCCTTTGGTTTTTTATATAGAAGCGCTTTTCCAACGGAACCTAAATAATTATTTAAGGTTTTAAATATTATTTTCAATTAATTTGTGTAAAACGTGTTATTATCTAAAAATATAAAAAATAACAAAATATAAAAAAGTCTATCAAACAAAAATTAATTAGGTTATTTAAAGTTTAATTTAAAATAAATTACTTTAAATTTGTATAACTTACTTTTTTTTTTACCAACACAACTACAGTAAAGATGCACATTTGAACAACCTGAGCATTTGATATTCCTGTCATCACAAGGAAGAACTTCAAGCTTGCAATTACATGCTAGCAGATCAAAAAGTTTTTCTTTATTTTTTCCAACAATTTTTTGGTCAAAGGTTTAATTTTATTTCTATTCCAAGAAATAAAATTATTATAAAAAGTTTAACAATCAAACTTTTGTAGTTTTAAAAAATATAGTTCAAGCAATTGAACTATATTTTTTTAAACTACAAAGCGTTCTTTGAATTATAATAAGAAAGCGTTCTTTGAATAATAATTTTTTGTCTTTAATACCATCTAAATCTTTTAATTTGTAGAAAAATCTTGGTACATCACCATAAGTTGCTAGATCTGTAATAGGAAGATCCCCAGTGGGCATTTCGACGTCGAACGAACGTCGAGCGACGTCGGATCTCGACGTCGGATCGACGTTGGGTTTACGTTGGAAATGGAAATGTTATTTGACGTCGGATAAACTGACATCGCGCGACGTCGGCATTCCGATGTAAATCCAACGTGTTTTTTGAAAACTAATAAACGCTGCCCTAGGCAGGAATCGAACCTCGGTCTATTAGATACTAAATCCTATGCGCTTACCACTACACCACAAGGACATATTTATTGATGAGTTTATTTAGTAATTTATACTTGTAGCTATTTGGGAATTATTACTTTGATAAGAAATAATTTTGTTTAAATATTATATAAATATTAAAACGAATAGTTATATATTATAAAAAATGTATACTCGAAAATGTTAATAGTTAAAAAACTATGCTAGTGCATCATACAAAACCTCATGATGTTTTATTAACCTTTATTCAAACTTTTTTCCATTAATAAAAAAACACGCTTAGTTCACATAATTATTGAAGAGCGCATATTGTTGGGTTTGGATTAAATTTTCATCAGCGATGTCTTACGACGTTGTTCCGACGTCGTTTTAAGGACGTTGGATTGACGTCGGAAGACGTCAAAAGACATCGGAGTACGTTAATATTATGACGTTGCCCGATGTCTTTTTATCGACGTTGGATCGATGTCAGTACTGCGACGTTTTTTGGACGTCTTTTATAAGATGTCGGAACAACGTCAAAATACATCGAAACGACGTCAGGGGATGTTGAGATAAAGACATCGCCCGACCTCATTTTACTGACATCGGAACAACGTCGGAATAGGTCTTTTGACATCGCTGATGAAAATCAAACGTAAATCCGACGTCGGATTGACGTCGGGTGCCCACTGGGTCAGAAGGGCGACCACCATATAAATTACACCGCCTAGTTCTTCTTACAGGAGGCATTTTCCTATTATTGTAATAAATTAAGTTTGATAATATAGTTAATATATATTATAGATTTTATAATTCCTTAAAAATAACACTAAAACGCTTGCGCAAGGTTTAATTTACAATTTGATTCTCTGCTTTTTAATTTGTTTACATTTTTTAAAGGCCGGATGTCATTATAAACAGGGTGTCAATTCTAAAAAAAACTTGAAAAAATGCATACGACTTTTTTTAAAAAACACAATTGAATAACTGGGAAATGTATTTTTCATAATCATTGAATCAATGATGCACAAAAAATATATTTTTTAGTTTTTTTAACATGCTTTTCAAAACATTACTTTCTAGTTCTTTTAATTTATCCAGCAGATTGATAACCCCGATATATCCAATAAAAATGGCAACTTATAAGAAATCTTTTAAGTTAGAATTTTAATGCTTATTTTTAAAATAAAATAGCTTCTACTCAACTTTAAAAGTTACTTTTTTCGCCAAAATTCCTATTTATTTATAAGGTAATTACTCCAGAAGTGATGAAATCCCAAAAATTGCTGGCGTCTATTACCCATCTACAAGCAATACAAAAACTTTTTTAATAAAATAAAAAAAAAACATATAGTTTATTTTATTCTAATCAAATACAAAAATTTAATAGAGACATAAAAAAGACATGGGACATTATGAAGGAAATAATTGGTAAAAATAAATCTAATTTTAACAAAATGCCTTCTAGAGTAATAATTAATGAAAGTGAATCAACCAACAAGCGAGATATTTCAAATGAATTTAACAACTACTTTGCTAACATTGGTGCTGATCTTGCATCAAAAATCATTGCACAAATAATACATTTAAAAGTTATTTAACAGGCTCACACTGCTCTTTAAATTTCAATGAAATAAATCAAGACAAACTTGAAGTAGCTATAAAATCACTTAAAATCAAGTCCTCAGGGATCGATGACATCTCATGCAAAGTAGTGTTAGATGTTTTTGAGGAGATACGTAATCCAATTTTCCAAAGTATTGAATTCATCAGTTACAACATGTAGGGGAAAGATGATGGCATAGCGCCTATGATGGCATACTGGTCATATTTTTATAAATATTGGTTATTACGAAAAAATGGTTTGATTAACATGTCTATACTGACTTTATATTAGTTTTGGTATAAAAAAGTCCCTGATGCACAAATATTGCTTTTATAATTAAGAAAAATTGATTTTGGGATGTGCTGTTGTATTTTAATTTCTATAAATACTTAATATGGTGATTTTAATATTAACTGGACAGAAATAACATTTTCATGCCTTTTATTTCTAATTTTTGTGCATTTAGTGGAATACTTACTTAATTTTATCTTTGAACAAAGCAGGCATAGCTTGTTTCAATGAAAATAATAACCTCTTCCTATGATGGCATACTGACGAGTTAGGTGTATTGCAATATTGAGGAGTGGAGAAAACCTTTTTTTTCACCATAAAACAGCATACTTATTATTGAAATAAAAAGGAATTTTTATTTCACTAAAAAATTTATGGTTCAAAAGACAGATAAAAACGCAATATCTCTTATACGCATGCGCGACATTTGACACTGCTGTTGTATAGCACAAATGGGATAACTAGGATGATTACGCGTAGTTTCTGGCATTTCTGAGGAAAGACTCTTAGGTCAATTAAAATTTTTAAGTTACCCTTGGTGCTAACCAACCTCACCCTCCTCTATGCCATCATAGGAGCAGTAGATACCTATAATGGCATACTTGTGCTTTTTTTTAAAATAAAAATAATTAATAAAAAAATAAAGCTGATGAAAACTTTAAAGGTTATTATTACTCTACATGTAACAAAGAATGTATCCATATCAAAAATTTTGTTTTTGGTCTTCAGGATACTGAATAATGAAGCTTTAAAGTTAAGTATGCCATCATAGGCGCCTTTTCTCTATTGTACCTGATAAACTAAAAATATCTAAAATTGTATCAATCTATGAATCAGGAGAAACCAATTCTTTAAACAATTACAGACCAATCTCAATCCTTTCGGTATTTTCAAAACTTCTATAACGAATAATCTATAATAAATTTAATGAATATTTAAAAACGAAAAAATTTATCAATAAAGGTTAATATGGTTTTCAAAAGCTACACTCAACTGAGCATACAGTTCTTGACCTATCGAATAGGATAAGTAGATCAATTTAATTAGGGATTAATTGATTTGTCAAAGGCATTTGACACCGTCAATCGCGAGATTTTACTGAAAAAAAAATCAAAAACTATGGCGTAAAAAATCAAGCTTTAAATTGGTTTAAAAACTTTCTAAATAACAGACAACAGTGTGTTATTATAGTTAAAAAAGCAACTCAAGTTTACTGAGAATGTGGTGTACCTCAAGGTTCCATTCTTGCTCCTCTTTTATTTCTCATTTATATAAGCAATCTTCCAAATACCTCAAATATCTTTAAAATTATTTATTATTACACAAATTTATTTTACTCAGCAAAGACAATCGAAAACCTTTTTTAAAAAACAAATGCTAAACTAAATAAAATTAATATATGGTTTAAATACAATAAACTGTCCCTCAATATAGAAAAAACTGAGTACATACTATTTCACTTTAATCAACAAATTAAAAAATACCCCTGAACCTATCAACACTTAATATAGAATATATAGTCATCAAAAGAGTTCTGAATACAAAGTTTTTAGGAGTTCTAATTGACGAACCTATCTCCTGGAAACCCCACATAAACTACATTAACACAAAAACATCAAAGTGCATTAGTTTACTATTTAATGCAAGACCCCCAGCAAGCACATAACGTTATTTCAACGTTTTTTCAACGTTGCGAAATGGTTGATATATGGTTGAAAAATAAGGATCTAAATTTCAACGTTATTTTAACGTTAGTTCAACGTTTAAAAAAAAAACGTTGAAATTACAACGTTGATTCAACGTTTATTTTCAACTAAAAACAAACGTTAAATTAATGTTGAAAAATAAACGTTGAAACAACGTTGAAATTACGTTGAAGTTTAGATATGTGAGTTCGCCGACGCAAATGTGCTTATAATACACCTATTCGATCGAAAAAAAACGCGTTGAAATAATGAGGCCTTGATCCAAATTGTGTGGGTTAAATAAAAATAAATTTTTACGTACGAAGGATTTTTAAGCAAACATTGAGCTTTCCTTTTGTTTAAATTATTTATCCTAAGATAAACTCATAATGGATAAGGTTTAATTAATAAAATAAAAGTATATGAGTTGAAGCACTATTTAGGACTTCGAAATTTGCGTGTTTGTGAAACAAAGAGGGAATTGGTTGCTTGTGTATTTTCTGCCTGTACTAACTGTTACCGAGGTAGTCAACACAGTGGGCACCGGACCAAAAAAAGACGTCTTTTGAACGTTCGAAAAACGTTCAAAACGTTCAAAAGACGTCCAAAACGTGGAAAAGAGGTTTAAAAAACGTTTTTTTTACATCCGTGTCCACTGGGGAAGAACTTAAAGATGAATATCAAAAAAAAAATTTAATTCACAATCTTAAATGCAGTGATCCGTTTATCTTATAAGATGGTTGGTTATCTGAAGAGGACAGTATTAAACAATAGCCATTGGTTTTGTATCCAGATATTTTATAATTGTTTGATGTTTAGCCTATCTGAATTAGGAAGCAATGACTTAAATGATTACAAAAATTCAAAAGCTTTTATATTTTATAAAACAGGCTGGCTTCAAAAACCCGTAAATCACTGTATGTGATATAACTAAAACAGTGGTTTATCTAATAAAAATAAACAAAATTTAAGATTTTAATAATTAAACAAAATCCTTTACTACCAAGTGTTAAGCCTGCTTTGACCCTAGACTTGCTGGAGAAAAAAAAACGCATAATAAACTTATTAGACTTTTTTTTTAAACATATACAATTACAAGAATGTAATGTTCATGAAGATTTGAAAAAAAATCAATGTTGTTTTAATCTTCCATTCAATCTTTACTGTTTTCCAAGTTCTTAAAAAAAAATTCTAGAGAATGAGAAAAGTGAAAAGTTTTATTAAAAAGGGAAGGTAAAAATAAGAAAAATGGAATCCATGTCACAGTGATCGTGTATGTTCAATAGATTTTGTAGATGGAACACATACCATTGCTAACATAAAGCTAAGAAGGAGTTTAAATAAACTTTGTACAAAATTGAACTTTTTAGTTTTGAAAGGTATTAGTAAAGACTCCTGTGCTAACACATTCCTTGAATACAATTATTTATCGACTTTAAGGTCTTATATTTCCATCTCTTGAATTATTGACAAACAGAGGTTTTAAGTTACAGAATGCAGCACAAGCCCTCACAATATCATTAACATGACGCAACATTGTTAGAGGAAAACCATTCTTTAAAGTTCTGTAAGTTTTCATTCTATTAATGATTCGTTCAACGTGTATTCTTTAGTTTGTTATTTTTTTAGTTTTTTTACATTCAGATGCAATCATTTGACTTTTAAGACGAGCACCTGGAGGAATTATCAAAGTGCAAAATCTTAAGAAAAGTTCTTCCTGGATTTGAAATCCATGATCTGCCATGACTTCATCGTCACGCTCTAACAAGTCATAAAAACCACTGTCTTTTGTTATAAAATTATCTGAACATCTTCCAACATAACAATTAGATAAAAAAGTGATAAACCACTCGGCGAAATTCTTACAAGAAACTTAAACGTATTGTGTTGTTTATAATCAGACCAAGTTGAGGCTTGTGCTAATAGAGACTTGGGTCGTTTAATAAAAACTTCAGCATAATCAATAATCCCACAATAATTGTTATATCCTGCATTTTTAAAAACCCAAAGCAATTTTTCCCTGATGGTTTCTCGTGGAAGACATACAATAAGAACACTATCTAACACATTGCTTATAAGTTTAATCTATGTAGAAAGTATGTTAGGAGAAGTAGTAGGATAAATTCCAAATCATTCTGCAATTTCTTCATTAAGAATACCAAGACGAAATCGCATGTGTTAAAAAAAATTCGTCACGATGAGCAAGGTTTCTATATTTATTTGACTGAAATCTGCGCTTTAATTTGCTAGTATTCTGAACATGTTTTGGTCCTCGCCAGTAACTAAGCTTTTGAAGAAATGGTATAATAAGTAAAAAGATGGCATTAAATAAAGCTATTGTAGATATCCTAGTATAAAAGTTCATTTTTTTGTCTGTTTTAACTTTGTTGCATGAAAAACCAATAATTTCTTAGTTTGATTAACTTGTTTTTGGTTTAGTTACTTCAAGGATATATTCAAGAAGTTAACTTTTTTAACAAGAAAATCAATCAAAGACGTTTTAGAATTACATCCTTCACACACATTTAGCAATGACTGGCTAGCATAAGAATGTTCACAGCTTGGCGGCGGTAAATTGCATTATCGTTATTATTACTGCATAACTTATTGGTATTCTTCAGTTGTATTATTATTAGGGTGGAATGCAAGAAGCAAGCTTGAGTCAAGTTCGACTTGAAATTTACTTTGTAACCGGCAGAGTATTTTTTAAGGGAAAAACAGCGGCAGAGTATTTTTTAAGGGGAAAACCCATACTCAGAACCCATACAGAATTACATTCTGTGCTCACGGCTGTTTCACGCAATTAAAAATTGGGCATTACCTCACGAGTTTAGCAAAAATAATTTCCGCATAAAAAGTTTTTTAAAAATTTCGGCATATAAAATAACTTTAAAGTAATAGTTTTTTTTTCAATAAACGCTTTAGTGTTCTAGTAAAAAAAAATGAACCATCTAACTTTCCTTGTTAAATAAATATTTTCATTAAACGGAATAAAAATAAAAGATGTAAAAATATTGCTAATGATTTGGGATCACTTTTCTTTTTTTTGCGTATTTTATGAAAAACCTATCTTGGGCCAATCAAGATTTGATATTTTAGGCTACTTGCGTGATGGTTGAAATTTTACATACTTTTTTTTTTATTTTTTTTATTTTTTTTTTTAATTTTTTATTTTTTATTCTTTATTACAATCATTACTACAATTTCTATTATAACTTGTGAATAAAACGTAAGACATAAAAAAAATAAATAAATAATATTTACAATAAAGATTTCGTTAACAATAGAAATATGACAATAAATATAACAATAAAAATTAGGAATAAAGAATGCGGAAACTCGAAGAAGTCCTTGAGGTCTTGTCGTAGAGAACCGCTGGAATCAAAACGCTTTAAATGAATTCATTTTTATTGATTTTTTGTAAATGTTTATTAGCTTTTGAATTGAATCTGTTCCGATAAATAATTATATAAACCGTTGCATAGAATAGTTAAAAATAATATACTTCAGTATAACTATCGATGTGTTTGATGACGTCATAGTGAGTTAGTGATGTTAATATAAATCGAATAGATTAAAAAAAAAAAATAATAATTTAATTGAACATTTCGTGCATTAAAATTGTAGAAATTAAAATCAGAGTGGGGTGGACATTCTTGTTGATAATTAGCTCTTGTTCTAATATAGTTTTTTTTAAGTATATATTGTGTTTGCATCTTTACCATACAAGCAATCATAGGTGGTATCACCGAATCCCAATCCAGCCCAACGATTGCCAAGCAGTTATAGTTGGGTGTTCCTACGCCAGAGGTTATGCAGCACTATGCTTTTTTTTTTTTTTTTTTTTAATATACATAGACTGCAAGCACACACACACCCATACTAACAGCACATATACACCCATACACCCATATATATACCAATATACATACATAAATACATACATACACAGATACACATACGCATTTATACATAATTTATTGTTTTTATTTTATTTTATTTTTTTTAATTTCTTTTTTTCCTTTTTTTTTTTTTTTTCTTATTAATTTTTACAAAACCGTGTTATAAAAACCGTAATAAATTTTTTTGTTTTTGTTTTTTCAAATACTAAATAAAAGATAAAATAAACCTGAAAATTTATGCATACTAGCAATATATAATATAAAGCAATATACAATACGAACTCAAATAATAAATATTTATACATCTATTCATAGCTATCAGTTTCAGTACAATCTCAATGTAACTATATAAATAGGTAAACTTAGTCTTAATAATAGGTAGACAAACCCATAACACTAGTAATATAGAAAAACGTTCTCCATAGAAAGAATTAGATTTTTAAGCTTAGTTTTGAAAATAGAAAAAGAGGAAGGTAGATCAAAATTTTGCAAAATAACTTTATTCCAAAGATTAGGTGCACGATAATCAATACAAAGCTGATTAAACTTGGTTCGGCATAAAACTTGATTTAGCAAATTATTATTTCTCAGTGCATACTTATTGTATGGTTTCAAAGTAAAAATATTTTTAAAAACGTCAGGAGATAAGTTATTTTTCCACATATATACAAAACATAGAGTATTACATACTAACATAGAGTATTACATACTTATAAACGAGTGTCTATTTTATCAGATTTTTGGAAGACATAGTTAAAAAAATTAGTTTTTGTTAGTTTTTTTAGCATTATTATTTTCGTTTTTACTTGTTTTATATGAAAAACGTTCAATTTTTGTTATGCCCTCCAAATTATTGAAATTTCAACCCTTTATGTAGATGGAAATCAAAAAAAATTACTTTCTCTACTTCTAGCTAAAACGTCTTTACCTTGGCAGGTTTTGCAACAAAAATTGTAGTTACATGCGTTAAATTTTTGTTTATATTTAAAAGCAATAATGTAACTTTAAATACGTTACTTCCCAATTCACTATGTAATATAATTTATTAAAACAGTTTTTTAGCGAGACAATTTTTAGTGTATAAATGAAACAAACTTTGGCGGTATTTTCCATATGAAATGGAAATAAAACTAGTATCAATTGCATGCAAAGATCGTTTGCTACTTATAGAACATACATAAATATATTAACTAAAAAAAAAATTATTTATGTCAATCCACCAAAATGAGTTATCAAAATATACAAATTGCCTATATTATTATGTATATTTATAAAAACTGTGTTATTTTTCTACAGAAAAGTAATAATACTGTAATATTAATCTAAGTGTCAGGAAATTATTCTACGACCAAAAGCTGAAATAATTCGAAACTCTTTTGTTTCTTCTAAATCTTTTTTTTTTTTTAAAGTATTTTGCGATTTTTTTATTTTTCCCATTGTAGTGCCTATATCAGTTCGCATTCGGTGTAAATAATGTTAATATGTTTTATAATTGGTCTGATTATGTTTATATTACATATTAGTCAACAGAAATATAGTTTTTCTGATTTTTGATTTTGCTAAAAAGTACCATTAAATTTCGAAATTCTGCCAAGTTCATCATTTGGCGCCTTTATTTAAAAATCAGAGCAGTCTTGGATTATTATATTGAATGATAAAATATAAAACATTCAGTCGGTGTTCATAATCTTTTTACAGAACGTATTTATCTTTAATATTTCAAAAGTTATGAAAGTTTTAGTAACACCCCCTAAGTAATTATTTTTAAAAAATAACAAGAAGCCGTATGCTCACTCTGAAACAGCTGTGTGCTAATACCTTTCAAAATTAAAAAGTTCGATTTTGGACAACGTTTGGACAAACCTTCACGAACACTACATTCTTGTTTTTTCCACTTCTAAAGTTTACAATGGCTATTCAAACACCCACATTACTGCACAGTTACCTCTTGCCATCGTGTTGAATTCGAAAGATGAGATAAATAGGTACTAAAATATTACGTTATTGCGCGCCATTATGGTAACGTAGAAAATAATAAAACAAAAACTTAATAAATAAATAAATGCATTTAATGTAAATGCATTTTAATAACAATTTATAAAAAAATTTGAAATTTTACAAATTATCAACATATCTACATTAAATATTAAATTAAATAGATCTTCTAAATGTATCTTTTCTTTTTAACATATGTTTTTGTGGCATATCTTTTTTTAATTATTCTTCTAAAGGTAACTTCTGGTTGCTTCTCTTCTTTACATATCTTTTTGTGGCTAATCTTCTTTTAATCAATCTTCTACAGTTATCATCTTGTAACTTTTTTTTTTTCATTTATTAATATTAGCCAATCATTGAACGGCAAAGTTATTGTTTCGAACTTTACCGAGTTTGTTTATGAAATTCACCGAGTTTAGCGTGCGCAGTGTACAGGTCCGCCTATATGTCAAATATACAATCAAAGTCTAATTATAAGTAAGAAACTATAGTGTGGACCAGTCTGTTTTGGTTTGTATAGTCAAAAAACTGTTGTTTATGTGAATGAAATTCCATCAAGTTGAATAAAAAATGGTTTTGTTTATTGTCCGAATCAAAATGTGAAATTTGCAGTGAAAAATTAAAATATAATACAACAGTTGGTTGGTATAAGTTTAAACTAAAATATGATGAAACTACAGGTATTATAACCTATTTTATATAAATAATTATTACATATAATTATAAGAGCAGTATTAAAGACCATTTAATCTTTATTAAATGTTATGTAAAGTATTTATTGTATTCTTTTCGTTAGGGATTAGTATAATAACATTAGGTAAAGTAAAAATAAATATAAACTGGATTGCAGGCGTTAACATAACTCCAAAGTAGTTTGATATTTTCGTTTTACTGTTATTTTTTTTTTAATATTTTGCTGCATTATTAAAATAAAATAAAGATGGCTTGCACAGTAGAACAGATCTTAAATTTAAAGCTTTAGTTAAAAAAGCAAAAAATAGACTAGTTAACGTAGGCTCTGATAATATAGGAGCTAAAGTATTTAATAAAGTGATTTTTGAATATATCTGCTTTGTTTTGTCATAATTCTGATCTAGAGAGAAAAGCCAGTCATACATTTTATAGTCAGTTAAGCCAGTCAAGAAGATCTGAAGAACAAAAAGTTTTTTTTTTTTTTAATGTATTTTTAATGTCGCGCTGTTCAACTGGATTTTAAACTAAAATAAATAAATAAAATACATTCTGGTTATATAATGCATATGCCATTATATAAACATTATGAAAGTAACAAAGAATGTAAATTATGACTTTTTTAATTAATTTTTATTACTCTGCCATCATAGATAATTGTCTTGGATATGTCAATAGTGTACCATTCATGACAACTTTCTGCTAATAGTTTTTTTTACACATAATATAATATAAATCATCAAGTTGCATAGATGACAAATTGTTGAATAATTTCCTATTTTTTCTTATTTTTTTGTTATTATCATTAACGTTATAATTATTTATTTAGTTATTTCTATTAGATATTTATTATTTTCTAATTTTTGGTATTAATAAAAAACTTAGCAGTTATAAAAAAAGAAAATGTTATTAAAAGTTGCTAACAGTATGCTCAAATTAGAGCTAAGATTTCTTATAAACAGACTTCAAAACAACAAAAAATTTATTAAAAAAAAGAAAGTTAGAGAAAGGCTGTTTATAAACAGCTTTATTCCTAATTTTCTTTCTTCTTTTTTTTATTTTATTTCAATACATCCAATAAGTATCAAATCACATTTTTATAGACTAGTCTAGATTGATTTGTCTACTTACTCTAACCTCTCAGTTGTATTCATGTCTGGTTTTTCAGATCTTAATTAAGATTTTGTTTATCGCCATAATTTATTATTTTTTGTTAATGTGTGATTTAAGTATTCCATTAATTTATTTGATTTGTGATTTGATTGTATTTTTACTGCTACTTTTTTTTTATTTGAATAAATATATTTTGATTTTGCAGGTTAATGGTAAATAAATTAAAAATAAAGTTTAACTTTACCTGATCTAAAACAAACAAAAGAGAATTAATTTTAAATATTTCCAAGGTGTTATTGGTATGTATATTATATTTCTTTGCGCTGCACAGACCGATACCATCCCGTTACTTTTTTTTCTCCACTTCGAGCACTGTTTGTATGTATATATATACATATATGTGTATATATAGGTTTGTGTTATGTGTGAATATGTGTTGATGTATGATGTTGATGTATAATTTATCTTTATCCAAATAGTTTAATATCTTGGTCAATAATGAAGAAAATTAGGCACGTATCAGTAATGTGTTGTTGTTTTTTCCTACTATTGATCACTTAATGTTCACATTTGCTTGTGAAAAATGTGAAGTATAATAATACTTGTAAAATGTACAAATGTACCTTACTTTAAAGATATTTTTATTTAAATGCAGTTACCTGATGTTCTTAAATAAAAAGAAACAATGCACAAAGATAGAATTAAGACTATTTGAAGGTTGCACCATATTGATTGGATCCTGGCAATATATGCATCAAATCAAAATGAGTCTAATAACAGAAGACATTAAAAATACATATGAATTTAATATTGGTTATGAAGATAACGATATCATGATTTCATCAAGATTGTTTTGAAAATAACTTGACTTTTGTAAAAGTTTTTGTTCTAAAAATGTATAAATTATTTTTTTGGTTTTATTTGCTACAATAATTGCTTTTCAATTTCTATAAATCAGTTATTTGTGTTAAAAAAATGGTACAGGGCAGATTGTTCGTAATAATATAACATCAGTTAGTATTATAATATAAAATAAACTAATAATACTAATAATAATAATAAGTAAAAGCTGTAGAAATTGAGAACAAGACGAGCAGTACAATAGCATAAGATATTTTATTGTGACAGCTATTATAAGTTTATGAAGAGTTACTGTTTCTTTTCATAACAACATAATATTGTACAAAAAATAAATGTTTTTTTGAATTAAAAAAGTGACAGCGCAAAAAGCTGTATTTTTGAGGTTTATGAACACGTATATAAGTTAGTTGAATCAATGTTAGATCAACGTTAATCTAACGTTGATTTTTAGTTTGTTTTCAACGTTGATCTAACGTTGTTTTTTTTAACGTTGATTTGTGTTTCCATTTCAACCAAAAATCAACCATTTTTTAACCATAAAATTAAACGGTTTTTCAACGTTGTTTCAACGTTGGTTGTGCTTGCTGGGCCATTTTTGTTACAAAAAAGTCTAAAACTTGTCTACTTTTTATTTATACAAAGCTACCTAATGTAAGCCAATATAGCATGGGCCAGTACCCACAAATCTAATTTAGAACGACTTTACCTATATGTAAAGTGGTTTTTGACGTATACGTCAAAAACACGCTTCAAGACTAGTATACAACAAAAATAAATTTGCTCATGCTCCACCCTTATTAGAACAAATGAACGCACTAAATATATTTCAAATAAATATTTTTCAAAATTTTTCTTCTCCTTTTTAAATATAAACTAAATTTGTTTCCAGAACATTTTACAGCACAATTTTTTAAAAACAATATAAATAAATACAATACAAGAGCAACAGGCAAATTTAAGACACCGTTTGAAACAACAAAACTCTCAAAGTTCTCAGTTACATATCGTGGTCCCTATTTATTTAACAAATTAGTTTCCAGAAACAAATTACCATTAAACCAAAACAGCAAACACTCTCTGAAAATAAAGCTATAATCTAATTAAACAAGTATACGGAAAATTTTTTAAATATTAACAAAAAAAGTCAAAAAAATGTAGCTTAACTTTTAATACAAATCGATAATAAAAAGTAATAATATTAATAACAAGGTATATATGTACAACATACATATATACCACGTACGCAACTGATTTTTATGTGCATTACACGCCCAGAAAAAGATACTCGATAACAAGACTAACTTAAGTCTTCTGCGAGCTTCCTATAACTATTAACAAGTAATTCTTCTTATCAATCTTACACAAATTTGTTTATCATATTTATACACAAACATTAGTTTGAAATGTGGTAAATAAACTAATAAGTCAAACATCTAAACACTTCTCCGAAAAATCAGCTAATTTATTTTTATTTATTGTATATTTTTATTTTAACTGGAATAATATAGAGATAAATTTATCGGAATATATTAATGTACACATAATACATTGTTGCAATTGGTGTTTATTTGAATCGTGCCTCGGAGTTGTATACAACTATATTTTTGTTTACTTTGTATATTTCGAACTTTATATTTATGATATTTATGTTAGTATATCTTTGTATACTAGTAATACTTTGTATACTTGTATATAGTATATACTTGTAAATACTTTGTAGTTGTAAAAAAAAAAAAAAAAAAAAAAAAAAAAAAAAAAAAAAAAAAAAAAAAAGAAAAAAAAATTGGCCAAAGTCTTACGATAGTTGATATTATCTTTTTTCACTTCTTTTAGGGTCACAACATAATTGTTAAATTTATCTGTCTGTGTACACTAAACTATTTAGTTACTAATTTCAAAATGCAAAAAAAAAAAAGTAAAATAAGTTAATTTATTAAAGCTTACTTCTAAGCTTTAATAAATTAACAATGAAAATTAATAAAAGTAGTTTAATGCACATTTGAAAA
>NC_061160.1:48726994-48789494 GCF_022113875.1 Hydra vulgaris | reverse complement strand
CTCCGTCTGTGATACCATCAACAGTGGAGTGTAAACTTTAACTGAATTCTTTTGATCATATTTCTTCCTTTACTATTTTGGCTGCTGCTTTCACTCTATGTTTTTATGTGGGCATTCTTCTTTAAATTTTCTTAGTATATAGTCTCCCATATTTTTTAACAAAACAAGTTTACCCTAACAACTAGCACTTAGGACAAAATAGACGCTGTCTTCATACCTTACCTTCAGTTTTGATTCAAGCGTTTTGAGACAATTTCTCCAATAAAACCATTATTATCTTTATTTATTTTGTCTCTAATAAAATATATTTCACTTCCTGCAGCGTTTTTGAGACAACAGTAAATTTTTTCAAATACATTGGTCATGATAGGACCTTCTGATCTTCCCCTCGGGTAATTCCATATCAAATCACCCAGTCCGTTAAACCATGTGTTTTCTTTTTGTTTTATATTTTGACACATTATTCCTAATAATGTTATAATATTGCATGCAAAATTTCAGCTTAAAATGTTGAGCGGTTGACAAGATACTGCAATTTTAACATTGACCTGGTTCCCAAAATGACCTGGTTTTCATAACATTCTAAAAAAACGTTATTATTAAAAATATAAGAAATAAAAATGGCAAAAATATGAAAATAAACATATATAATGTTTTTTTGATGCTGAATTCAATAAATGTACTTAAAATGCTGAAATAAAAAAAGAACATGCTTAAAAGTTAATAAAACAACTTGTTTCTATAAACCAACTTTGGGGCCCAATATCTCAAAACACCTTCGTCAATTTTTTTTTTTTTTTTTTGCTGTTATTTTTTCAGTTATAATCTTACTTGGCACAAAAAATCTAACTGGAAAAACAACTGAAACATATAGAACTTTAATATCAAAGATGTATTACTTTTACAAGAAATTCCCAAAAAATATTTGTAAATAAAATAAAAATAAGTTATCGTAATTTAAAACGGTACTTAAATATACAAGTATCGAAGATGTAAGTTATTTTGTCTGTGTTTGTAATAATTCACAATTTTGCTCCCATTTTACTTGTACTTCTAATATTTCAGCATTTTCAAACATATAGTTTTTACCAGAACTAGAGCAAGCTTGTGGGACAGTTTTTTCAATATGTTGGTGTTGGGAATAAAACAGTAGTCGTCTCTTTCAGGCCAGTTAAAACAGATTGAGGGACCTTTTGGGTGAAGAAACTTAACTTTAGCATCAACTTCTTCTAGGTTGCTTTCAGTTACAATGCCAATCCACCACTTATCATCATAGAATACAGCTACATAACCTCCTAAAGTGACAGTATCAAGTTGAAATGTATCTTGTTTCTTTTTAATGATAGATTTTTAATGTTTCTTTTTAAGTAGTGTCCGTACTACACCTCTTTGCCCCAACACTGTTATCTCCAAGATGTATAAATTGATGAAAGCTACGAGTACCAGGTAGAGTTGTTACACCAGTGTACCTTTCTTTTTGCTCCTCATGTTGCAATTGTAAGTCTGCACCCTTTATGTAAATGAAAATAAAAACCTTGATTTTATCAATACAAAATTCATACATAGCTTCTGATGTGAGAATTTGGTTTCTGTATGGTCGTTTTAAACTTTCTTGCGCTGTTAACCTTTTTACAGTACCGCCAATCTCATCGCATGGTGACTTTCCGAGGGACGTGGCAAAAAAGTTCGATTCAACTTTAATGGAAAATTGGCTCTCTAGTTGGCATAGATTGTAAACGCTTTTACAATTTTTGTACTGTCCTACGCAACCATCAGTGAATAGATATAATTTAGACATATTGGAAAATTTTGTTTTTAATATTGATATGATTAGTTGAAATATTTTGTACACATAAGCTACATCATGTGTAATGTCGTCTGATATAAAACAGTAAGAAATATGTTTCAGTACACCTTTATCATTTTATAGTATATCGCTAATGGATGTAAAGAACATTGTTGGGTGTTCCAATGATAGTTTTGTATTTCATCTTGGACTACAAAAGTATAATTTTCAGCAAAGTCACCAATAATGAAAATGTTTGATTGATCCATATTTTGTTTTAGTTGGTTAAGATACTGTGATTGAGAGTGAGCAATAAATGAATGAGCTTGTAGCTTTTCAAAGCAAGGTACTAATAGTTCAAAAAATATTTGGAACATCTGCTGTTAATCTGCACGATCAGTAGTTTGCCATTGCTTGTTGTGTATCGCAAAATCATCTTCGTATTCATAAAAATCTCACACAAATATTTGGTGAGGGTTTCTTTACCAGGACAACTATTACACTGTGCAACCATGCATTCTTTGTTTTCTACTGAGCAAACGGTTTTCGAAAGTAAATCTTTAAACTTTAATCTAATATTTAAGGCATCTACTAGCAATATAGCATTTTGGTGATAAGAACAAACACTAACAGAATGTGTATCACTTGCACCTGGCAAAATGCACCACTTTGGTCTAAGTGAAGCAAATTTTGAGTAACTTATTTGTATTTCTGGATTGTTTTCTTTGTATAATACATATAGTTCTTTTGAATAACACAAAAGTTTTTTTTGTTTATGGACGTTCTTTTGAATGCTAACATAATCTTTTTTTCCAGGCATAGTTCTACAAAAATCACTTGAGCCATAAAACAATTTAACAGAATTTTCTATTTCTTTGTGTAAGACTTTACCTTTATACAACGGAGAAATAGCTAACAATCCTTTTTTATTAAAAATTTGTCTAGCCATCTTTGCTTGGTATTCTGTAACTGCAAAGTTGTTCTGTACTTCTAATATTGACCAACTTGGGAGTGCCAGTGTTAAAAGTTGAACAATAGTTCTTTTGTCAGAACATAGAATTTTTTCTTTTATCAAGAACATAATTTCGTCAAAGTTTTCAGCCTTCTTTTTCGTGTTATTTGTTTCACAACACAGTTTTGAGGGAACATTGACTTGACTTTCAGTTACGTTACTTACTTTTCTAGTAACGTTACTTACCATTTTGTTGATGCGCGCAATTTTCTTTTCTTCTGAGAGTATATGTTTTGATAACTTTGAATGAGATTTTAGAGGAGATATATTAAAATTTTCGAGTTCTTCATTGATCTCCTGTCTTTTTGACTTGAATGATGATATTAGAAAATCCTCATCTTGTTCAACCTGACTTTGCTTCTCTTCCTTAAAATCTTCTTTTCTGGCAATCTTCTGCTTACAAGGTTGGCAAAGTTTCTTCCCAGAAGCAAAATTTAAAACATGACTTGTGACTCATTTATCGTAACTGCTCTGAGATTTTCTGAAAGTAATTAAACTGCATAAAGCTTATTTGCACAATTGTTTAAAAATTTTTAGTGTTTTAGAAAATAAAAATTAAAAAAGTGTATATATAAAATATTTAAATTCTACATCTACTTGTGATTTTTTTTGTATATTTATTGAATGGGTCACAACTTACTTTCTGCTATATAGGATACATTTTCAAATATTTTGTAGTATGTCTTGCTCAATGTTACAGCGTAATGATATAGTTATTTTTTCTTCATTGCTTAAAGTTTCAATAACATCTTGTTGGCCTTTGCATTCATCTGATGTCATTAAGCCAATTGAACACATCTTATAATAAATTAGTTAGTATGAATGTAATTCCTAAAAAAAACAGAGAATTCTTCTTTTCTACATAATTTTGATTCAAACCAGAATCCTTCTGTTGTATATTTTTTTACACTGATAGAATTTTTTACACTGATAAACTTTTTAAATTTATTTAAATTTTTACCAATAAATGTTGTTCTATAACTGATAAACTAGTTTTTATAAACTTTTACAAACTATAGTTGTCAAAATTTTAAAAACAAATGCACCTCAATATTACACATAGTCAGTTTTTAAAAACAAAACAGGATATTTTTTTCAGTTGTTAAGATCAAATAACTAAGTTATCATATATTTAAGAATTCCTTAAATATAACAATGTTTTGTTTTTCACTTTTAAGGAGTCTATAAACTAAATTTAATATTTTACAAAATTCAACTTGCGAGTTTTACAACTAATTTCTTGAAAAAGTAATACATCTTTGATATTAAAGTTCCATATGTTTCAGTTGTTTTTCCAGTTAGATTTTTTATGCCTAGTAAGATTATAAGTAGCTGAAAAAATTAACAGCAAAAAAAAAAAATTTGGCGGGGGTGTTTTGAGATATTGGGCCCCAAAATTGGTTTATAGAAACAAGTTGTTTTATTAACTTCTAAACATGCTCCTTTTATATTTCAGCATTTTAAGTACATTTATTGAATTTAGCATCAAAAAAACAATGCATATGTTTATTTTCATATTTTTGCCATTTTTATTTATTTTAAAAAAAAAAACGTTTTTTTAGAATGTTATGAAAACCGGGTCATTTTACAAAACCAGGTCAATTTTAAAATTGCAGTATCTTGTCAACCGCTCAACATTTTTAGCTGAATTTTTATGTTTTACCTTTTCTTTATAAGATACAACAGCCAAAGAAGTTTTTAAAAAATTTGGGGAACCATGGTTCAAAATTTCTTAAATTTTGGGTGATTCGATGTGGAATTACCCCCTACCACTTTTCCCCACTTTGTTCAGCCTGAAGTTAGCCATGCATGAGTTATGATGCATCTTGTGCTTTATTTCGCATAATAAGCTTTTAGCAAATAAAACAACAAACTTTCCAGTGAAAAACCGTTTCATTTGTTGAAGGTAACCGTTTAGGTTCTAGTCCAACTGGTTTTTTCTAAAAACCCGTGAGCCTCCTCCAACATTTTTGATGGATTTTCGCTGGCTCATGTCTACCTTGGTGGTCCTTTAACATTTGAGTTAGATTGGTCTCCTTTTTCGTAAAAGATACTCTCAATAGGGTCCTTAAGCATTTTTTTTTCACCGACTAAATTTATTTGCCCTTAATAACTTCCACAAATAGTACAATGCATGGATGTCATTTTAAATCATAATGTAAAAAAAAACAAAATCAAATAAATGCTGCAGTCATTTTTCCAAATGGCAATTTTTTACATATTTTGAGAAAAATTCAATAAAAAAAAAATTAAAAGAAGAAAATTCTTTGTAAAACTTTTTTGAAACTAATAATTTTTACAAATTTTTAACAATATTCATTCAAAGGTTGGGATTAGGGTGGATCGATTTTAAAAATTTTTAAAATTTGATTTGCCTGAGCTGCGAATTGATGTCTTTTGGTGAAAAAAGAACCTTACTTTTTTTTTTTTTTAATTTAAATGAGTTTTAGAGGTTCCTCTTTGGATTCTAAATTTATAATGGATCCTAAAATTGTTGAAATTTTTTTTCTTCTAAACTATATCAACCTGGTACTCAAAAGAAGCAGAATAATACGCTTATTTTGAATATTATATTTTTTTTAATTTAAAAATAAGAGAAAAAAATAATGCCATTTTTTTTATTAAAAAACCCCCGTCTTCATCAAAACGAGGTTTTTAAGGTATATTTTTGCAAATATTTTTTTTACTAAAACTTTTTTTTAATAAAATTATTATTGATAAACAAGCATTTTTTTCTGCTTTTTTTGAGTCCAAAGTTGATGTAGTTTAGAAAAAAAAAAATTCAAAAAATATTAAGATCCGTCAAGGATTTAGAATCCAAAAAGGAACCTCAAGATCTCATCAAAATCAAAGAATATTTTTTTACTTTCATCTTATAATTAATAGACATCGATTCGTGTCTCAGGAATATTAATTTTTGAACTTTTTTTTTTTTTTCGATGAAAATCGATCCACCCTAGTAGGGATGGCTCTTTTACTTACTTTTTTTTTACTTACATAAGTAAGTTAATTTTTATCAAAAAGTAAATTTCTTGAATATTTTTAAACGTTTTATGTAAATTTACATTTCCCTATACAGGCTTTCACAGATGAAAGCTGTGTAGGGAAATGTAATCGCACGTCTTTATATGACCACGCATGTGCATTTTTTGTTTTGGTGACTTGGCCATATCTTTTCGACAATTGCGCATTTTCAAAATGGCTCTTTAAAACGAAAGTAAATAAATAAAAATGAAAGCAAAACCATAAACTGAAAAAAGAAAATAAATCTTCACTTAAGTGAACATAAACAAACGTAAAAAAGTAAGCTGTTAACGAAATTTTTATCTTTTAAATTCAAAAGCGTTTCGCTTAATAGACTTGAATATTGATCAAGTTTAATTTTTCCAATTTGGAATTTCCTAACTGATTTATAAACAAAATTTTTGATAATTTTGTTGCAGGCTATAAACTATTAACTAAAATTTAAGATTTATCAGGTTTTTTTTGTTTGTAAATATTGTTAACGGAATTTTATACGCGTAAGTTTATTTTTTGCGCTTAAAAAAAAATTCCTTAGTTTTGGTTTCTCATAATGGATGGTGTCCTTCAAGATTAACTTCTTTAGAAGTAGATTTTTGCGACTTGTGTTTATTTTGTGTTACTTTAAGTAGAGTTATTGATAGTATTTAAAATTTTATAAAATTGGAGGCAAAAGTTGCATAATAAGTCATCTTGCCCCGGTCACGTAACCAGATGATTTATTAGCTTTTAATTTAAATATTTATTTCAAATTGTTATATCTGCAAACCAAAAATTCATACAGGCAATGAATCATTTTAATAGCATAAGCATACTGAGAAAGTATTATTGCTTCACGACTGATAGTTTTGCAATAACTCAGGGCTTTCCAAACGTTCGCCATGCTGCCCCGCTTTCCCCTACGTCCAAAAAATTTAAACGAAAATAAAACATCTACAACATGCAATCTATTTGAGAATTATATACGTCAATATAAAGAATGAACTATTTTTTTTATTCAATTCAAACTTGTAAAATCTAAAGCGTTTAATAACTTGAATTATATTTTAAAAATATGAATATAAATAAAAATAAAAAAAATCATTTTTTATAAAATGGAGTGGATGAAATATGGGTTTAAAAATAACATTATACGATGAACTATTGATAACTATATATAAACTACGCCTTGGACTGCCAAATATCAGAAACAGGGTCTGTGCCTAAGGCCGGAAAATATCTAGAAAACAGGCTTTGAATAACATGTTTTTATAATATATTTTTTATAATATATATATAGTAATATTATATTAATGTTATTATATAAATAATAATTTTATTATAATATTATATATTAAAAATCTATTACATAATAGATTTTTTCAACTAATTTTTGATGTAAAATAATAAAATTTCATTAATACTAATGTTTATATAATTAACTTAATTTAAATAATAACAATGTTATAAAACATGTAAGTACTTAATAAGTCCAAAAGTTAATTATGCCGACTGGACAATGCAAATTTCAATTAAATTGAAATTTAAACAACATTAGGGAAACATCTTCATACATCCATGCATTTAGAAAGGAAACATCTTCATGCATGTATGCATCTTTTAAAAAGAGACGGTGAATATAGATGAGTTTCCGTGCGACGTCATATCTTTTTATAAACAACATGGGCGCGCAAACCTGTAAGTAAAAAAAATAAACACGCAACTTTAATATGCTTCTTGAATTTCTTTTATACTCTAAAATCAATATTTTCTTTGAAAAAATATTAAAAGAATAATAATTTTTTAATAAATTTTGGTAATAAAAATTTTTATTGTTATGAAAAACTTGTTTGAAATTGTTCTAGTACAAATTTTAAACTCATTTTAAATTTAAAAGTTGCTTTTGCAACTTTTCTACTCTTTTTAAATATATTTTGTTTTTGGAAGTCAACAATAACAGTTAATTTTACAAATAGTCAACAATTAGTAAACTAAGGCTGATTTTCTTGTTTTCTTCCCTGCTGTTAAAAGGTGAATAAAGTTTAATTTTAACAATTAAAAAAGATCTTATTCTCAAAATGATTGATAAATTGACAATAAATAGTAGGAAAGTTTACTGTGTATGTCAAAGACCAAGTTTTGGAATAATGAAGCCATGCAATTTCGCTAGCTGCAAATAGGAATGGTTTCATTACACTTGTGTTGGACTAATTAGAGCTTCAGAAAGTACTAAATGGTTTTGCAAAGAATGTGAAACCAAGCAATAAACAATAACAAAAATTACTCTCCTTTAATATGTAATTAGATTTTAAAACTGTAAGAATTGCTTCTCTGTATATTTGTTTTTACATTTACATTAATCAAGTAACTACACTCATATTGAGATTTACAAGAGCATAAAAAATAATTATAATATCATCTAATAAATCCACTCGAGTGATTGGCACAGTCTTATGAATAATGCAAAACTTTTTTATTTGACCAATCTCTCATTCCAAATGTATGCAAAAATTAGATATCTGTTTAGATGTTTCCACTTTCCATCCAGATAATTGTTGTTTACCTTTTGTAAATGCTGGAATTTTCAACGTTGCCCCAACAGCATTTAGTTTGTCTTTGATCTTGACTCCTCTGTCAGCAAGAACAAAGTTGCCAGGATTAAGCTTCTGACAAAAGTTTGACTCAATTTTTATTTGTCTGTTTGAAAACTAACTGCCCCAGGTGGTGAAATACCGATAAGATATTTAATGGTATTGTTATGTTTATAATTAGACCAAGTTTGTGATCGTAAAATTAAATTTTTTGGTCTTTCAATAAATTCTTTGGTACAATTAATAATACAGACACAGACTTTGAACTTTTTTTTACTTTATAAGTATCATGCTGAAAAAATTTAGAAATAGCTGACTCGTCATTTGGTGGATTTATGTCAATATTCATATTATCATTATAGTTATCGAGCTCTAAATTATTCGATTGGCTAGATGGCAGTATTGTAAAATTATGTAAAAAATCGTTTTTTACAAATCTTTATAGTAATCTTTTCTCTTCCTTTTTTTAATCAAACTAGAAATCAGAGCAGCTCCAAGGTGATTAAATGCAGATGGACTACAGTCAATGTCAGATGTGTCATCAAAACGTTTTCCTGAAATATAATAAGTTCTTTTTACAATTGACGTTATTTAATTAAATTAATGTATGTACCAAATATTATAAATTACTAATTTAAAGAAACTTGTTCAAAGTATTACTACGTATATAGTTTTATTAGCTAACAACATTCATCAAAGAACGTACCTGATACAAAATGTGCACTGCATACTCGTTCTTTACTAATTTTTACACTTTCCTAACTGTCCCAATACTTATGATTAATAGCTTTAATCCAGTCTATATATAGTCTTCTTATATATATAGTCTTCTTTTCTCAAAATATATATAGTCTTCTTTTCTTAAAAGACGATTTTCCTGATGGAAATATATAAAACTTCAATCTACATTCATTTCTAAACTTTTTTGAGTAACTAACTGCACAAAAGCTAGTTATAATAATTTATTTCTTATTATAAATCAGTGAATCAGTGGGTAAATAAGCATCAGTGAGTATATATCACATACAAATATCTGAAAGTTTTTACTGGAAAAATTCCGATTATTTGTTTTTCTACCTACAAGTGTGCGCGCGCATCTTTTTTTTAAAACGAGAATGTAAACATTTGAAACTCATCTATAATTTCTTCCGTAATAACAAAATTGTCAAACAAACTTTGTTCCCTCCTATGTAATAAAAGGCAATCATTAAAAGCAAAAATTAGAGTAGAGTTGCATGTGATAGAGAAAGAGTACAAAACCAATAACAAAATCATTAAAAACTGTTTCTTCATGGAAATATGATTTCCTTGGTTATGAAGTTGAAAATTTTAATTGTGTTGGCACTGATGTCAAAATATGGTGCAAACTATGCCCTAAGCATAAAAATATTAACCGCAGCCAGCTTTTCATGTTTGGGTCCGCTGAAAAATATACTAAAGCATTTACAATTGGAACTAATGTTTTTACTCATCATCAGGAATAATTTATTGTTATTAACTATAACAGAGATTTAAAAAACAATTCAATTATATTTAAGACATAATAAATGTAAAATAATGCCGACCTATTCCGTAAAATGTAATGATATTTGTTTTACATCTATTCTAGGTAAGGAGACATTTATTAACAAGATCACACAAATAGGTGACACGATTTGATAAGTATCTTTCTTCATCAAATACTTCTTCAACTTCAAATGCATCTTTAATAAGCGAAAATGTTAATAAAGCATATTTAAAATTAATGCGTACTGCATATGAAATGGCTATACATCCCGCTATACTGCATAGTAATTTTGCGGTTCTTGTTAAGGTCCTGCAAGATAACGGTGTAATAAAATTGTAAGGCAAAAGCAACAGGAATACAGGTATTTTGTTTACAATGCTAATATAATAAATGAATAAGACATTTACATTCGTGTATTAAAATATTATGTGCACTTTAAATAATGTACTTATTAATGATGGTGACTTAATCCAGTGGTGCAATAATAATTTTTGGGTCGTCTTGTAAATATCAGGGTCCGAGATTATAGCGCACTGCCCTTAATCCAACTCTGATGTGCTGGACTAAGGGGATCTCAAAGTATAGTTGTTATATTATAATAACTTTACTTGCTTGAACTACTTTTATTATTAGAACTTAATATTGTGATACAATATAAAGTTATAAGTAAAGAAAAATACTTCAATTTCACATTCACTCTTTTTTTATTTTGCAGCACGAAAACTAATACATTGAATTGCCCTGGCAATAACGGAGAAAGTTGCGGCTTTCAAATGGAAGTCAAGCAAGAAAAACATGGAGTGATAATAAAACTATTTTAGTTAAAGTGGAGTATTTTTGTGGCCCATGTTACTTTTTTGTTTCACTGTGCAATATGACAGGTTTCGGAGAAAGTGATGCTAATTCATTAAAATAGCATTGGATAGTGTATTCATCACTAACAACCTCACATAATTTAAAATTCTTTTATCGGCAGCCCATTACCGCACAAAGTTGATCTTAGCAACAGTTGATAGAACAAATGTCAACATGGGCATTTATAATGGGACTTTAACACAATTAAAAGCAACACGCCCTTGGTTAGTCAAAATACACTGCGTAAACCACATACTAGAACTGGTCATAAAAGATGCACTTGAGCAATTTAAAGAATTTGTGTCGTGCGAAAACTTTTACACAAATTTATTTTACCTCTTGAAAAACTTGAGCAAATTGAAAGAGTTCTGCAAACATGCAGCTGCAGCTCTTCCAATCAAAATTTACACTCAAAAAAATTACAGGAACTCGATTTGCAGCACATCGGCTAAGAGGCTTTACAAAACTGCTACATAACTGGCCGTCCTATTTAGTTGCTCTACCAAAAGCACTTTCAAGCAAACAAGGTTATTGAAACAAAACGAGGTCAAAATTACGGGGAATTTGAAAAAACTACGCTTTTTGATGCAAAGTAGGAGCCAACCTCGATTTGTTAAATGCTATGACACTGTTGTCACTTTGTTTTGAAAAAAATGTTTTATTGGCACACGAAGTTAAACCACGAATTGCTTTAAAAATCAGTAACTTAACTGCACAAACATAAGAAGAACTTGATGAAGCATTTTGTAGTTCAGTCAAAAAGTTCCCAATAAAAGAAGAAAATGGCATTGATGCCGCTGAACCATGTTACATAATGGTAGGACACAAAAAAAGAAAAATCAATAACAAGAAGTACCTTCGCATCAAGCTTGATGGCATTGTCAACCCCAAGCACGAGGATATTGAAATAGCGTTGCAGTTACGTAACGAATACATAATTTTGGTCACGTTGATAAATAGTAGATTTGTGTCATTAGATGATAATCTAATATTCAACTCCATGACATGGTTGGATCCTCAATATTGGACCAACGAGCAAGACAATGGTTTAAACGTTATAAAATATCTTAAACAACAATTTCACGAATAATTTGCAGAAGCATAATTCAAGGAGGTACATGTTTTTGAAGAATGGAGTGTTCTACAAATAATGGTAAAAAAAAAATTGTTCAAAGTTATCTTGTCTAGAAATTTTGGAGAAGTCATGGAAACTTCAAAAACCTCATTTCCAGAATATTCTGCTGTTAGCCGAGTTGTGCTTTTATTTATTGTCATCTAATAACGCGGTTGAAAGATGTTTCAGCACACTGACCACTATACTTTCAGATAGTAGACTTCGAATGAATCATAGTACCATAGAAGAATGCATGGTTATTGTTGGGAATAAACATGTATGGTCTGAAAAAGATTGAAATGTAATATTACAACATACTGTAAGTATATATTTAGAAAAACGTAGAACTGTTAAATTTCAATCCAAATAATCAAGAAGAATTTTGAGAAAAAAACAATTAATTTACTGATGATAAGAATGTACCCGTATAATTTAGATTTCTTAATTGGTTTCAGTAACTTTTTATTAATTTAGAAAAATAATTTGTTTATTAAAATATTGTAAAAAAAGATAATTGAATTGGCATGCTTCCTTGCCGTGTTAAGAAATATTGTACAACTTTTGTAAAACGTTTTTGTAAACATAATTTAAAAATTGTTCTTTTTTTTTATTGACGTATATAATTCTCACATAGATTGCGTGTTGTACATGTTTTATTTTCGTTTAAATTTTTTTGACGTATAATCTCTTTTATTCCCTCACTTGTATTAAATTTCGTAGATGGAAATAACAAGCAGCTAATAAATAAGAAAACAAAAACAGAAAAAAACAAACAAAAAAAAAGAACTGATAAATCTTGAATTTTAGTAAGTAGTTTATAGCCTGCAACAAAATTATCAAAAATTTTGTTTATAAAATCAGTTTGGATATTCCAAATTGGAAAAATTAAATTGAATCAATATTCAAGTCTATTAAGCGAAACGATTTTGGATTTAAAAGATAAAAATTTCTTCCTTTTTTTACGTTTGTTTATTTTCACTTAGGTTTAGATTTATTTTCTTTTTGCAGTTTATGGTTTTTGTCTTAATTTTTATTTATTTACTTTTATTTTAAAGCGCCATTTTGGAAATGCGCGAAAATTGTCAACTGTCGAAAAGCCGTGGCCAGTCTTCCTGTGAAAGCCTCCTATAAGTAATTAATTTTTGGAACGACTTTTACTTTATAATGTAAGTTTTTTTACTTTCAGATGTAAGTTATGTTAAAGAAGATTTCATCAAAAGTAATTTACTTTTCCATGTAAAAGTAAGTCACATGAAAAAGCTGTTTACTTTTGCATTTAAAATTTAATTACTTTTAAAAAGTACATTACATAATATAAAAGTTCCTCAAACTGTAATTTTCATTTACAAATAAAAGTAACTAATAAAAAAATTATATTAAAAAAAAACTTGCATATGAAAATAAATTACATAAAAGTGCCGCAAACCGGACACTCTTCACAAAAAGCTAAATAACTTTTTTAATATTAAGAATATGTAGGATTTTTTTTCCTGGGATATAGTTGTTTATTAAAGCGATTCTCGAGTGTAAAAAAAAATATTTAATTTCAAGTTTCTATGGGAAATAAGATTTTATTTTTTTATAAAGTGTCCGCTTTTCGGAAAATTGTCCCTAAAAGCGGACGGTTCCAAATTATATGAAAAAAAAAAACGTAGATAAATTGATAAATTTAATAATTTTTTTCTTTTTTTGTTAAAATATGCACATTATAATAATACTAGCAGAAAAAACTAGAAAAAAAAAATAAATAAATAAAATAACATAGGCTTGAAATAAAAATAAAAAATTTATTAACTAGATTCTGCAACTTTTCGTGCAAAAGAATTTTTCGCCTTTTATATATCTTTTTAAGAGACAAGGTTCTCAAAGCCACGAACTGCAACTTGATTTTTCACAGGTTTATCATAAAATTGCATCTCTGGCTTCACAAATTGAAGAAAATCTTATTTCCGTCATAACATTTTAACGGAGTAAAATTATGAAAATCTAAAACTATTTTTGAAATTAACAGAAAATATCCAACAAAATAGCTTTTAAATCTTTTATGCTAAGAACCTAATTTTCAAAAAAAATTTGATTTTTAGCGTTAGATTTTGTTGAACTTAAATATCTTACTAAAGCAATCATCTAAATAATTTTTTCTTGAAATATTATAATTTTCCACACACTAAAAATTAAAAACTTTTTTAAAATTTGCAAATATCTTTATTTTAGTGAAGATATTTAGTTTTTTTTATAAGTGTCCGCTTTTGCGCACTGCCTGGTTTGTTGTACTTTTAATCTATGCTACTAAATTTAAATTAAATATACAAATAAAATTATATTTTTTAAAAAGAAATTTTTTATATTCAAAGTAATAACAAATCTTTATTAAAAATAAGTTATACAAAATAAAAATTTAATTACGTAAGCGTATATTTTATATAATTTGTAAAGCAAATTAAAAGTAATTTATGTAAAGTAAGTAAATTTTCTCATATTCTACAATAACTTTGACTTTATCATGTACAACAGTAAAAAAAAGTAAAGTCTAGAATTCAGTCAAATCTGAAACATGGCAGTGAGAAGGTGCGTATTCTCATAGGAAACTCAGAAAGTGTAAACTATTTGAAAGGCATAATTGGCATATTTGTTAGTTCTTTTTACGGTTTTTTTGCGTAAAAGTTTTATTGTTGAAAAATTTAGGAGGCAAAGTTTAAACCAGTCCTGGATTATCGAGGCTACAACGCCATGTCCCGCAGATTTAGGAGCTCCAAAATTTTTGAGAAGATAACTTAGTTTTGTAAAGTTTTTTTGCCACATAAAAAAAAGGCCACCTGCTCAAAAGTATCCCAAGATCCGTCAAGTCTTAATCAGACAATGGTTTTAGGAAAATCGGTTATCCTAAAACCAGTCTATTTTAAATTTTATAGGCGTGAAAAATTTAGAACTAGCCCCAGGGTCGCGAGGTTTAAGAGCCTCATGATGTATTTAAAATTTTTTTTGTTATTTTTCTTAGTAAAGAACTTTTTTCCAGAGAAACAGAAATTGGGCACCTGAACCATTATTCGTACTTGCCAAAAATATTTTGCTACGCCACTGTGCAATATACGTAAAAACCGAGTAGTACAGGGTTGCCACTTGACCTGGAAAACCTGGAATACCTGGAAATAGCACGAAATCCAGGGAAAACCTGGGAAACTCAGGGATTTTTTAAAACTTTTATAAAATTTAGAGAAAACTCAGGGAAAATTTTTTTTTTTTTGAAATTTTGTACAATTTTTTTTTTTTCAAAAATATTTAATTTACAAGATGTGGGTGTTGTTGTAAAAGTTTTAGTTTGTCAAGTATAAAGATTGTGTTTAATTAAGGAAAATAATAATCTTGTTGATGAGCAGGAAAGAATATAGAAAAGTCAGGGAAAACTCAGGGAACTTAAAGAGTTCAACTCAGGGAAAAACGTTCTTTACTCAGGGAATACTTAGGGAAAACTCAGGGAAAATCTTTAAAAATTATAGTGGCAACCCTGTAGTAGCTAAGCAATAATTTACACGGAGATTAAGAAATGAAACTTGCGGTGATGGGAGCCTGAACAAAAAAAAAATAACCAAATCACTTATCATTATCACCCTAAATTTAAGGCGACAATTTTTAAAATTCAAAGGTTATGATTATATATAGTTTACACACAAACCGAATAAGGTATATTTTTCAACATTTTCCTAAACATTCTAATGTGATATAAACAAGAACATGATTAAGTTTGGAAATTAAGTTTGTTTTATTAACCAAAAGTATAAATTAACCAAAATTACTAGTTTTTTTATTATTATGTTAATACTGCATCTCAAAATTTACGCAAGTAGATTATTAAATTATTGGTCATCATAAAGTCTTTAAATGAGTGTCATATGGTTTTTAACAACACATTAAAAGATCTCAATTGTACGTAACTATTAATAATACTATTAGTTAAAAATGCTGTTAATTAAGTAATTTTAATCAATTTGGTGAAAAAAGGAATTGCCGCATTTTCAAATTATGAAACTTCTTAAAATAAAATGCATTACTCGAACATATGAAACGTATGTCTCGAACGTATGTCTCAAAAGAAAGTTTATGATTTTATTTATTCTTTGATATAACTACGTGAGCGTTTGGTTATTTTGCTATATTCAGGTCTCTGTACAATCAAAGAGAAATTTCTTTTTTTCTAAATTCTTAATAAACGTATTTTGAATTGAATCGCCGTATATGCAATGTCAGAGTGGAACATTATTCCGTTTACATGCCAGTTGCATTTGACCAAATTATGTTTTTTCAAATGTTTTTTTTCCCGTCTAAAGTGTGTGTTGCGTTTTTGTATTCAATAAATTTAAAACCTCCGAGGACCAAAGCTTTAGATTATTTTAGTTCACTCATCGTGCTCTAAAGCACCAAGCGTGCCTAAAAGTACTGAGATGGAGTTTGGTGCTTAGGCTCAACGCTGGGGTCATACTTTAATCATTGTGGCTCAGTTTAATTATATATATATATATATATATATATATATATATATATATATATATATATATATATATATATATATATATATATATATATATATATATATATATATATATATATATATATATATATATATATATATATATATATATGTATATATATATATATATATATATATATATATATATATACAACATGTTAAATATTACAATATATTAACAATATAACACAACATGTTAAATATTACAATATATATATAGATATATTGTAATAGTTAACATTTTGTGTGTTTTTTTTAAATGTAAATATTTTGTATACAATAGTTTTGCAACTCAATGCAAGAAGAACAGTTCAAAACCTTGCTGTAACGAGCAACTTCAAAAATGTGGAGGCAATGAAACGTATTGCAACTGCGATGGCTGTACTAACTACAATATATCACTAAAACACGCCTCATTGCATAATTGGATTGAACTTTTTTGTCCTATTGAAAACTTTAACTCAAAAGCTACATGTGATTTTTTAAATAATCATTTTTCTAGTATACTATTTGTTGGAGATTCTCTTATGAGACAATTTTTTGGTGGATTATTAATGCATTTGACAGATGACAAGATTCATGGAACCTTGATTTCAACACTTGATCAAAGTATATTTTCTGAATGCCAAGGTGAACTTCAATTTTTAGAGAAAGAAGTATGCCGAAAATCATTTGCAAAAAATTGGGATGACATAGAAAAAAATCTAAAATTTTGTCAGTACAACAAACAGAAAATAAAAGTAAGTTTTAAAGAGTTGCAAAACATTTTTGCCTTTCAGAGTGAAATTTCAATTTTTGATCGTATAGTAGAAGAAACTAATCCAATGATAGTTGCAGGAGCAGGTGGTCACGAAAACTTTAATTTAAGCCGAATGATTAATGAATATCTCAAACCGTTGTGGGATATAACTAAAAAAAATAAAAATACAACTTTAATTTGGGTGGCCTATCCACCACCAACAGATATGAAGCCAGCTGTTTATTTCCGGACTCAATCTTTGCTAGGAATAAAGAAGTTTAATAACGATATAGAAAGGTTTTGTAAAGAAAACAACATCAAATTTTTTGATACTTTCAAAATCTTTAAAGGTATGCATAGTTTTGATGGAACGCATTATGGAACTGAATTGAATTTTGTGAAATTTAAAATCTTTATCAAATATTTGAGGATGTTTTACGAACAAATTTAGAAAACAAGTAAAAAACATTAGAAGTACTTTTCGATATTATTATTATTATTCTTTTTTTTTAATTTTATTCTTTTCATGTTTTGCTGTATAAATATATAAACACAATTAATATTTCAAAATAACTACAGATGGGCAGGGCAAAAAGAAGATACAATTCGTCATATCGACAAGCCCCGAGAATCAATTCTGTAAATGATAAATAATTACATGCAGCATATATAATTGATACCAATATACATAAAATATTTTATTTTTGAAAAGGTAAAACAAAAAGTTAGAAGGAATTATATATATATAAAAAAAAAAGTTAATTTCATAACTATAAAATTATCAAAACTTTCAAAACTTTTATTTGATTGATCCATTTTTTAAATATAGCAAACAATATTAATTAAACTTGATTTAAAATAATTTAAAAGAATGAAATAAAAAATTCTCAGGAAAAAAGTAATAAATAAATATATAAAAATAACAGGCTAAATAATTAGCACGGATACTGATAATGACAATCTAGCTGACCCAAGAATGTCATTTATATAAGTGGTGTTCTTGGGTACCTTGATGCGTACGCTATCACTTCATATAACTATACGGGGTGAATTTTGATATCTTTTAATTTTGATATCTTTTAATTTTGTCCTCATAAATAATTTAATTAAGTAAAATTTTGACATTACGGTGCAACAATAAAAGCATCTTTAAAATGAAAATCACTTTATACAATTTTATAAAAATTGGTGCAAATGTAGCGTAAGGCCGCACTAAACTCTAGATAAAATTAATGGCAGTTATAATTTTTATTTTGTTAGATTTTTGCTACTTAACCCTCTAAGCATTACCAATTACTGTGAAATCAGTTTGAGTTTGAGTTTATGTAATTCGGAAATATCTAACTAAGGAAAAAATTCAGAAATTTCACAAAATATATGCATAAATTACATTTCTATATTTTGATGAGAAAGTGCTACACCCGGCACTTCCATGCTGTATGAAAAGAAACTCATGTGTCCGATCATATATCTATATTGAATTTCAATTTGTAAACACTATCTTTGAACCAATTGAATGATTAAGCACTTATGGCGTCTGAAGATAGCATATTCATTGGCGATGCGATTAGTGAAGAAATTGAAACTTTCTTAACAGTTTTTTACCCTTTGACGTTCAATTCAAAAATAATCTCCACGCAAGTTGTATTTGGAAATCAATGGTTTGATGATTTCAAAAAAAATTTGATTAATAGCTTTTGAAAGTTTAAACTGTTCAATCAAATTACCTCGAACTGTCCTTTCTTTAAGTGTAGTTAAGCCAAGATAGCGGAGTCTTTCTTCATATCGCAAGAGCTTAGTCTAAATTTGTTTAAAATATTTAATTAAAAATAAAACTTGTTTAATTTAAAAGTAAAATGTCTAAATGTCTTCTTTGTCTTCCTTCTATTGATAAAGCACTGGTTTAAATTTTATCATTAAGTCACTCGCTTTAATGGAGAACGCATGTTTAAGTTTTGCGCTAACGTTAATATGAAAATTTTGAAGTCGTTAAAGTAGAGAATATTTTTAATTTTGCAAAAATATCAAGATGATAAATTATAAATCGTTTTTCATGGTGTAAATTGTCAATAGTATGCCATGTAATTTATAGAATTAACAGCAATTATAGTTACGCTAACTAAAAAAACTTTATGCATTTTCAATTAAGAACTAAAAACCAATACTTTATGCTAACATATGAGTTACCTTAATATCCAGAAAAACATAAAATGTCCCAAAAAGTTTTCAAAGAGTTCAGCACCGAGGTTTGAGTTGACAAAAGTTTTGCGTGGTTTTATTTTCTGCGTGATAAAGAAAATCAACTTGCAAAGTGTAAGAAGTGCAACAAAGAGATAAAATCGAATGGTAGAAGTACCAGTGTACTGCATACACATTTAAAAAAATTAAACATGAAATTAATTTACTGAAGAGGAAAGTGTGCAGCATTGTCATCGGTTTCATTTTCATTAGTGCCGTTATCAACGGCCGAAAAATCCACTGATCACCGATTTCTACAAAACTTCCGAAAAAAAAAAACTTGAAAGTAATCTGAAAAACAACGAGGATAGAATAACTGACGAAGACACAAACAAAATTAATATTGAAGAAAACCTTCCCGGCGGGTTTCAAGTTGTAATGAGTGAAGAGAGTGATTCTATTGAACTGGCTGATGATTTGCAGCCGTTAATCAAAAAGATGCGTATGTTAGAAAAATGTTTCGCCACTCTCCGACAAAAATTGATCAAATACTTTAAAAACATACATTAAAAAAATTGGTAAAGGCCTTTCACGGCCTTCCACTAATATTTGGCTTCAAAACTCACTAAAGTAGCTTGTACACAAGCTACTTCAGCGAAAGGCTCGAACGTTTCGAAAAATTGATTCGCGAGTCACTGATTGACTTTGAGTCTAAAGTTACCTCAACTAATTTTTTGCTTTTTATTTTAAAAATTTATTTTACGTTGATAGGTTACAATAGTTTAGTTTTCATAAACTGATTAAAATCAACACATATAACTTTATGGACACACACACCAAAATAAATATCATTATTAAATAAACAAATAGTTAAAAAAGGCATGTAAATAAAAAAAATAAAAAAATGCCTGCACAAAATCAAAATTACAATGTTTGTATTTTTAAGAAAAATTACACCATAATTTTATTGAAAAAAAAAAAATATAGATTAAAAAAAATTAGTAGCTACAAATTTTACAAAAGCAATTATTTCCTTGCCATTTTTTAATAAATTTTTTGAAACACAATAGAATGATACAAGACATGGTATTACTATTTAGTGAGTTCCATAGCAAGGTGGCTTTATACAAAACACTGTTAGCACCTTTATACTTAGAGCCTTTGCGGGGTAGCAACAATTTTTTTAAGCTTCGAAGTTGATAGGGTAGATTTTTAATTGTAAACATATTTTTCATTTTTTTTTTTTTTTTTTTTTTTTGTTATTAAAAAAAAAAGAGAGAATACAATGCCGTGTTATATAAATAAAATCTACATGACCGGGGCTAAAAGAAGACAATATTTGTCTTATCACTACACCCCGACGTGCTTTCATTAACAAGCGTGTATAACCATTAAAATGTAAACATAAAACATAAAATTACTTTGTACCATTTAAAAATTATATAAAAATATATACAAATATGTAAAGATCAGTTACTAATCTATAATCAATAGATAATCGTAAAAAAAAATAAAAAAAAATTAAAAAAAAAACAAAAAAAAAACAATCACACTTAAAAACTGAAGATTAATTAATAGGATATTAAAGAAAAAAAATTAAAGAAGATTTAAATTAGTTAGACTAGTTAATAAGATAGTTGTTAAAAAAGAAGATAAAAGAATCTTAAAAAGAATTAAATTCATTAACATCGTTAAGAAGTTTTTGTTTGAGTTTTTTTTTAATAGAGAAAGTGAAGAACAATTTTTCAGCTGGTTATTTAATAAAGTGTTCCATAATTTAGGACCTCTGATGGCAATAGCAAATTTAGTAGCTAAATATTGTATTTTAGGTTGCTCGTAATTGTAATTTGAAAATCTTATAGGGTACACGTGATTAATTTTATTGAAAATTGTATTAAAAATTATAGGAGTTAATTTATTATGTATTTTTACATAAATATAAGAATTTGATAAAGGTTTAACTGAAGAACATTGAGTATGTGATGATTTTTGAATAGTTCTTTAGAATGTGCGAATCGACCTGCATTTGAAATAATCCTGACAGCGTGTTTTTGTCTACTAAGCAATTTTTTAACTTTACTTACATTAGAGCTGCACCATGCAATATTTGCATAGTTTATATAACAATGTATGAGGGAGAAATATAAGATTTTTAAGCAGTTTTTCATAAATGGTGGATTTAAATTATTGATAGACTTAAATACTTTAATAATATGAAATCTTAAATTTCTTACGTGAATTCTCGTGCTATTATCTAATAACAATAATTCTTTAAAAGATAAATCAAATTTTTTGTGCACTATACACATAGTTTTTATATGAACTTTATTAATAAACATGTTGTCATGTTTAGAACAAAACATCCAAGTTATTGGACAGTATGAGAAATTAGACAAAATAAAAGCGTTGAATATAAGTATGGCGTTTTTAAGGGTTAAAAAATTTCTTATGCGACCAAGAGCAAAACATTTTTTTTAGCTTTACTACATAACAACTTTATATGTTCACCAAACTTTAAATCCTTATCTATAGTAATAAGTAGCTTTACCTTGTCATAGGCAAATACTTTTATGTTTCCTATTGTTAGAAAATAATTTTCATAGCTTATTATACCAATTAATAGTAGTTGGAATTTCTCTAGATTTATAACCATAGAATTTACCTTGAACCAAACAATGATATTAATTTCTTCATGCAAACGAGAAAGTACTCTTTCTACGCTGTTATCACAAACATATAGAGTATTGTCATCAGCAAAATTGCAAAGTTCAGTATTTTTAATAAATAAAAATATATCTTTTATAAAAATTTTAAAGAAAATTTGGCCTAGAATAGATCCTTAGCGTATTCTTAAAGAAATATCTGACCAATCTGAAAACGTAGAACCTATCATCACTCTTTGTTTGCGTCCACTCAGATAACTATGCAATAACTTGATACTTTCATTAGAAAAGCCATATTCTTCCAACTTATCTATCACTAAATCATGAGGAATGAAGTTATATGCCTTAGAAAGATCAATAGTGATTTAGTTTCACCAATAACCAGTGCATCAACAGATTTATTTAAGAACGTCGTAATATCCGTAAACTTATTACGGATTGAGTTTATATTTAGGAGTTTATTTATATTTATATTGTTTGGATATTTTAACCTAAGTTTATCTAACTCAGATTTATAACTATAATAATTATTGAGGTTACTATAGTAACTTTAGCGATTACTGCTATTTAAGGAATTATGTCAGACTTCAGACATGCAATAAAGTTCATTGTTATCCTAACTTTCACCTTTCCAAACTTGTGCATTTTTCATTCCTTTAAGGTTTTAGTTTTTCTCTAAAAATTAAAAACTTAAAAAAATTTAATTTATGTTACCAAAAAACTTTTCTCCCCAAAATATTATTGAAGTAAAATATAACATATATATATATATATATATATATATATATATATATATATATATATATATATATATATATATATATATATATATATATATATATATATATATATATATATATATATATATATATATATATATATATATATATATATATATATATATATATATATATATATATGTATATATATATATATATTAAATGTTAAAATATAGCATATATATATATATATATATATATATATATATATACATATATATATATATATACCCTAAAAATATAACATATATATTAGCAGCCGTGGCGCAGTGGTTAGAGTTCTGGCTCAGAACCCAAAGATCCGAGGTTCGATGCCAGCTCTAGCCCAACAAGCGATATTGGTACGGAAGGAGGCGTGAACTTCCTGTTAAATGCTCTCCCGCGGTGCTCTATGATAAGACCGTAAGGACTTCTGGGAGCACCTATATAAATACAAAAAAAAAAAAAAGAATTATATTAATGTAACTATTTTAATGGCTCAAACACAGACTTAACCGTTTAACAGTCCCGTGTTATTTTTAAAATACGGTCGCTATTAGTCCAGCTTTTTATTTTGAAGTGGTTTCTAAATGTCCCATGTTTTTTCAAAACATTGCGTTTTTTAAACAAAAATTAAAAAAAAGTTTTTATTATTTTCAACACTAATAAACACTATAAAATGTTATTAATAAAGTTTATGAATATATAATTATACTATACAAACACAAAATATTTTTACTAAAATTCACTTCTTGTATGATAATTGGCAAAGCATGGAACAGCTCAAAGTCCTACATCACAATCTATACATTCAAATCTTGAGTCTTTTCAAACTTTTTTTTTGTAACAAACACCTTCTCTGAGCATTAATCTTTTTATCAATATCGTAATGGGTCTGGGTCAAATAAATCTGGGTCAAATCGTAAGCAGACATCAAATCTATCCTAATGTCTGTGCGCAGACATTAGGATAGATTTGAGTTGTTTTACAACTACAAACAAGTGATGCATGTTTTGAAACAGATAAACTAGACAAGGGCCAAAACTCGGGCTTGGCTTTTTCTACTTCTTCTCACAATTTAGGTATGATATTTTGTAAAAATTAAAGTAATAATTATGATTTTTTTTATTGTTTAATTGTGTTTTAGCAAATGTTTACCCAGTGGGCACCGGTTTAAAAAAAGATGTTCTTTGAACGTTCAAAAGATGTCCAAAACATTCAAAAAACTCCTTAAAACGTATATAAGACGTTTAAAAAACGTCCTTTTTAGTCCGTGTCCACTGGGTATAATAAATACAATCATCTGATATTTTAATATAAATTAGTTCTCTACGGAAGACCACGAGATGCAAAACCCATACCATTCACCCAAGCTTCTGACAAAAAACAAAAAAGAGGAGAGCAGAAAAAACAAATATTGCTGTCGAAAGAGAGGATTTATTTTACTCACTTAATTTCAAACTAAAAGAGAAAAAAAGGTTCAGCGATGCCGAGGTATATTAACCTTAATACTGTAGCCATTTTTAATTTATCTTATTTATTAAAAAAAAAAACACTAAGGGGGATAATATTCCCTAGTAGATTATATTCACCTCACTCTTCAAATTTATATTTTTACACTTAAGGTTGTGAAGCAAATATTAAAATCAGAGAAAGATGTTGCAGTTAATTCAACAACAAAGTAAACTAGAGAGGAAGTATTAACGTTGATTCTTACGTGAATTCTCGTGCTATTATCTAATAACAATAATTCTTTAAAAGATAAATCAAATTTTTTTGTGCACTATACACATAGTTTTATACACATAGTTCCAACTCCAACAAATCTTATTAATGAGCTGGTTTTACCACAACTTGCTACAGCGATTGATAGGCGTATTTTTTACGACGAGCACATTTTTTTCGGAATTCTACACCGAGCTCATTAGCACTCTGAACATATGACAGAGCTGTTTGAAATTGTTGAGTGAAAGGAACATCTTTTAACCGAGAAACCAAAGCTAAATACACCTTGTTAATCTTTGGTAGCACTGGATATAATCTACCTTCACTTTTTTCTATTAATTAATTATTTTAACTGCCGACTTAGTAAAGCCGATTACCAAACAATTCGCATTGGAGCAGTTTCTAAAGGAATAAAGTTGTATCCAACTTATAATGAAGTGAGGGAAGAAAAAGATTTATGCATACCTCGTTGTGGAATACAAACTACTGATTATTCAGCCTCAGTTGATTTACAAAGCCTTAGTTAAAAATACTCAATGAATCTATAAAGACTCCTGAGAAATCCATTCTTGTCTTTATACACAAAGTAGGATTTGATGGTTCAACCAGCCAATCATTATACAAACAAAGTAGAGAAGACGAGATAAGTATCAGTTATGTCAAGGAACAAACTTTATTTTTATCCTGCATCGTTCTAATTTAACTTTATATTGAAGAATCTGGCGAACCACTATGAACTAATGAAAAACCATCCTCTACACTTTACTGCCGTCCAGTACGATTTCAATATGTATAAGAAAGTGCTGAGATTGTTACACAAGAATATATTTAATAAAAACAGAAACTTAAAACCAACGATATTTAATTCTCTTGTTATCAAACATAAGTTATAATGCACGATGGTTGATAGAAAAGTGGCTACTATAGTTTCGCCTTAAAGTAATCCCTTTCAAGTATGTAGTATTTTTGGACTAACCCCTTCAAGTATAAACAATCTAAATGTTGCTTTTTCAAAAATCTATAATGCGGTTTTCACTGAGCTTGGATTGAGCACATTACATTCATGGATTAGGTGCTTTGAATGCTGTCTTCATATAAGTTATAAAATTGAATTAGGAAAAGTGCAAATTAGAGGAGAGGATGATAAAGAAATTGTTATAAAAAAAAGATTTTTGTTTAACAAAAGATGAAGATGTACCAAAAAGCAGCGGTTTAGGTACAACAAATGATGGAAACACGGTTCGAAAAGTATTCCGAAACTTTAAGTTTTCTGCTGAAATACTTAGCTTAGATAAAAATCTCATGGAACGTTTTTACGTAATTCTTTGTGTTTTATCGTGCAAAATTCAAATTAACGCGGATGAACTTGAAAAGTATACCAAAGAAACAGCAGAGCTCAATGTTTCTCTGTACCCATGGTTTCCAATGCCTCACATTGTACATAAAATTTAAATTCATAGTTTTCAAGTTATACGAGATAAACCAGTACCAGTAGGTCTTCTTTTTGAGGAAGTACTTTACGAGAAAATATTAAATGAAGATGTTATGCAAAGATTATTGTGCAGCTCAGATCCAATTATTAGCTCTCTAAGAAAAAGTTCGAGATGTATTATTAGCTCTCTAAGAAGGAGTTCGAGATGTATTATTAGCTCTCTAAGAAGGAGTTCGAGATGTATTAAAGACTCTGATCTTAACAAAGATTGTATTAAACTTTGGTTGTAACTTTTTTAATTTTTCAATTTAAAGTTTTCAATAATTTTACTCTGATTTCCGATAAAATATTTATTAAATGTTTCTTTGTTTATTATAGGGGGTCTGACACGTCACAAATATTTAAATTAATTAATGCTTCAAATCTGTGAAAAACTGTTTGTAAAAACAACCAAAAGTTGTCTTAAATCTCTGTGGCACTACACACCATTTTCTATTAGGGTGTTTAGGGTGTCTGCATCTGCAAAAAAAAAAAAAATTTTATAGAAAGATATCTTTTTAAACAAAAAATTTTTACAGAAAGTTATCTTTGGATGTCTCAAAGTGTTTCTGCGCGGTTGTCAACTTCATCGGCTTTCATTTTTGTATCTCCTAATCAAATAACCTTAAAAATGATCCAAAATACCTCCATAAGCAAGGTAAACTCGTCAACTAAAAGCTCACCATCGCTAAGAGCTCGATAAATTAATTCTTGGATTAAGGAAGCGGCTTCAGGGGCTGCTGTATATAGCATGTATTAGTGTTTGCTGCTGTTATATTTTTTCGAACAGAGTAAAGCTGAAATAATCTCAGATATATGGCGCTAACTCCAGCGAACCCTATGCCAACAGGAGCTCTAACGCCAGTCCAACTCCAACAAATCTTATTAATGAGCTGGTTTTACCACAACTTGCTACAGCGATTGATAGGCGTATTTTTTACGACGAGCACATTTTTTTCGGAATTCTACACCGAGCTCATTAGCACTCTGAACATATGACAGAGCTGTTTGAAATTGTCGAGTGAAAGGAACATCTTTCAACCAAGAAACCAAAGCTAAATACACCTTGTTAGTCTTTGGTAGCACTGGATATAATCTACCTTCACTTTTTTCTATTAATAAAATTATATCATCTATTTTTATTGTACAATTAAAAGCAACGTTCATCCCAGATATCAAAAACTAAAACAAATTGAGAAAATTTATTTAGTGTTCCATCACAACCAGTAACTTTAAAAGTAAGCGGGTCAATTTCTTGAAAAGGTTGTAAAGGAAGCCAGTTTAAAACTCGAGGCTCATAATACACAAACCTATCCTGGTACTGTAAATAAAGTGTAATATCTAAATACCTGAAAGGGATTCCTTTTAATGTTGCCGCGTTTGATAAGATCTTATTACATTCTATTGTAAAAAAAGCGCCAGGTAGAGTAGCAGTTTCTATATAGTATACAAGTTTTTGTAAGACTAGTTAAAGTAACCGTCATAGCACCCACAATATCAAATTGCTGAGCTACGTGAGAGTTTTTTATAAACAATATAAATTTATGCCTTATATTTCAGAGCAATAACGGCTACTATTGCAGCTCAATCATCGGCATTACAAAACTTGTTAGCTCCTTGCTATGGTCACTTCCGTTTTCTCCAATAGTATTTGTAGTTTTGGTTTATGAGCCACCCGTTGGTTTTATTATTTTGGTTGTTGAACCGTCCGTTGATTTTGTAGACCTTTTTATTTTATATATCTGTTTCACGTAGAGGAGCACCAACAGGAGCAAAAATTAGTTGATTATCATGTTCAATTATTAAATACAATACTATACTAATACTATACTAAACCATACTACCCAATTTTAGTGATAAATTGCTGGCGATCATGTAAACGCCTGGGATTAGACTGTAATGAATTGTTCTAGATGCACTTTGCATTATTGTTTGATATTTAGCTATATCATCTGTACCATTTTCTTGAAGATAAATACACGTTTTCAACGCGTTTATAAACTCGTGTTGAACAAAAAGAGTACTTGCATTTTCATCTCCAATGGTCTCCGAGTGCTTAGTTGTGCTGAAAAAAGACAAATAGCATATTTGCAAACAATTTCTAAAATAGCCACAAAAACGATTTTAGTTATGTCATCCGTCTCATCCAGGACCTGACCTACACTTAAGTTAATAATATGATAATCATCAGTTTTTTTGTCTTGAACAAGTTGCTGAGGAACATAGTGAATTCCCATTTTTTCTTAATTTTTTCAGAACCAATATTAAATTCAGTTTTAATTTTTTCAACAACCTCTTTATTACAATCACATTTAAAAAAGTTAATTTTTTTTTTTTTTTTTTTTTGGGGGGGGGGGGGGGAGAGGGAGGGAAAGGGGAGTATAAAACATAACCTCCATAAAATACGGCGTTTACTATTATTATCAGCACATTTTGTTTATTTTTTTAAATTTTTTTATTAGTAAAACCTGCAAATTGATTTCTACATGTTTGTTTTGATGTATATTTTATGTACTTTGGTTAGTGTGTTTACGATTCATGTGTTTCAGTGTGTGTCTTTGCATATTATTACTCATATTATATTAAAAATTGGTATCGCTCCTTTGATCAGATTTCTGTATGAGTGACACCATCCTAATAAATCATTAACTTATTATCATATTAATATTAGTCATTATTATTATTTTTTCATTACAATTTTTTTTTTTTTTTTTTTTTTTTTTTAACATCTTCACTTCCAACAAGGCTGCAAGCAACCACTATAAGAGTTGGAAGTTACTGGAAGAGAAAAGACTAAATCTGTAGAGCAAGATAACGATTGACTGATGACTTAAAAGATTGCAAATTATATGAATCAGGAAAGCAAGATGAAGGAAGCGAATTCCAAAGAACTGATGTTCGAGGAAAAAAACTAGAAGAATAAGAGTTTTTGAAGCACTTAGGAACAGTCACAGAAAAAGGATGAGACTTAATTGAATGGCGAGTAACACGAGAATGAATTTTAGTAGATGGCACAAGGGACGCTAGCTCTTTAGAGCAGTGCCCATTATAGTATTTGTAGAAAAGAGAAAGAGAAGCAACATTACGACGATGTGACAGAGGTTGGAGATTGGCTGCCAGAGCAGGTCCAACTATGTTTACAATTCGTTTTTGCACCTTGTCTAAAAGAGAAAGAGCATCATTAGAAGATCCGCCCCAGATGTGGCAACAGTATTCCATACAGGGACGGATTTGAGATTTATAGAGATAGAGAATAGAATCTGGAGTAAGAAAGTGTCGAGCTCGATAAAGAGATGCAACCTTAGCAGATGCTAATTTTGCAATGGATTTGATATACGGTTTAAAAGAAAGATCAGAAGTAAGAGTTAATCCTAGAAGATGAATGGTAGGTGACTCATCTAGTACATCACCATTCATAAATATAGGAAGATCTAAATTATTACGATAACGATTGGCCGAATAAAATTGAGTTTTATCTGAATTAAAGTTCACCAGCCACTGTGAGCCCCATGCTGTAGCAGAAGTGAGATCCTTTTCAAGCTCAGATACCCCCTCCAAGCAATCAGAGAGTGTAGGCTTCTTATCATGACAAGAGTAAATGGTAGTGTCGTCAGTGAATAATGCCACCTTAGATGTGAGAATATCTGGAAGATCGTTAATGTAAATTAAAAAGAGTATAGGGCCAAGGAATGAACCTTGAGGAACCCCTGAAGTTACAGGATGTGAAGAAGAGTGTTGTCCATCGAGGACAACTTTTATACTACGATTGGAAAGAAAGGACTCAATAATCTTAAATACGTTACCAGCTACACCATAAGAAGAAAGCTTATGGAGAAGACCAGCATGCCAAACTTTATCAAAAGCTTTAGAAATGTCAAGTGCGATAGCCTTAACCTCTCCACCTCAATCTAATGCACGGTAAAACCTGTCGGTTATTACTGTTAGCACATCAGCTGTAGAACGAGAAGACCGAAATCCATATTGATGATCAGAAAGTAAGTTATTAGATTCAAGATGAGAGATTAAGTGTTTGTTGATTAAAGATTCAAAAACCTTGCTTATGACAGGAAGAAGACTAATGGGACGGTAGTTAGATGAATCAGATCGCTCTCCGGAATTTTTGAAAATAGAGATAACAGATGCTGCTTTCCAGCATGATGGAAAACAAGACTCTGATAAGCACTTGTTAAATAGTTTAGAAAGTATGGATGAAAGCTCCGGAGAACACCTCTGCAAAACTACAACAGGAATGTTGTCAGGACGACAAGCTGTTGAAGAGTCTAAGCAGAAAATTACTTTAGATACAGAAGCTGAAGTGATGCGAATGTCAAGCAAGGGATCAACCTGTTTGACGGCTATGTCAGGTAAAACGCAACTAGTGGAATCAAGAGATGATATCGATGAAAAGTTCTTAGCAAACAATTCAGCTTTGTCTTTAGGTGAGGTGACAAAGTCTGAACCATACAAGAGAGAAGGAATAACAGATTTGCCCTTATTATTGATACTGTTAAAGATTCTCCAGAAGTCTCAAGAGCCTAATTTTTGTGATGAGATACGAGATTTAATGACCTGGGAATAGCGAGCTTTGGCGTCAGACAAAACCTTTTTACAATGGTTTCTGGCGATAGTGAACAGATGTCTGTTTTCTGGAGAATTGTTTTGCTGATAGATATGGAAGTAACGGTTTTGATTAGAAATTGCTGCAGCGCAATGTGAGGAAAACCAAGGAGAAGAGTGAGGCTTGACCTGGAATCGTCGAGAGGGAATAAAAGATTCCATGCCAGCCTGAATCCACGAAGTTATGTAAGAAGCACATTTGTCAGCAGGAAGACGAAAGATTTCTACCCAAGGGCCATCACGAAGAAAATCACGGAAAGAGTCCCAGTCAGCTTTAAGGTAGTTGTAAGTGGTACGATGATAGGGGGATTCTGATGAAGTAGAAGAATTTGATAATAGTTTTAGAGAGATCAAACCGTGATCAGAAGTACCTAAGGGTGAATGTGGAGAAATTGAGCACTGACTAGGATCCAAAACAAGACATAAGTCGAGTAGAGAAGGTAAATGATTAGGGTTGTCTGGAAAACGAGTTGGAAAGTTGACTATTTGAGTTAGAGATTGAGAAAGGCAAAAATTGAGGGCCTTAACGCCAGCAGAGTCACTGACACTAGAGCCAAGCCAATCGGTGTGATGGGCATTAAAGTCACCAACAACGACGATATTGGCCGATGGATAAAGAGAGAGGGCTTGGTCAATTTGATCAGAAATAACATCAAGAATAGTGCAATCTTGGGATGAAGGAGAGCGATATAGAACAAAGAGAAAGGCGATAGAGTGAAGTTGTGCTAAACGAAAGCACATAAATGAATAGTCTGTAGATTCAAACCTAGTTTCACGACAAATGGGTGAGTTACCAATTATGGTAAACATACTTATTATTACTATTACTATAATTTGTATAATTATTTTTTTTATCTTAAGTTATTATTATATATTTTTGCTATTATTACTATTATTATTATTATCATTATTATCAAAGCTATTGTAAAATGATTTACGGAAAATAAATAGCTTGTTGTTGTTGTTGTTGTTGTTAATATAATAAATTAGGGTTGTCCAGGATTAGTAAGAAGTGTCAAAACGTCGTTAAGTGAAGTTTTTCCCATTATACTATCAATACTATGTCTAAAAATAATCTTTACAGATTTTTGATAATTGATCCTGAGATCCCTCAAGGCCTCTGAACATGTTCCCCATTTTTTGAATAAATTGCATTTTTTTTCTTTGTTTAGAATTACAATAATCAAAGAATCATTTTTAAAAGTTTTGATTGGTTTTCAGTGGCTTTTAGTTGTATTATTCGAGTTTGATACTGTTTAATGAAAGAATAAATTAATTTTATCAATGAAGATATTGGAAAAATGTTGACTCGAAATAGTAATAAGCGCAATCCATCACCACAGCAACTGAAGACAAAAAGTCTAAAGAACAAAAAGAGAATCCACTTTGTCAAGAAACTTTTAATTCTAATAAAGGAACTCTAAGTAGACCTGTGACAAGAAAGTTAACTGATTTCTGGTTAATAGGTCATTGTTCAACATCAATTAGTGGAGCCAAACTGCCTGATTGTAGGCATATTATGAAATATGTTTTCTTTTCTAAGGAACAATCCAAAAAATATTAAAAATAAAGTGAAGAATGAGGATGTTTCTTATGTTGTGGTTGATGCAGTCCTTGTTTTTTGGAATATGGCACACATAAAAACTAAATACAGACAAAATTGCATGTTTGATGTTAAGAAACTTTGGAATGAATGGCAAAGTTTGATGAAAAATAAAGAAAGAACAACTGACTCTGGAAGCAAGTCAGCAAATTTTATTGAATGATTTGATTCTTTTTTTTAACATTGGTATACCTAACGCCATAAATGAAATAAAGAAAGCAAGACCTTTGTCAGAAAGAAAAAAAAAAGATAATATCGACTCTTATTTGGATCAAAAACAGGAAAGAAAATTTTTGAAACCAAAACCGAAATAAAACTTTCAAGGCAAGCTCGTGAAGCAAGAATTACAGAATGAAAACAGGGCAGGTTGGATATTTTAAGAGAAAAACTGGTCAAAGGAGTGGCTGCTTTGCTAGAATATGATTCTGATACACAATTAAATGAAGATGACCAAACTGAAATTGATCCTGATTTTAAAACAAATCTACAACAAGAAGCAACAAAAGTAGATCAAGGCGAATATGTATTTCTTAAGCTACCTAGGAAAATAATAAAATTTGACCAGATAACCAGTGCTGCTGATCGTCTCAAGTTGTCAGACAATCAAAGGACAATGATTGTATTAACATTGATAAAAACTGCTGGTGGTAATCTTAAAGATTTTGAGATCTACAACTTGAGATCTACAACTTGGAGAACAAGAATGTTCAATCATCAAAAGATTGCAGAAAGTGTCATGAAGACAGTGAAAGAGAACCCTCTTTAATAGAGTGCTTTGCTTTGGGATGGTCAACTTTCAAAAGATGTGCTTGGAGACACATATAAACGAATTGCAGTTCTTATTTCTGGAGCTCCCGATTACAAGGAAGGGAAATAATTAAGTGTACCTTCTCTAGCTAACTCCCAAGGAGCAATTCAAGCTGAAGCAACGCTTGGTCTGATACAAATTTGTGATCTGTCAGACAGAGTTGTAGCTCTTGTACTTGATTCAACAGCTAGCAATAGTGGTATAAACAAAGGAGCTGCTAAGTTAATGGAAGCAAGTCTAGATAAAAAGTTACTCTATCTAACCTGTCGTCATCACATTTTAAAATTTGTTGTTAGTGCTGTATCGAAATTATTATTTAATGACATTTTAGGCCCGGAAAACAAACTGTTAGCAAAATTTAAAGATGTATGGTCAAACTTAGATAAAGTTCAAGCAATACAAGTACTGAAAACTGAAAACTAAAGGTTGTTAGACATAAAACATAAAGTTGTCAAAGAACGTGCAAGGATTCAAAACCTTTTCCAATAGATGATTATCGCGAATCTGCTGAAAACAATTTTTGGATGAGACGAATGACATTTTTTAGAAAATATTTGCAAATATGCTATTTGTCTTTTGTCAGCACAATAATCTTGGATGAAACTACCCCACGTGGCGCCCGCTTTCTCAAACCAGGTAGGATGTATTAAGCACGCTGGATGGCTAAAAACATATATGCTAAAAAGATGTATGTGTTTTCCAAACAGATGGGGTATGATGATGGCATGGTTGCTAAACTCATGCGTATGAACAGATTTTTGGCTCATTTCTACACTCCTGCATGGATGAAAACATCATGGGGAGCGGATGCATCTATGAAAAACCTTCAGTTTATTCATGACATGATTGAATTTAGAAATTTTGTCAAAGATATTGCTGATGTTGTGATTAACAAACTTCATAATTTTCAATGGTACTTGTCAGAAAAAGTTGTCCCGTTTGCTTTAATTAGTAAACATCCTTTGATGACACATGCACTAAAGGAAGAAATGGCGGATCAATTGCTTTTGAATCCAATACCAGAAAACTTTTACGCCTAGGTAAACCAGTATTCAAAAAAAATTGGTCATGAAATAACTTTGACAAGTTTGATTGAGCCTGAATCTCTTTTAAAATGTTGTTCACTTTTAAAAGAGATTCAGGTTCAGTGCTCACTTTTAATATGTTGAATAACGCAACATTTTAAAAGTGAGCACTGGTTGGCTTTCCAAACCAGTGGAGCGGTGGAATTCAGACCAGGCTTTTAGAGTTGCAGAACAATTTATTTGTACAGTTAAAGTTGTCAACGATGCAGCGGAGCGTGGTGTCAAGTTAATCTCGGATTTTGCTACAATCATTATAACTGATATTGAGCAAAGGGCATGGTTGTTGCAGGGTGTCGAGCATCATAGAAAGTTGTATTCTAGTTTGATAAAAAGACACTAAATTTGTGAAACTGTAGTGTAGTACTAAGTACTATATGACTGAGTTGAGTATAAGAGATTAAACACTTTTCAAGTAAATTACTAATTTTTCAAATAAAGACTGTAAAGTTCTTTGCATTTTCTTATATTTGGTCATAAAATTGACTAAAACATTTTATTTTTTTTAAGTTGAAATGTTAAATGTAACATTAACGTTTTTTTTTTTTTTTTTTTTTTTGTAGATCTGAATACTTTTATATTAAACATGATTTTGTTTAAATTATGTTGTTATATTTATAGAATTATAAAATTTTATTATGTAAAAGATTTTAATTTTTGCTCTAAAAATGGGGTTCAAATTCGGAGGTCTTGAGAGACCTCAGGATCATTAATCAAAAAATCTGTAAAAACTATTTTTAGACATGATTTTGATAGTATAATGGGAAAAACTTCACTTCAGGACGTTTTGACACTTCATACAAATCCTGGACAACCCTAATAATAAATATGAAAGCGGAACAAAGCCTTCGCTGAAGTATCATTGCAATAAAGCATTATTGTATTTACTCAGCAGCAAAAACTAGCAAAAAAGCAAAATTAAGTAATTTAAAATAGCTGATATCATCATTTGGAGTATAATTCTGAGGAAAGTAAATGTAATGAGTAAAGCGAGTAATTTTGTATATTGACATTCATTAATTCAACTTTATCACTCGCAAATCCAATGCCATATAAACTATGCAAATATTGCATGGAGTAGTGCTTAAAAAATTAAATTAGATCCTCTATATCGGCAACAGAAGCATATAACATGTCTAATAAATTTTAAAGATCGTTGTACTCATGCCAGATCTCTTTTATTAGAAATGAATGTTCTTAATATATATATAAGCAAAATGTTTTTAATGTTCTATTATTTATGTACAATTGTAAGCTAAACCTAACCCCTATATCTTTTCAAAATTTATATGCAATAAAGCAAAAAATAAATATGATTTAAGAAATGACAATCTTATTCATGAACATAATTCTCATACAAGTTTTGGAAGATCTCTTTTAACATATTGCGGAGCTCTTCTGTGGAACAAAATAGTTTCGAAAAATTTCAATTTTTCTCAAAGTTTTTTTATAAAAAATTGAAATTTTTTTACTTTTAAAATTAAGCTGAAAAAAGTCTTGTCAGTTGATAATATCTTTCAGTTCTTTTAAGTTTATACCTTTTAAAAAAGTGTGTGATTCCTGAATATATTGTTTTATTTTGAAATATTTAGTTTTATATATATTCTTTATATTGTTAAACGTTATTCTATATTTTGAAATATCTGGTTAGATTTAAATTTTATTTCTAAACGTCAATTATTGTAATTATTTAACTGGTTATATTTTTACTGCATTGTTAAACGGTTCTCAGTGACAAGATCTTACTATCATTATGTGAAGTTACTTAAATAAGTAAAAAATATGTTTTTATACTTAGATTTAAAGCTAAAATTTTCTAGTAAGTCATTCTTCATAAAAATTAGTGCTTTTTACTTTTAACACGTCTTTTTTTTCATATGATTTATTTATAATCTTGATAAATAAAGCACTTAAGAGCTAAAAGTAAAATCCACAAATTTTCTGTTAAAAAACGCACAACATTAATTGCTACGTGTAATATCCAAGACAGTGTTGCTCCAATGATACCCAGAGGGGCGGCAGCATTTTTTCTTCTAATCCACCTTCAAGCTCAGGATCAGAACTAGTGTCAGAGTTTTGGAGGATTTGGATTAGGAACACTACCTAGTTTTGAAAGAATTTTAACTAAAAATGCAATAATTGCTCCAATATCTGTAAAAACGACAGCGATGGTTAACTTCTGTTCGTGGAACAATTTCCGTATTTTTTCAGGTAAGGGTAATTCTCTATCATCAGTTAATCTATCAATAAGGTCGTAAATTTTAGGAAAATGACTTTTAGACTATTTTTGTAGATTCTCTATTCGGCTGTTAATATTGTCAAGATCCCTTTTAGTATTAAAATATTTTTTTCTACAGACTCGAGCTCTTCTTATTATGCTTAACACAATCTTTGGCATATTTTGGGTAATTTTTTTTGTCACTATTTCTATACGTTTAATTTTTTCGTCATTGCTAAATTTCTTACCTTTTATTTTTTTCTATATTAAGTTTTCTCGTTATATTTTTAAAAGAATTTTTTGATTCTGTAAAATCCGTTTCAGGTGCTTTTGCATTTGGAGATGATAAAAGGCTATCTAAACTTTTTTACACTGATGAAACTAAACTTGTTTCTTCTTCTAATGTTTCATCTAATTCTTCTTGATTTTTAAATGCTTTATTGAGCACATCTTTTACAAAATTATTTTTATTTATTACATCTCTCATAAGTATCGGTTTATTGCCTTCGTAGGTAATAAACCAAAACTTATTAGCCTGTTCCTAAATCTTCAAGTTAATATTTGTAAGCATCAAGTAATTATTTAAACTGTCGCGCATAGTTTACTGTTAAGCTTGTTCTCCATTCAGAACTATTTGCGCTTAGGAGGAACGGAAGAGTTCTTTGAGCATGCACAAAAAATTCTGATTGGAGAACGGGTTTAAAAAAACTATTTGCGCATGCTCAAAGAACTTTTCCGCTTCTCCAAAGCGCAAAAAGTTCTGAATGGAGAACGGGCTTTAATTGAAGTCTCTACGGCTATTTTTTAATATTTTTTCTTAAAATACATATTTTATTATTTTATCTTAAAAATTCTCCTTTTATGTTATCTGAATTAACAGTAAATTCTTTTTTATGATCCTTTCGATCTTTTTGATAACAGATTTAATTTATTATAAACCTCTTTAACTGTTTTTACAGTAATAAGTTTCGTTTTTATGTTTAAAACTACATCCGTTCTATATTAGGTTTCAGATTTTTTTCAAATAATTGTTAGATGCTTTTTCATGAAGTTGATTTCGCAAATATTCAAGAATATTATCGTCAGAGATACCTAGGGTTTTTAATCCGGATATTCAAATACCTAATTATCTAGATAATTCTACTTTTAACTATTTGAAAATTCGGATTATTTCTACAGAATATTCGACAATCCGGATACTTTTTAATGAAACAAACTTTTTTTTTTTTTTGCTTAAAAGAGGGATAACTACGCAACAAACATTCTTTAGCGATTTTTCAGTGAAACTCTTTTGATGTTTTAGGCGGTTCACTGTAGTTTGGCTCATTTTTTACTTAGTGGACCATTAGTGGCAGTTGCCAAAGGTAGCCACTATATCATTGTTTGAAAGTTATTGGCTGGCCACTTATAACGGATGCCACTAAGTAATCGATTAGCGAAATTCCAATAAACCGCTCAAAATACCTATAGGTTCACTGCAAATCCATTACAATAATGTTAGCTACTTATAAATATAAACGAGTCATTAAATGAATTGAAACTTTCAAATAATTCCATTATATTTAACAAAAGTAAAAACTTATTTTTGTTTTATTAAATGTTAGGTAATTATTTTCTACTCTTTGAAACAATTTTTTGTTGTTAAACTTTGTAAACTTTAGGTTATAAAGTGTAACCATAATCTGCCGAAACAAACGATGAGTTAAATACAAATAGCTTCGAAGTTACAAGCATTTTATGCATAGTAAAAGTCATTTTTCTATTAACTTTTATATTAATCAAAATGTTATAAAAAACCAAAGAAGATTTATAAAAATAATATCATTCTCTTCAGTCAAAAACTGCATTTTACAAGCATATGTTAATGAAGAACGGGCAAGATATTGCAATTGATATTAGTGTCAAAACTCGGTGAAATTCATTGGAAACCATGCTCTAACAATTTCTTCAAATAAAGAATACTATAAATAAAACTTTAATTAAAAAAGAACAACAAAAGATTTTAGAGAAGAAAAATATCAACTTTAAAAGAACTATTAGATTCTTAATAACGCTACCCAGCTAGCACACATACGTTGTTAAAACACTAGAACAATGCCGCGCGTTTCGTTGGCCAAACATCGGCTGCCAACCAGTGATATTTTCGTACACGAGAACGAAAACGAGAACGAAAAAAAAAGCCTTTCGTTTACGAAAACGAAAACTAAAACGAAATTTGTTTTAAGAACGAGAACAGAATAAAAACGATAATTTTAAATTTTCGAACGGAATAAAAACTGAATCGAAAATTATTTTAAAACGAAATATTTTCGTTCTAGATTTGAAACGAGTTGAATTATTTGATATATATAATTATTATATTACAATACATTATAATGATATATTATTCGAACTTAATTGAATTTTATTCAATTAAGTTTGAATAAGTTTAGTTATGATATAGTTCGAATATATTTATTCGAATATATTTTTTCGAACTAAAAAAAATCAAACTGTAAGACCAACACAACTACGCGATGAGTTTGAGTAAACTTTTTGCTGGTAGGAAGAGGAATAGTTCAGTATGGAAATGGTTTAAATACGATGCGTCTTCCGACAAATCAGTATGTTTAGTTTTACTTGATGGTGAAAAAGTATGCAATACAAAGTTGTGTGGAAGGAACCCAACAAATCTTAAAGTTAGTTTATCTGTTAGAGGAAAATGAGTCGATGTTTTCATTTTGAAACAAACGACTCATTTTTATCATTTTAGAGTAATTATTCAATAACGTATACGAACTTATTTATACATTAATTGATAAACAGATAGATAAATAAACATATAAATATACAAACAAAAAATTATATAAATATGTTTATTTTTTTCTAGCTACATTTAGCAAGAACACGTTGAGCTGGAAGAGTCGGAATTAAAGAAATTAAGTGAAAAAAAGCAAACAGGGATAAAGAGAAAAGCAGTGGATGAAAATGGACCCACTTTTTTAGAATCGTCCTCAAATCAGAACCAGACCTTGATTCAATGCATTAATCGTAGGAATACCGCATGGCCTATTAATTCACACGAGCATAAAATTCGACTAAACTCTCTTATTCAAATGATAATTGCAACATGTAATCCAGTGACATTGGTGGATAATGCGAGTTTTAGAAAGTTAGTTAATACCTTGGATTATAACTTTTCATTGCCTGCTTCTGCCAAAATTACTAGCCTACTTAATGAAGAATTTACTGTTTTAACGAGAAAACTTCACAATATGCCTTGATGGATGGACTAAAAAAGGTCTTACTGCGTCCCTTTTAGGAATTTCGGTTTGTTTTTTTCACTTCAAATCCGAAAAACCAATACATGCTCTGCTTAATTTGTATCTTGTGAAACATCCACATACAGGTGAACAAATTGCTAATTGTTTTGAAAAATGCCTAAAATATTGAAATATTTCCAGAGAAAAAATATTGCTTGTTATTTCGGACAATGGAGCAAACATGGTCAAAGGCATAAAGTTGTCGAGAATGAAAGCTCAAGCTGAACGTGATATACTTATTGAATTAGAAAGTGAGGTTAATGAAGAGCAGATAAAAGATCTGGAAGACGATGAGAATATGACAAATAGTGAAGAGTGGGAACATGTTGACTTGATAGTTGATGTAATAGAAAACGTAGCATTTAGAAGATTGGGATGCATTGCACATGTTATACAGCTAGTTGTAAAACTTGCATATGATGGTAAATATCATGGCTTACTTTTGAAGGTACGTGGATTAGTGGGAAAAGTTCGCAAATCTTCTGTTGCATTGGAAAAAATTATCAACAAATGTGGTAAGACTGTGATCAACGACTGTTCTACAAGATGGAACAGCACTTACTTTATGGTTCGGAGATTTCTGGAAATAAAGACATCTATCAACGAAGTGCTTGAAGACCTTAACATTGATTCACTTGCCAATAGCGAATGGATAATGCTTCAGGATTTTGTCAATCTTTTAGAACCTTTTGCCAATGAAACTGATATTCTTCAGACGGATGCACTTTCACTATCCAGTGTTATACCTTCAATACTTAATTTAGAATGTCACCTTGAGCAATTTGGAGATGCCAAAGATGTAGCAGTTAAAATGCTTGAAGATCTACACCGTCGTTTTGCCGTTCTTTTGCAGCCACACGATCCTAATTTTAATCCACTGCCATGTGCCGCATGTCTACTTGACCCCACATGTGCAATAGCTCTTTTAGGTAATGAGCATACACAAATCAGAGAGTGTGCAAAGAAATACATTTTGTCAGAGGCTAAAAAATCGGTGCAACATGATTTACCTTTAGCAAGTGCATCTACTCTTTCTGTTGAGATTGCTTCAGAAATAAATGGATTAACAAAATGGAAATTTTTAGCGGCAAAACAGCGAGTAGAAAAAATAAAGCTTATTCCAGGTAATGAAGCACAAAATGAACTCAACAAATATTTTATTGAAATAAGGAACAGCTCTATGTGCTAAAATGCTTTAAATTTCGGGAAGATGAGACGTGCTGTTTACCCACATATTGCACCATTAGCTGAAGACCTCATTGCAGCTCCTGCAACTCAAGCATATGTTGAAAGACTTTTTTCAATCTATGGCTTGCTCACAAATGGACGGAGAAATCGAATGTCAGCGTCATTGGAAATGCGAGTTTTCTTAAAACTAAATTCTCATCTAGTCTAGGTGATAATCATATAATCACTAGGCCCTTTATTTGTAAAATATATGAGTAATTATTAAAGTCTATACAATAACTATTCGTTAGTTTCTATTGTTACCAAATTTGAGGAGTTTTTTTTATACCTAATAATTGAAATTTTTTTAAGTTTTAGAGCAATAAGGACAGGTTGTTGTTGTGTTTTTTATTAAGGGCGGTGGGCGGGGCTCTAAACTTCTAGCCATGGGACTGGGTGTATTACATTTAATGAAGTTCTCATTTTTTTTGTTTGTTTATAGAACTAAGACTTACTTCTTTTAACTATATATGCCTATATTATTTATAAATTATACTAAACTATAATTAGATGAGATAAAAAATTTATACGACAAACGAAAATTGAACTAAATAAAAACTAAAACTAAAATTATTTTAAGATGAACTGAATAAAAACTAGAACTAAATTTATTTACTGAACTGAATAAGAACTAGAACTAAAAACTTTGCCTCTAAACTGAATAAAAACTAAAAATAAAATTATTTTCCGAACAAAAATATCACTGCTGCCAACGTTGTTTTTATATCATTATGGTTACAAATGCGACGTCGCCATCAACTAAAAACCAATATTGATAAAACGTTTATTTCAAGTCGGAAAATGGTTATATTTAACTACGTTAGTCCAACGTTGTGTTTTAAGTTGGCTCAACGTTGTATTTACGTTGATTTAACCTTGAACTTTAATTAGCAAAACGTTGCATCTAAATGTTAATACGGCAATGAATATTAGTGCGTATAGTTACGCATTGTTACGCCTATTGTTCGTTTTGTTAATTACGGTTCTGCATTATGTAAAATACACTGTTTCTTAGTTTTTAAGTTGTTTCTAGACTTTTCTATGCGCAGTTATATATTCCACGCGGTCTTTCGAGTAAAATCAGCAAGCAACTTAGAGCTGATACACTTATTTTCAAGAAGAATTGATGTTGTTTATTTTTGAAAATAAAAATTTAAATAATTGTTAGTTTCTTATGTATATATATATGTATATCTATATGTATTTTCTCTTAGCAAAAATAGTTGAGAATAGAAAAACAAAAAAAACTTCTTCTGGAATTTGTCAAAAGGGTGTTGTTAGGTATGTCACATGAAATTTTTAAATTCATCAAATTATAGGTTGTTATATATCATTAAAAAGAGCTTAATGTCAATATTCTAAAAGTGAAAGAATTTCAAAATTGAACCACCCTACAAAAAGTTATGACGTTTTAAGTACCGATTTTTTGATATGGGATCGTCCATAAATTACGCAACGCAAAAAATATTTTATAAACAGGAGTAGGAGATATTAGGCTCTTTTACGCGGCAATTTTCATTTAACTTAATTTTCTCATTTGATTGTTTATTTAAATAAGGACTCTGCGAGGGAAATCTTTTAATCTTTTTTTGTTTTGTTTTTTGTGAAATTTTGCATTGCTTAATTTATGGACGATCTCTATTAGAATTTGTTGAAGAAACTGTGGTCAAAATAAAGTTTTTATCAACTAAAACTATTATAACTTAACCAATTCTTATCCAAACGTTTATATCTTGGTATCAAAAGATAGATACAAGAGTCATCTACAAATTTATAAAAGTTTTTAGATAACGGGCGCCGTTATCTAAAAACTTTTATAAATTTACCGGGGGTAAGAGGGGGCACAAAACTACCATCCTTACCGGCAATAAAGACTATATTTATAAAAAAGTGTTTTTTTTTAATGAATATCTAATTTTTTATATGCAAGATATTTTTTAATGAAAATCTAAATTTTTATATGCAAGATATTTTTGTAATTAGCTATCAGATCACAATCAAATATAGAAGACTCATCATTGCCTTTGGGTGGATGTAAGGGTGATGGTTTCAAACACCCTATTATCAAAAATGACTCTTTATATAAATATTTATCTTTATAATTAAAAAGAAATCTAGTATTCAAATCAAAAATTATATTTTACTACTTTACAAAATCACTAGCAGCGCACCCTTTGTTTCAAGAGGTGTAGATGGGGGAGGGGGCGTGTCGTTGCCCCCCCCCCCCCTTCCTTTTTTTTATGACAACCTAAAAAAAAAGAAGCTACTTTTAATGAGATTCGAAAAAATATTTAAATACAATTAAAATAAACACTTTAATTTGAAAAATTCTTTTACCAAAACTCAAAACACTTCACACAATGCTTTTGAGTTATAAATGGTTCCCCCTCTGACCTATAAAGAATTTCAAAAACAAAAAATGTTTTATAATATTATTCTAATTAGTTTGCGTCTTGGCTTTTAGTTAATGATTAAGATATTAAATTCCATTAATGAAACTGTATATTAATCATTGTTAACAATAGACACGACGTGAACGTAAGTCAGAGCCGTCTATCAAAAAAATTTGCAAGTTCCACTACTCGCTATATATATATATTTTTTTGCAAGTATCACTTCTTGCTCTACATTTGCATAATATTGATATATATATATATATATATATATATATATATATATATATATATATATATATATATATATATATATATATATATATATATATATATATATATATATATATATATATATATATATATATATATATATATATATATATATATATATAGAGAGAGAGAGAGAGAGAGAGAGAGAGAAATAGAGTCAAAAAATAGTAAAATAAAGTAGTAAGATAGTAAAATGCATTTCCAATTATAAAAAAATAAATGCAACATATTTACATTAGGAAAAAATCAACTCACCGGATACAATGTCAGCAACTAGCTGGAATTTTTTCCTATTAAAATCAACTGCTTCAGTATCATTTTCTTCCCTAGTCCAGTAAGAAATAGTGTATATAATGCCTTTCTGTGCTTTTTTCAGTTTTTCTACTCTGCCATTATACAAGACTGTCATTGCTGTATCGGAATCATACCATTCATGGCAAAGATTTTTCCCAACAATTCTTTCACACATAACATCATTTAAATCATCAATTTTCTTAGTAGATAAGTTTTTAAACAAATTCAAAATTTCACTGTTAATAATGTTAATTGTTGCTCTAACTTTCTTTTTTCTTTTTCATCGATTTTTTGGCGTTTTATAGTCTGTCTTTTAGAAATCTCAGCTCTAATTTCAGTATGTTGTAGTCGAGTTTTTATTCGTTTTTTACGTGCTGCCTGAATGGACCACTGAACTACCATTTTTCTAGAAAAGTCATCAAGATTATCTAGATAATCCATTGTCCCATTCTTTTGGTTTGTAATTTGCAAGATATATAATCAATAGATGCATTAGGAGATCTCCCTTTTGCAGCACTGAACATTCCCATTAACTCTTCACTATCTATGTTATGAAACCTTGCACTAGCTGTTTCTTTTTTAAGTGCTTCTGTAATGGTAATGGAAAAATAGCGCTTATACTGTCGATTTAAAACCACTTTTATTGCATTGAGGCAAGCCAAGATCATAGCAATGAGCTCGTCATCAATTTTGCATATTTTTGTTATTGGTTCTAACACATTTATTTTCCAAATAAAACAAGTAGACGCATTTGCTTTATAGCAGTTGTATTACAAATTGCTACTCGCAGAACCCTTTGTAAAGTTTTTATTTTTACTGTTCCTATAGTTAAAAAATGTAAAAATTTGCTATAATGTTTTATAAAAATAAAACAAGTGTGGAACAGAATGTAAAGGCGATTTTCACGATAATTTGGAATGATACCTCGTGGTAGTTTATTATTGTCTAAAAAATTAGCAAATCCCTTTGGGTCACCTTTGCCATCTTTGAACCTCATCTTATTCATAGCCAAAACAATTTTTCCAGCTATACAATCATTTCCATATAATTCTTCAAATAGCGTGGCACAGAATTTTAGCACATTTATCGGTTCCGTAAAACCCGGATATCGGCGTACCTAATATTTAGATACCTTAAAATGAAGCATAACACAACGGTGTCGTGTTATGCTTGTCTAAAAAATGAAAAATAAATACATATTTAAAATATGTATTTATTTTTCATTTTTTAGAATAAGTTAGAACTAAGTTGACTGGTAAAATAGTTTTTTAGTACAATGTTTCTTTTTTAAGAAAACTGTTTCAGTTTGACGTTAGTCTTTTTAAAACATTTTAATCACTATTTGTTTTATTTTTTAGAGCAGTTAAGAGAAGCTGATCGCTTTTTTTAATAAGTTCAAGTTATTCTCTCATACATAAATTAAGATTTGCGATTTATTTCAGTCTATTTTATATTTCTCTATATCTAAATATTATATTTAGACAAAATTTTAGCACAAAAATCGGTTCCGTAAATCACGATATGCGCGTACCTACTTATTATTGGTGAGCGAAAGATACTGACTCAAAATGAGGTTTTGATTTTTTAAAAAACGAAGACCAGATATATTATTGAATTGGGGAGAAATGTAGGAGAAAGCTTCTACATTGACTAATTTAGGAATAACATGCAAGGGAATGCTGCTACATCGACTGAGGGTTTGGGTTTAGACAGGTATTGATTAAACGATGTAGCTGCACTCTCCTACACTTCTCCTCAAATCAGTAATATATCTGGTCTTCGTTATTAAAAAAAAAAAAAAACAGTAGTCATAGTATCTTTCGCTTACCCTTATTATTTATCCTTAGAGAAAATATATATTTAAAATATATATTTTCTTTAAATTTGTAGTCGAAGGCATGTCGTGTCCGCATTTTTTGTTATTCAGGCAGTTTTTTACATGCATTTTCTATTTATGTGCCAAATTTCAACGAAAAATAATTGGGAGCAGATATGTTACAAGGTGCTTTATTAAATATACTGCTTTTTTTAGGTAGGGTTAGACAAACGTTTTTTGTGGTGTTTCTTTTTAGAAACATATATAAACAAAAGTTATATTTGGAAAGAAGAAAGGTTAGGCTTGATTTTTATAGTACTTTTATGTATAATCAATAAACTTTTTTATGGTTAGTTTTGCTGAAAACTTTCAAGAAAATTTCGTTGATGTTCTCACATTAATTTGTTGTCGAAGGAATGTCGTGTCCGCTTTTTTTGTTATTCAGGCAATTTTTTACATGCATTTTTTTTGCACATGCCAAATTTCAGCAAAAAATAATTGGGAGCAGATAGTTAAAGAAGTGTAGGACTTTTGGTACCTAAAAAACTTTCGGTTTTTTTTGTTTTTGTTTTATCGTTAAGAAAAATACGGGGGAGGATAGGGGGGAAGCGGATTGTAAACAAAAAAATTACTACATTGAAAGTATTATTATTGTATTTAGGGTGTTATAACATTACAACCACATCTATGACCAACTCTAAGGTCACGTTATTTTGTTTGGCAGTGTTTTAGAATCAAGTTATGGCAAATTTTTGTGTATAAAATATAACAATTACATTTAAAAAGTGCTTATTTCTGATAAAAACGTGTATTTTCTCAAGGGTTAGATGGTGTTTCATTACCCCCTCTGGCTCCCAAGACACACCCTACATCCAGGCACCAAAATTAACTTGTAGCCCATTAGTGCACGTATCTTGTGATACCAAGATATAAGTATTTGGATAAAAATTAACAAAGTTATAACAATGAAAGTGAAAAAAATAATTATTTTGACCACAGTTTCTTCAATAATTCCATATATCTAAAATTTGATACTAAAAATGTTATAACTTTTTTTAGAATTGTTCGTTTTTAATAATTTTTTCACCTTTAAAATACTGTATTGAAGGCCTATCTAATGATATATAACATTCTACTATATGATCAATATAAAAATTTCAGTGCGCGTACCTATAATAAGGAATAGAAAAATTAAGAAAATTTCTTCTGCAATTTGTCAAAAGAGTGTTGTTCTTTGCTTCATTTTAAGGTATCTAAATATGTATTTATTAGAAATTTTTATATTTGTTCTTAAATGGTTTCTTCTTTTTCATTGACAATGACATTGCTTTAGATTAATATATACTAACTGATAGATTAATATATACTGACTGATATTGTATCTGCATTCTTTGTTACATTAAAAATAATTGTAGCTGATAAATATTGTTTTATAGTTGTTAAAAGTTTGCATATATGTTTATATTACGCTCGAAGTTGAAAAAGTTTTTAATAAATATGTGTATTTGGTGATATATGTTATATAGTTGTTTATATAAATGTATTTTTATAATGGTATGAAATGTATTTTATCTAATGTGTATATAATTGTTAAATGAGGTGATATATGTTATATAGTTGTTTATTTAAATGTGTTTTTACAATAGTATGAAATGTATTTTATCTAATGTGTATATGATTGTTAAATGAGGTGTTTTTATATGTTATATAACATTAAAAAAATATATTGTGTTTTATAGTTAGTATATATGATTATATAATGTTGTTTCCAAGTGGTGTGACTTGGCAAACGTGTAGAGATGTATTTTTCATTCTTACCTGTCAAGCACTGCTTTAGGTCTAAGTGTTGTCTAGACTTTTATATAATATATTGAAAATACACAACGTTATCTTTGATAATTTTTTGCGTAATGTTGTTATTTTTGGCTTATCTTTATGGTGGTAACTGTTTAAAAAATGATTAATAGGTAGTTTCATTCACAAGTTCAAAATGTTTAATCAAACATAAAGTAGATAATGTTTAGTAGCTTAAAATAATAGGTAATATATAGTCTTTTTAAAATTTTATTAAGTAACTAATTTATTTTAATCTTTTTTTAAATTGCAAATTGTCAAAAGAATGTTGTGTTGTGCTTCATTTTAAGGTATCTAAATATGTATTTATTTTTCATTTTTTAAAAGAAGTTAGAACTAAATTGACTGGTAAAATAGTTTTATTAGTACAATGTTTCTTTTTTAAGAAAACTGTTCTAGTTTTGTCATTAGTCTTTTTAAAACATTTTAAGCAAGTATTTGCTTTATTTTTTAGAGCAGTTAAAAGGAACTGATCGCTTTTTTAGTAAGTTTAATTCATTTTCTCAATAAGTTTAATTCATACATAGGCTAAGATTTTTTTTATAGAAAGAATAATGAGAATAAAATTTTATTTATGTATTTAATATGAAAAGTTAAATAAAATAAGACTGTTATTTGTGGTCATGTAAGTTTATATACATAAGTTTGCGTTTATTTCAGTCTATTTTATATTTCTCTATATCTATATGTATATTTTCTCTAAGGAAAAATAATAAGGAATAGAAAAATGATGAAAATTTGTTCTGGAATTTGTCAAAAGAGTGTTGTGGTATGCTGCATTTCAAGGTATCTAAATATATATTCATTAGAAATTTTTAATTTTGTTTTTAAATGGTTTATTCTTTTTCATTACTTTAGATAAATATATACTGACTGTCATAACTTCTTTTTTATTAACAATGTTGTACATTGTAGTCTGCATTCTTTGTTACATTAAAAATAATTGATGCTAATAAATGTTGTTTTATAGTTGTTAAAAGATTACATATAAGTTTGCATGTATATTATGCTCAAAGTTTAAAATTTTTTGATAAATTCGTGTATGTGGTTATATATGTTATATAGTTGTTTTATAAATGTGTTTATATAAATGTGTTTTTATAATAGTATGAAATGTATTATATCTAATTTGTGCAAGATTTTTAAATGGGGTGTTTTTATATGCTAAGTAACATTAAAAAAATATATTGTGTTTTATAATTAGTATATATGTTTATATAATGTTGTTTCCATGATTTCAAAGTGGAGTGACTTGGCAAACGTGTAGAGCAAGATTTATCAACCTTATCAGTCAAGCGATGTTACTGCTTTAGGTCTAAGTGTTGCCTAGCCTTTAATATAACTATTCTGAAAACACATTGCATTATCTTTAATAATTTTTCGCGTAATATTGTTACCTTGGGCTTATCTTTACGTTGGTGTCAGCTGTTAAAAATGATTAATAGGTAGTTTCATTACTAGAACTCACTGCTTTTATTTATTTACTAAAATTCATTCAAGACCATTTCGCTATAAATACATTTTGTTTATCATGAAAAAACAATATGTAGCAACTACTACTCAGGTATCACAGCAGCTTATCTCTATCAGGTACATTGATTTTCAATTCATATATGATATTTTTCTTTGTATTTACTTATTTGTTGCATTTTTAACTTCAGATTTATAGTGGTTTTATTTGCTATAGAAGAACAAATCATTTTGAATTTTTTTAAAAAATATATATCTACTCCAGTCAACATTCAAAGTTCAATGTTACATATACCATTTTTATGTAGCTTCTAGGCTTTTTTGATGCTTTTCTTATTCAAGTGGTTTTATAAGCAAGGTCTGCAAGCAAATTAAGCTGAAAAGTTTTTCAGCTTTTTTTTTTTTTTAATCTTCGCTTCCAACAAGGTTGCAAGCAACCACTAATTAGTGTTGGAAGTTACTGGAAGAGAAAAGATGAAGATTGTAGAGCAAGATAACGATTGACAGACGACTTAAAATATTACAAATTATATGAATCAGTAAAGCAAGATGAAGGAAGCGAATTCCAAAGAACTCATGTTCGAGGAAAAAAACTAGACAAATAAGAGTTTTTGGAGCACTTAGGAACAGTAAAAGAAAAAGGATGAGACTTAATTGAATGACGAGTAACACGAGAATGAATTTTAGTAAATGGCACAAAAGACACTAGCTCTTTAGAGCAGTGCTCATTATAGTATTTGTAGAAAAGAGAAAGAGAAGCAACATTACGACGATGTGACAGAGGTTGAAGGTTGGCTGCAAGAGCAGGTCCAACTATGTTTACAATGCGTTTTTGCACCTTGTCTAAAAGAGAAAGGGCATCATTAGAAGATCCGCCCCAGATATGGCAACAGTATTCCATTCGAGGCCGGATTTGAGATTTATAGAGATAGAGAATAGAATCCATAGTAAGAAAGTGACGAGCTCGATAAAGAGAAGCAACTTTAGCAGATGCTAATTTTGCAACAGATTTGATATAAGGCTTCCAAGAGAGATCAGAAGTAAGAGTTAATCCTAGAAGATGAAGGGTAGGAGACTCATCGAGTACATTACCATTCATAAATATAGGAAGGTCTAAATTATTGCAATAATGATTGGCTGAAAAAAAGTGAGTTTTATCTGAATTAAAGTTCACCAGCCACTGCGAGCCCCATGCTGTAGCAGAAGTGAGATCCTTTTCGAGCTCAGATGCCCCCTGCAAGCAATCAGAGGGAGTTGGCTTCTTATCGTGACAAGAATAAATGGTAGTATCATCAGCGAACAATGCCACCTTAGGTGTGAGAAAATCTGGAAGATCGTTAATGTAAATTAAAAAGTATAGGGCTAAGGATTGAACCTTGGGGAACCCCTGAGGTTACAGAATAAGAAGATAAGTCCTGTCCATCAAGGACAACTTTGATACTACGATTGGAAAGGAAGGATTCAATAATCTTAAAGATGTTTTCAGATACTCCATAAGAAGAAAGCTTATAGAGGAGACCAGCATGCCAAACTTTATCAAACGCTTTAGAAATGTCAAGAGCAATGGCCTTAACCTCTCCACCTTTATCTAATGCGCGATAAAACCTATCGGTTATTACTAATAGCAAATCAGCCGTAGAACGAGAAGATCAAAATCCATACTGATGATCAGAAAGTAGGTTATGAGATGAGAGATGAGAGATTAAGTGTTTGTTAATGAAAGATTCAAAAACCTTGCTTATCATAGGAAGAAGACTAATGGGACGGTAGTTAGATGAGTCAGATCGCTCTCCAGAATTTTTAAAAATAGGGATAACAGATGCTGCTTTCCAGCAGGCTGGAAAACAAGACTCTGATAAGCACTTGTTGTATAGTTTTGAAAAGATAGACGACAGGAGAACACTTCTGCAAGACTATAACAGGTATGATGTCTGGGCCGCAAGCTGTAGAAGAGTCTAAGCGCGAAATCACTTTAGATACAGAAGCTGGAGTGATACGAATGTCGAGCAATGGATCAACCTGTTTGACAGGTATATCAGGTAAAACGCAACTAGTGGCATCAAGAGATGATATTGATGAAAAGTTCTTGGCAAACAATTCAGCTTTGTCTTTAGGTGAGGTGACAAAGTCTGAACCGTACAAAAGAGGTGGAATTACAGACTTGCCCTTATTATTGATACTATTAAAGATTCTCCAGAAGTCACGAGAGCCTAATTTTTGTGATGAAATACGAGATTTCATGATCTGAGAATAGCGGGTTTTGGCGTTAGACAAAATCTTTTTACAATGGTTCCTAGCAGTAATAAAGAGACATCTGTTTTCTGGAGAATTGTTTTGCTGATAGATATGGAAGTAATGGTTTCGATTGGCAATTGCAGCAGCACAATGTGAGGAAAACCATGGAGAAGAGTGAGGCTTGACCTGGAATCGTTGAGAGGGAATAAAGGATTCCATGCCAGCCTGAATCCACGAAGTTATGTAAGAAGCACATTTGTCAACAGGGAGACGAAAGATTTCTACCCAGGGGCCATCATGAAGAAAGTCACGAAAAGAGTCCTAGTCAGCTTTAAGGTAGTTGTAAGATGTATGATGATAGGGGGATTCTAATGGTAAAGAAGAATGAGATAATAGTTTTAGAGAGACCAAACCATGATCAGATGCACCTTAGGGTGAGTGTTAAGAAACTGAACACTGACTAGGATCAGAAACAAGACATAAGTCGAGTAGAGAAGGTAAATGATTCGGGTTGTCTGAAAAGCGAGTTGGAAAGTTGACTATTTGTGTTAGGGATTGAGAAAGACAAAACTTGTGGGCCTTAATGCCTGCAGAGTCACTGACACTAGAGCCAAGCCATTCAGTGTGATGAACAAGTCACCGATAACAACAATATTGGCTGATGGATAAAGAATGAGGGCTTTGTCAATATAATCAGAAATAACATCAAGAAGAAGAGTGCAGTCTTGGGATGAGGGAGAGCGATATATAGAACAAAGAGAAAGGTGATAGAGTGAAGTGGTGCTAAACGAAAGCACATAAAAGAGTAGTCTGTGGATTCAAACCTAGTTTCCCGACAAATGGGTGAATTCTTACGAATGTAAATGCCCAGGCCAAGCATATGACTATTGGAGTCTTTACGAATTAAAGGAAGATAACCATCAACACTAAGATCACAAGATGAGACAGCTGAACTCAAATTAGTTTCACAAAGAGCAAGCAGGTCTGGTGAACTTTGCAAGAGATAAGACTCAACAGAAGAAAAGTTACTTTGAAGACCACGAATATTGGTGAATGATAGGTTTAGCGAACTTGGTGATGACTGTGGTTTTTTGTGTTTTATAGTTTTTGTTACTTTATTCATTTTTAAATTTGTTAAAGAACTTGACTCGAAACATTGATAGTACTCAGTACGCTGTTCTATAGCTCAAGCAATTGCCTCATTTCCACTAATAAACCCTAAGCCGTAACAAAGGGCTCCCATGTGGCCTTGGTAATGCACACCAAAAGTACAAACAGGGACACCATCCATGCGCAACATGGCACTGTTAGTACTCTGATATTTTTCAGCTGTTGATGGAATCAGCCTTTCTGAGAGCTACCACAGAGTTCGGGAAACCTGACTACCAGCCGGCCTCAGAACCATTAAACTGAGTTTTAGAGCTGTACCCTCATTTGGAGATAATAGAATGAGTTGCCTAGTCATAAAAACAGAGACACAAGCAAAACCCATGAATTGAGTCAAGAAGATCCAGCGTTCAACATCCTAAACTGGAAACAATGTATTAAAAATACATCTGCGCCAGCCTAATAGATGATGAAGGGGTGCGAGGCTGGTCAACAGATAGAATCTGTTTACCCCTTAAGTCTTTGCCTAGGAGGCCTTCTACGAGACAGCAGCCGGATGCATGTAACATCTGCCCAAGATGAGTATTTATCGAGACACTATCTCTAGCCTTTACTCAGCGAAGAGCCCCAAGGCAGGGAGTGTTTTATGCCTAAAAAGGCGTATCCTACAAGACAGCAGGACATGAAGCAGATTGTACTGGGTTACATGTTACCAGTAGCAGGATAAACCTGACCTGACTGATCCAGTACCAGTAGCAGGATAAACCTGACCTGACTGAGCTTTCAAAGAGAATTAATGTTGTTCTCTGTTTAATTTAATTTGTTTAAATAGAGTAGTTTTAATAAAAAAATGTTTGTTTGTTCTTGGTTTTTTACTTATTTGTTTTCAGATTCTTAAGAACTAGGCAACTTAGCAAAGCAAGATTTATTTTATTTTTTAGTGCAATTGGAAAGAGCTAAAGTGCTTTTTAGTCACTTCAAATCATTTGTTTCTTTTTTTAAATAGAAGGGTTAATAATAAAAATATTTAGACAGTCGAACTGTTACTGATTTAAGTAAATTTAATGTTTTGTTTTATTTTATATTAGATATATATTATGTATTTAACCTGGAAAACTGACTGTAACTTTTGACAGGTAAGTTTATATACATAAATGGGCCTATATATCAGAATATTTTATATTTCTCTGAATCTATATAAATATTATCTCATAGAAAAATTAAAAAGAATTGAAAAAATTTGAATATATATACATACATATATATATATATATATATTACTTTAGACTGACATTGCTTCATTTTTTATACAAGGTTCTGCATTTATTATTTTTGTGCATTAAAACGTTCATTTATTCAGTTGTAACAGTAGTATAATCACTGGTAATATATTTAATGATAACAGATGTATAATATTAGGCTCAAAGAAGTTATTAGTGTAAATGGTTATAGGTGACTTGAAATTGTTGTTATATGAAAGAAATAGATCTAGGCGTGATAAAATTAATTGTCGTTGAAATATAAGAAATTTTGCTTGATGAACAGAAAACTTTTTTGCCAGAATTCAGTGTCAAGCGGTGTTGATGTCTATTATTTGATTTTACATTAGACACTTTAAAATATGAATTTTAAAGTATGAGTTTTATTATTTTTAATATTTTAATTTTAAAGTATAAATTTTACTATTTATAGTAAATAATAACAGTTTCAATTTTTAATGATTTTAATTATTTTATTTTTTTTTTGTAATCTTAAACATAATTGTTTTCATTTTTTTTTTTTTTAGTTGTCTATGTCATCACTTGATTATTTTGCTTACTGTTGAAACATGGTTTTAATTTTGTAAATTTAATATTATGTGAAATTTACAATATTAATCATTTGTCAACAGTTAAAGAGAAGCTGGAACTTAATTAAGAAATGCTGGAAATTAACTTTTAGTTAAGGTGAAAATAATTTTGTTTATTGGTAGCATAATAAAACCAGTTACTGTTATTTATTGCATGATTTTTCTACTTTTTCTCTTGTTTATTTTTTAATACTGCGATTGATAGTTTGCTATTTAAAGATATAATTCTTTAAATTGTCCCTTGGTTGTTCTAATATTGTAATAAATAAAATCTTTTTAGTTTCAAGTATTTTCTTTTAGGGATCGTCTATATATTACGTAACGCGAAATTAAAAATATAGACAAAAGAAATATCTCAAAAACTGTGTTTCTCTCATGGTCAACTATATGTTGCATTTTCAAGAACTAGAGCATTTAATAGTTTGTTTTTCAAAATTGATAAACATCTTATTCAAGGTATAGTAGGTAAAAAAATGTAACATAAATTTTGTTATATTTTTTAATGTTCTTAATTTATACTCTTAAGATTTTCATTTCAAAAATTTACTGTTAAAGGTTGTGAACACATTTTGTATGTATAACTATATTTATCATTATTTATTTTTTTTCATAGTTTTTGATAAATACATCTATCATTCAATAGTTGTAAAATGTGTTTATATGTGTTGCATAAAGTCATATTTGTTTATAGTTGTATATATGTTTAAACCATAAAAGCCAAGACAACAATTTATATTTTAGTTTGATTTTTTTTTTAGTTTTGTTAATGCTTTTGTACTTCGAAACAGATTTTATAGTTACATTTTCGATAAATCTTTAACTCCAATTTCAAAATAGGTTACTATAAATAGGTAAATCGATTTTCGGTAATTGTGTAGTGGTTTTTGTTATGTTTTTTTTTGTAATTATGATATCATAATTTCATTACTTTTTTTTTTAGAATTACGTTATGACGCATTTATAAGGTTTATAAAATAAAAAAACCTGATTTCTTTTTATTGTAAATTTTTGTTAGTTAAAAAGATATAAATATATCCTATTAGTTAATTTTATATTTTATCTATTTTATGCCTAATAATTTGTTGTACGTATTTTAAGGGGATCTTTGTAAATGGGGGGTCGTAGCTAAAAACCTTTAAAAACATTGAGAATATTGTAGTTTCGCGCATTAATATCAAGTTACTCGAGTTTTATTTATGTGTTTAACTAATTAGTTAGCTTAGTCTGTATTTGCAACACTTTTGAGAAAAGAAAGAAAACATATTTAAATATGTAGATCATTGTTTTACATTTTATTATTTTATTTTATTCACCTGGTCACCATTAAAGCAAAAAAAGAGGAGGAACCTCTTTATTAGAGTCAAAATATTTAAAAAAATTAAATTTCGAGTTACAAAAGGAATTTTTAGTAAATGGTGGCAAATTACCGTTTATTAAAAATTAATGAAATAAAGAGGCCAAACAAATAATATAGAAATGGTCTGTGTTTAACAAACTTAACAAGAACCGGGTCGGGTCAGCTTGGTTTACAAATTTTTATCTCTACTTATCTGTTATAATTTTTATTTTAGGTTTGTCATATGATCCATTAATGCATTAAGTTTACATATTTTTTCAAATTTATTATACCCATGTCTGATCGTAAATTAAATTTTTTTTGTTTGAAACGTATTTGTAGTCAGTTGCTTAGTTATTTATAATAAACTTTGTTATTTTTAATAAATTTATTTAAATGTGTGCATTTAACATTTTTAAGTTAACAACTTTCTTTTCTAAAGAAAAATTAATCAAGGGGATACCAAAAAACTTAGGAAGGTCGATGAAAATGGTTCTGCCTTACACTGTTATGACCTATGCCATTTGTAAATTACTCAAATAATGTTAAGTAGTAATTGTAAATGTTAAGTAGTAGTTGGAAAATTATTTTACCTCCTCATACTTTTTATGATAATTTTACAGATGGATTAATTTTTTCAAGCTGAAGGCGATTTTCTAATAGGGTATTAGTTAAGGTTTTGCAACATTAAATTGTGGAAAACAGCCACTAGAAATTAATTATGTAACAGACCGACCAAAACCCGTATTACGGGTTGCTTTTTGCTAGTTCAGTATTATTCGGAGTTAAATTTTTATATAATTCTATTTTCTTTACCTAATATTTTATGTCATATATAATGAATAATTCATTATATATATTCATAATGTACATTGGATCAACGTTGGGTTTAGTTCGTAAAAACAATCAACTTGTTGTGATGTATTTAAATACATCGGATCAACGTTGATTTATATGCACTGAGCACTTAACCAACGTCGAAATATATACATTGGATTAACGTTGGGTTTAGATCGTAAAAACAATCAACTTTTTGCGATGCTTTTACATACATTGGCCCAATGTAAATTTGCCAGATGTTTTTAGTTCCGTCGGTAATAATTTTAAGATTAACCAAATAGCATTGGATCAACGTTGGTTTAGCATTGGAAAAAAGAGCCGACGTTTGCGATGTTTTTACATACGTTGGCCCAATGTAAGTGTGCTAGCTGGGTAGAAACTGCAATAAAGAAGTTAAGCAAAAGTTCTGCAATGCATTCGACCGCTAAAGTTGTTTATAAATCTATATTAGAAAGCTTATATCTGTTACAAACAAGTTTATGTAAAAACTTATTGTAATGTAATCGAATGGATGAACATTGAAATAAAATCCTTATGACATTATTAATCTTTTAAAATATAGGCAAAATTATTCCACATTCTACTAAATATTTTAAATAATTTTAAATATTCCACATTCTAAATATAATTAGTATTTTAACTAAAATTTAAAATCTGCCGCCATTGGCTTAGTAGTAAAAATATTTTAAAAGAGTTCATACACCTAGTGGTAACATTCACAGTGCTAAACACAATGAGATCAATTATTGCTAATAATTTTCTGTAGCAAAAATTGAATACGGTGATTTTCTCACTTACCATGTTGAAGGTAAATGCAGCATAATTACCGCATTTTCGAAAAAGATTTTATGTTTTCAAAAAACAAAAAAACATTAAATAATTTAAAAATAACAATCTTTTAATTTAATTTAAATAATTTAAAAATATTGTTTAATGCACTTCAAAGAATAAAATCAATATTTATTGCAGATCAATTACAAAAATTCGCGTAAAACCTCAATCTTTCAATAGTCTTTCAATAAATTTTTCAAAAAATTTTTAAAAAGGAAAATTTAAAATTTTAATTGCTTTATAATTATTTAGATTTGGATTTTTAATGTATATAACTTAAGTACGTAAATTAAATTTAATTATTGCGTTAAAAACACCATGAGTATTACGTTTAATCTACGATTTCCATATTTTTTTTCAATTGGTATCCGGGTATCCAAAAATATCCAAATAATTTGAATTTTGAGTATTCGATATCCCAATAATCATTATTGTCGGATAATTGGAAACCTTCCGGATATTAAAATTTATTTGATCATCCAAGTAGATCAATAAGAGTTTTTTCATAACTAGGATTAACAATTCCTTTTCCACCCAGATCAACCAAAAGATTTTCTTTCGTTGGAGCAACTTTAGCCATCTGATTGTTTTTAATCATTATATTAAAAAAAACTTGATCTCTAAATATTCTACACAAAGTAAAAATATGGCTTCAAGTTTAAATAAAGGCAATGGGAATTTACTAAACCCTAATTGAGATATAGTAATTAGACTCAGACAAATTATAACAGTTAAACTTAACTCATTAAGAACCACATTACTAATTCATTTTCCTTCCTTATTACCAGACATGGTCGTTGTCCCAGGATCAGTTCAGTTACTATATGATACTGTTAGATGTACAGATTTAACAGCACAACTTTAGCTTGTGCAGTCATTCAAAAATTTATATGGTTGGCTTTCAGAGATGTCCATGATTCTGATCACGGGGCACATGTTAGTCTCAACAATACTAGAGCTAAACTAAAAAGTTTTTTTTACTGGCTAGGTTATTTTTTTACTTGAATATAGATTTTAAAAACTAAAGTTTGTTAAATAAACTTGAAATTAAAAAAATGCTAATTCATTTGCTTATGATACTATGATATATTAATTTACTTTGTTTTTAAGGTATGGTTATATTACCAAATGGATCAAGGAATGTGACAAATGCCAACGAATAGAAAAAATTGCGCCTGAATTAAAACCTATTGGGTAAATGGTCTATGGGATATTTTAGGTATTGATCTAATTGGCCCACTACCTATTACATCAAAACGGCAAAAATATATTTTAACAGTAACAGACCTCTGAAGTAAATACTTTGAAGCTTTCCCTATTCCTGAGAAATCTGCTTTGTGTGTATCTAAGTGTCTCACCACTTTATTTTATCGGTTTGGTCCTCCATAAAAACTCTTTCTGATCGAGGCAGGGAGTTCATAAACAGTGTAAATGAGCTTTTGTTTTCTTTATTTAATGTCAAACACCTTATAACATCTGCTTATCACCCACAAATGAATGGGCAAGATGAAAGAACAAACCAGACTGTTAAAAGAGCCCTTTCAAAATTATGCAATAAAGCCCAGGATAACTGGTACGAGTCGTTAGAACCAGTATTATTTGGTCTTCGCACATGTGTTCAAAAATCAACTAAGTTTACAAATGTTCGGCAGAGAAGCACAATTATTTTCAGCTTTAGCAATGAATCCAACCTATTCAAACCTTATTGATGATAATATTGAAATTCATCCAACTTAAAGTCAAATTCAAGAAAGAATTGATTCATGTAATAAAGTCAGCATTGTGGTAAATTCAAATACTTTAAATACTCAAAGAAAAATAAAAAAATATTATGCCGCTAAACAGATGAAGGGTTGTAAATCATTTTCATTTAAAATAGGTGATAAAGTTTTATTAAAAAACTGCCGAAAAAATTGGTCGTAAAGGGAGCTGAATGGAGCATGATTGGCTTGGACCTGCTACAATCACAAGCTTTAAACAAAATGGTACTGTTGTAACTCGTAATGGAAAATTTTGAAGGAATGCTGTTGCTTTAATAAACATGAAGCCATATATTGAAAGAAATCAGACTTTATCATCACCAACAATATTAAATGAACAAAAGTATTGTCTACCAATCAATATTAAAATGGCAAGAAATAACAAATATATGATAGAACCTGTAAAATCAAACAAGAGACATATAGATGACTCAAAATGCTATGTAAATTTTTAAACTTATCAAAACAGTCAGTTAAATTAAGCCTCGATATTTTAAAAAACCCATGTGGTTGGTTAAATGATACATTAATAAATATAGCCCAAAGCTTCCTATCATCTCAGTTTTCTCATATTGCCGGATTTCGAAGCTCGTGTATTTTTAATAAAAAAAAATTTAGGTGGTTACGTTCCCTCAGGAAAATTTATTCAAATGCTTATTGTCAGGAATTCACATTGGATACTGATAAGTAATGTGTCATCTGATACATGTTCAAAATCATCAGATCAATTTTATGATTCTCTTTTTACCAGTTCAAATGAAGATGTTCCATTACTTGTGCATCGTGTTGCTCAATCGTTATTGATTTGTGAAGATGTTAACTCTTTAAGTTTTGATGTTATGAACTGCCAGACCCAAGATAATGGGAATGGTTGTGGTCTTTATGCTGTTGCAAAAGCTACAGCACTATGTAATGGAATTGATGCAAGTGTAATTGTCTGGGAAAAAAAAAGTATGAGAAAACATTTTCTTATGTGTGTTAAATAAATAAAATACTCTAACTCAAAAAAGGTAAACTTGAAATGTTTCCTTATATAACCATATTAAATAGGCTTAAAAGATGCACTTTATCCTTTCTTTGTGATGATACCTGTCATTGTGCTTTGGGATAATTTTAAGGTAGGATATATTATTATACTTATGATTTTTTAAATTATTTGCATATTATTGCATATACTGTCAAAAAATTAAAAAAAAAAAAAAAAAACATAAATAAATTTATTTATAGACGCTTTTGTGATAAAAAGAAGATCTATTTTCTTTTTGACACATTCAAATGAAAGAAGGAAACTTATTTTTGTTGATAATATATATATACTTCTGAAATAAATTAGTTAATCTTGTTTAATTTTTTTACAAGTTTATAAAAAAAAAAAAGTTTTTTGATTTATATCTTGGAACAATAAAAAAAATATTTTTGCTCATTTTCTCACATCTTGAACATAAAGATTTTTTATAATTATTTTTTATAATAGTTATAAGTTTAAAGGATTTCATATTTCTTTTGTATTGAAAGAAATATTCTTATTTTTACCTACCATTTTTTTATTTGAGCTGGCCTACTGTTGAAACATGGTTTTAATTTAGTAAATTTTTATGATTTGAAATTTGCTATATTAATCATAAGCCAACAGTGAAAATTTAGAACTCTACAAAATACAAAGTAAGAATAATTTAGTTTAATGGTAACAAAACTTTTTAACAGAGTGTCTCAGAAGTTACACTAATTTAATAAGTTTGTAAAACTCTTTGAAATTTAACTGTTTGTTAAATACGATTATCTCTAGACTTCTTAGGTTTCTTATTTTTTAAGAAATTTTAAGAATTTAAAAAAAAAAACTAAAACTCAAAAGATTATTTAAGTTTAATGTTTTTAAAGTTTAAAGATTATGTATAGTTAATATTTTTTAAATTATACTTTTTATAATGGAAAAAAATAATTTTAATCAATGTTGCATTGTTAAAAAAAACTTTGAATAGTCTTTATTTAGTTTTTTTCTACGCATTTGACTTTCATGGCTTTTTGTCGAAGTTGGCTCTCATCCCCATTTTGATTGCGGTAAAAAAATCAACTTGTTTCTCCGCGCAGCGGTCTTGTTCGTCAAGGTTCGTGTTTCGGAGTTATAGAGTTGAGAGAGGGTTATAACCACTATTAAGTAGCTTCCTCGTCTGTAGTGGCCTTCTCGGCCTTGAGGAGGTGAATAACAAAAAAAAAAAAAAAAAAAAGTTTTGAAAAGTAACTCTATAAAGGAAGTTATGAAATCCTTAACTCCATTTCACTTTCCAGTTGTAATAGTTTCTTAATTTATTTATACTACTTTTTTTAATGATACACGTTTATTGGAGTACTCACGTACTAGTACTCACGTCTTCTAAATGTTACACTAATTTAAAAGACTTTCAACTATTTTTATACTGATAGCTCTTACTATAGAGATATGGTACTACACTGGTCACACACAAGTACACCATATTGACTATTTACATTACACACTTAGTTATAAGAACTCGAAACAGTTCACAACTCTCATTGACCCAACATATACCGTGACAAACCACTGCTCTTAAAGACACTCATGTCAAAAAATTACTTACTATTATTTGCAAGTTGTACTGAACCCCGCTAAGTGTCCTCTGGTCTCAGTGTCAACTCTGGAGTCTGAGACAATCGTCCTGACTGGATACCCTGAGAATATTCCTTTTGGGATAACAAAATGGGATACCTTAAAAAGATACCCTGGTGTAGACCCAGAGTGGAACTTCTTTTGGGATACCAGTCTCGGATGAAGGCTGGAGGTCTTCATGTGTTTATACTGTACCATAAGGCACAAATCCATACTGCACTCGAGACGTTCTCGATACTTGTATCTATAATGTATGTTTATCACCCTAATAATTCTCAGAGTATCCAGAGTAATGCTTTTAAATTGTTGTTAGTGTCTAGGGTAATTGTGATGTATAGACAGAATTGGTAATGGAGTAGAATTATTCGTTTTCTAAGTAGTCAACAAGTGTTTAGTATAGTCCTGAAATGACTTTCCTTGGCTATTGTTTTTTATTCTTATTTGTTGTTTACTACATTTTACTTATACCAGTTTTTAGTACTTTTCTACTTTAAGACTCTTTGTTTTTCCACTGGACATTTGTCCTTTTGTACTTTTATCTCACTCTGCTAAACTCTTTTTAACTTATTATTCATCCCTTAGGTGTTTACTGCTCGGTGCAGCTTCACTAAAATGATTGAAAAAGGAGTTTATTTAATCATTTTTAGGAGTAGCTAGCAGTTTTTGCAAAGTGGCTATAGCGATCGGCTTTGATAAATAGAAACTAAATAAAAATTTAAATTATATAGAAAAACAATAAAAATAACAAAATTAAATCATAAATATTTGTTCATATTTTGTACATCTTACTTATCGCTAAAACATTTTGCATATTTGCAAGGTTTGCGCTGCCATTTTTAAAACTTTTTTAACGGAAACTTTTTTAACGCAACACTGGTCGCAAAAATATTCGCTACGTCACTGACCTTAAGCGTTATAATTTATTAAATAAAGCAATCTTTATAATTGAATGTTTTATACCTTATAACAAAACTGCATATACAACTCATTAAACTTTAACATAAAAATAAACTAAAACTGTAGAATCAAATAGACAAT
>NC_061160.1:48624494-48721994 GCF_022113875.1 Hydra vulgaris | reverse complement strand
CATGCTATTCTCAAACCAACCAGGTGGCGTTAACCTCGTAACTGTGGATAGTGTTCCTTTGATTACCTTTTTTCGCCAAAATGGGGGGATGGCCTTTGCACTAGCAGGTTTACCAGTGGACTAACCAACCTGGCTTTTGCTCTCAATTTGCAGTTTATATAGATTCTCATCCTCTTTGCACACCCATTCACCTTTAAACTTAGTGATGTCAAACAGTTCATTTAATGCAATAAAAATTTGTTTCTTTCTGCTGCGCTTGAATTCTTTTAAAAGTCTTGTTAATTTTTCACAAATAACCTAATTAGATACATGTGGAAAGTTTAATGTTTTACTCCATAGGGCTTTAAACTCAATAATAGTTACACTGATTCCCTTTCTACGTTCTTTAGTGGTGCATTCAAAATGTTTGAAGCATCCAATGATTTGATTTTTAGAAGTATGCAACTCCTTTCATTAAGGATGCTTTGTATATTACCAATTAGGTTTTTCTTGATGGCGCTTGAAACTGTATTAAATTCTTTTTCCAAGTTTTCTTATTCTTATCGGTGTTAAAAGAGCTCTTTTTAAACGACATGTTATATTCTTTTTAGCAACTAAAATAAAAGAGGCCTAAACTTTATTATTAAACACGTAAAAAATTAAAGAAACTGTTACTGAATTTTTATATACTTTATTTAAAAACAAGCAAATCAAAGTTATAAAAAATAAAAAAAAGTAAGACTGCAATAAAGTATTATATGCGCAGTTATATGGTAGTATATAAAGCACAAATATCAAAGTAGCTTACCAAAAAATACATGGTCTTTTTTAATTCGCCTATAACAATGTTGACACAAAATTAAGCTAATTTTAACTTAACTATCCGCTTTGAACACCTCAATTATATATCAGTTTATACCACACTACAAAATAGTTAAAGAAAATTTTACAACTCTACAGAGGCTTCTCGAACACACAAGTTTCTTCGATACTCTGAAAAATTTTAAACAATTTTCAAAGTGCAGTATTATGAAACTTTTTATGTTTTTTTTTTTTTGTAAGTTGGTTTAATGACTTATTATATATAAATATTGTTGAAACAAATATATATTTCGCTAAAATAGCCTAAATTTCATTTAAATTTGTTTATGCGTGAACTTTTTCAATATTTTATTGGAATAAAGGTCATTTTAGTTATCAATAAGCAAAATTTCATCCATTCATGCTACAGGAAAGTTCATCCAATTATGCTACATGAAATGATTTTTGAGAAAAAAAATAAAAAAACCAATACCCAAGTCATTGCAGCTGAGTGATTTTATTTAGAAACTTTTTATATATGAATTTATAGTAAATTTTATTTTATCTATTGTAAATATGTTTCTAATTTATTTCTTATTTTATTGCTTAACTACATTTTGTTGATATTATTGTTTTTTTATTATCTTCTAATTTAATGCTAATTTTATTCAGAATGATTACCACCAGAGCCGTCTCGAGGGGAGGGCGTAGGGTTTTTTTTTGCCCCCCTACGAATTTTTTTGGACGGCAAATTGGAACTGGAGTCGGCAAAATTGGATCTATAGTTGGCAGTCGGTAAATATTGGAAAACGAGGACCTTTTTTTTTATCTGGCAAGAAACAGACACATCACCCCTCCCCAATCCTTTAAAATCTCTTCGGGACAGCCTTGGTTACTTTATCTACTGGCTGCTGTATAAGTATCTACATTTTTTACTTAGAATTTGGTATAGAAACATTAAAATCAACTTTTCCTATCACAAAGTTTCACAAAATCTTTCTATTTGTGACTAATTTAATTTTACTGTGAATTATTTTTGTTTTTGTATTAAAAGCACTTTGTTTATTCAAAAAGCTACAAAATACGATTTTAAAATGTCAACACTAAAAAAAATTATAACGTGTCATCAGGAGATAAAAATGACATAAGAAAGTTATAGTGTGTTTCTAAATATTCTCTTAAGAAACAAGAGCATTAAATATCAGGCTCCTTAGTAGCTTGAATTCATATCTTTGTCGAAAACTATAAAAAGTTAAAGATCAGTGGAAGAGTTTATAGTTAAGCTCAGAGATTTTGACAAAACTCATATATACTAGAGTTTTGTCAAAATATAATAGATTATATAATGATGCTTAACCCTTTGAGCACGGGGAGGCACGATCGTGGATATACCGTCAGAGCACGTAGAACCACAATCGTGGCTTTAAAAGTGCTCATCAGAACTATGACTTTTTCTACAGAAATATCGCGGCAAAAAATGGTCCCATTGAATAGATCACATTTTTTTCTATCTTTTGGTATATTTTTTGTGTATACTTGTATTAAAGATGAGTGTCAGCGAAGTAAGTTTTACTGAAGAAGAAAGTTGTACAAGCGAAGAATATTTAAGTAGCATTGATGATTTAAGCAGTTTATTTGATGAAGGCACAATATTTTTTATTGAAAAATTTTATACAAAATTATTTAATTTAAATATATAACCAAATCTAAGCATTTGAAGTTTTTATTTTTATGTAGACTCCGGTTCTGATGATGATGCTGGTGTTGATGATGTTTTAGATTTGTGGCTTCCTGTTGTAGGAGATGACAACGGCCCTAATGTTTTTGCTTTTACTGGTGTACCAGGACCCAAACATACTATTTCACCAGAGTCAAAGCCCATTGACTATGTTGACTTATTTTTCACTATAGAGTTTTTGGAAAAGTTAATAACTTATACTAACCAGTATGCTGATGCATGGATACAAAGTAACCAATAGCATTTGAGATCTCATCCATTGTCGATAGGTCATGTATGGATAAAGCAAGAAAAAACAAATTTTTTAGAAATAATGGCATTCCTTGGTGTTGTTATCAATATGGGTCTAATCAAAAAAGCTAGTATTAAACTATATTGGGATATTAGTCATCCTTGTGCTTCCATTCCCTGGTTTGTTACTCACTTCAATCGTGAGCGTTTTCAACTTTTACTTAAATTTATTCACTTTACTGATATCTCTATCCCTAATCAACAGCAAATAAATAAGATTTATAAAGTTCAGTATTTGATTGAACATTTTAACAAAAAATTTCTCTATTTTTATATTCCTCAAAAAGATATTTCTATAGATGAGAGCATGATTGGTTACAAAAGGAAAGACTTCTTCGCCAATATATGCCAAACAAGCATCATTTTTGGTTTGGAATAAAGTTATAGTGTGTTTCAGACAGCGCCAATGGGCATTTATTTTAGTTTGAAATTCACAAAGGAGGAAAAAATCTAGATGAAGCAGCTGCTGCCCACGGTATGACTTACAACTTGGTTTTTCGTCTTTTGCGTCAAGCAAACCTTCTCCATCAAAGTTATCACTTAGGTATTGATAACTATTACACTTCTCCACAACTGCTATTGGATCTATATCTACATCAAACCACAGTAACAGGAACAGTGAGAGTAAACAGAAAAGGTCTGCTAGATTGTTATTGGATCTGTATCTACATCAAACCACAGCAACAGGAACAGTGAGAGTAAACTGAAAAGATCTGCCTTAAAACAAAATCAAAAAACAAAGAAGTTTGCCAATATAGAAAAGGTCCTTTGTTATGTGTGGCATATCAATAAGGTAAAAAAAAAACCTGTATTACTGTCTACTGTTGCCAAAGCAGGTTTTACTGAATTGCGCAACAGAAGAGGTAATTTAGTTATGAAGCTAAACGTTGTTGCCCTTTATAATCAAACCATGGGAGCTTTTAAAATTTCGAAAAACTACAAAAAAAAAAACTAAAATTCAAAATAGTTGTTTTCGATTTTATTTTATTTTTAGTTCAGTTTCTCCGTACGGCATTTAAGTTTTATTACGCGCTCAAAGGGTTAATACCATTCAACATTTTGAATGGTATAAAGCATCATTATATAATATATTGTATTATAAAATGTTTTATATAATAGATGTTGATTAATAGATGACATTCAGCACACTCGTGTTTTAAAGGTATCAGGGTCCCTCATCTTTTTTTCCCAGAACATAGAACAAACTATATATCTTATACTGTTAATTATGTTTTCTGGCTGCGAAGTACTTTAGAAACCACTCCAATTTTTTAAACGTTTTTTTTTAATTATTAAAATTATTGTTTTTAACCCTTTGAGCGCTCGATAAAATTTGAACGCCGTTCAGAAAAATTCAACTAAAAAAATATCGGCAAAAAAAATCGCCAATAAACGTAACAAAAAAACAAACAAACAAAAAAACAACTATTTTTGAACTTTTTTATTTTTTTGTAGGTTATATAAGTTTAAAAGAAGTTTAATGATTTTAATGCACAACTGTTGTGTGATAATTGGAAAAACAGGCTGGACACAGTCCAACACCACATAACTGACACTGCCAACTTGTGCGGACTCGAGATTGGTGCCCAGCTACACATTTTATTTTTTTTCCTGCACCAACCTTAACAAGATTGTGACCATATAATGGATTGCTACTTGCAGTGTGTTGGGGAAGTGGATATGGGACAATTGTACTTCTAGCCACTTCAATCTCTCTCTAGATGTTCTTCTTTTAGAAATTACTTTTACTGGAAAATAACCTCCGGCTAAACTTTCCACTATAGGCATCATAAAATCTATTCTTGACATTGGCTTTTGTTCATTTGTATTGAGCTTATACAATAACTAGCTATTTAAAATTGCTCTACGAAATAAAGAAAAAGCAACTTTAGTAGTCCACTTTATTGTTCTACGCTCAGACAAGTACACATAGAGCTGTGCATCACCCAAATCTACACCCCCACCCCCATGGTTTTATTGTAAAGGGCAACAACATTTGGTTTCATAACTATATTTCCTCTTCTGTTACGCATTTCAGTAAAACCTGCTTTGGCAACAGTAGATAATAATATAGGCTTTTTTTACCATCTTGGTATGCCACACACAACAAGGGACCTTTTCTATATTGGCATACCTCCTTATTTTTTAATTTCGATTTAATGCAGGTTTCTGGTAGGCCTTTCCTGTTGACTCTTACTGTGCCTGTTGCAGTGGTCTGATGAGCATAAAGATCTAATAACAGTTGAGGAGAAGTATAATAATTGTCAATACCTAAGTGATGACCTTGGTGGAGGAAATTAGTTTGGCGCAAAAGACGAAAAACTAAACTATAAGTCATACCATAGGCAATGGCTGCTACATCTGGGTCTTTTCCTCCCTTGTAAATTTCAAATTGACACAAATAACCGTTAGTGATGTCTGAAACACACCATAACTTAATCCCAAACCTAGAATGACGTTTGTTTGGCATATATTGACGCAGATGTGGTGTCTTTCCCTTGTAGCCAACCATACTCTTATCTATAGAAATGTCTTTTTGTGGATAATAATGATATAGAAATTTGTTATTAAAATGTTCAACTAAAAACTGAATTTTATAAATTTTATTGAATGGTTGTTGATTTGGTATATGGATGTCTGTAAAATGAAGAAATTTAAGCAAAAGTTGAAATCGGTCACGATTGAAGTGGGTAACAAACCAGGGAGTAGATGCACAAGGATGACTTATATCCCAGTAAAGTTTAAGATTAGCTTTTTTGATGAGACCCATGTTGATTACTACTCCAAGGAAAGCTCTTATCTCTAAAAGATTGGTCTTTTCTTGTTTAATCCATCCATGACCTCTTGATGTTGGATGGGATCTCAAATGTTGTTGATTGTTTTGAATCCACGTTTCAGCATAATTATTAGTAAAATTTACTATATTTTGCAAAAATTCAGTTGTAAAAAACAAGTCCATATATTCAATAGGCTTAGACTCAGGTGAAATTGAGTGCTTGGGTCCTGATTCACCAGTAAAGTGAACAACATTAGGACCATTTTCATCTTCTAGAACAAATAACCAATCGTCTAAAACATTACCACCAACATCACCTACATCAACATCGCCATCAGAACTGAAGTCTACATAAAAATTAAAATAAAAACTTCAAATTATCATACTAGGTGATATATTTATATTAAATAATATTGTTTACAATTTTTTAATTAAAGTTATCGTGCCTTCATCAAACAAACTGTCATCGCTGGAACTTAAAAATTCTTCGCTGGTACAACTCTCGTCATCCATACAACTTTCTTCACTGTCGCTCATTTTCAAAACCAAATATATAAAAACAATATACCAAAAGATAGAGAAAAATGTGCTCTATTCAATGCTATCATTTTTAATGAACAATCAGCGGTATTTTGCTATAAAAAGTCATAGTTTCTAAGACCACTTTTAAAGCCACGATCGTGGCTCTTCGCGCTCTAACGGTATAGCCACGATCGTGGCTCGTCGCGCTTAAAGGGTTAACAGGTTGGATACTAACTTGATTAAGGAGGCTGTACTCTTATGGAGCTTACTGGCCGTAATAGTGCTGAAATTATAATAAATACAATTACATATGACCCATATAACTCCAAAAAAATTTAAATTAATTATTAGTTTTATTAAAATCTTTTATAAGTACTTTTTTTATGAGTTGTTATTCAAATCTAAATTATTTTGTTTGCAGAATTTGTAACGAGGAACGCGCTTCGAAGTTGAATCTAAGGGGTTTGCCTTACTGTATCATGCCTAAGATGGCTATTGTTTCAAACGTGCTAAAGCCTTTAAAAACACTGGGCTTCACCAAGAAATATCTTCAGACATAATATGATATAGTTGATATAATATATTATATTACAATTATATATATATATATATATATATATATATATATATATATATATATATATATATATATATATATATATATATATATATATATATATATATATATATATATATATATATATATATATATATATATATATATATATATAGGGTATATGGGGGGTGTGGGGGGTGGTGGGGGAGGGGTTAGACAGGACCTCCTTCTTCATCTAATCGAGGGTCTAAGATATGGAATAGCTTTAAAAATTTGATATACAAATCTTTTTGATAAACCTTTTTGTTAAACTTAATTTCTTGCATTATGTTTTATTTTTAATATATCTTAACATATATTTATAGGAGTTTAGTCTATTTTATTGTCTTTTACTCTAAATATATAATAGAGATGCTTATTTTAACCTAGTTTTATATAAGTTTTACAGCAATTTTATTTTACTTTACTCGTGTCAAAAATTTAAAATTTAAAATTAAATTAAGTTAAATTTAAATTAAATTTAATTTAATTTAACTTAATTTAAAAACTTTATTTTTTGTTGATGGTTACAATAGTTTTAACAAGAATAAAACTAATTAAAATCAACACATTTAACAATTATAGACAATACACACTCACATGAAAGTCGTTAATAAAAGAAAAAAAAATGTCCAAATATATATAGTCAATTTACAATTCAATTTTTAAAAAGTATTTAAAAACAAAAAGTAAACTACAATTTACAAAATTATGATATAAATTCCAAATAATATTAAAATATTTAAATTACAACCGTTTTATTAAAGAAAAATGAGTCAATTTTGTATTATAATATCAGGATAAATAAAAATAGTAATTAAAGACGACAGATTTTACAATAACAATTTTTTGCATATCAATTTTTGATATGTTTTTTGAACATATCAAAAATTGTTATCTAGAGTGTTTCATAACGAGTTGGCTCTAAATAAAGTACAACATGTATCCTTATATTTAGAGCCATTTGAAGGAAGAATCATTTTTTTGCTACAACGAAGATTAAAAGGAAGGTTTTTTGTATTGAATAAATCCTTCATAAACCCTGGATTTAGACAATTAATTGATTTAAAAACTTCTATCATAAGAAAGCGCAAATTTGCAAAGTGGATCCTTGGACTATTATCAAAACTTAACAATTCATCAAGAGATAAGTCAAACCTTTTATGGACAATACAAAGAGCTTTTTTATGAATTCTATTTATAAGGTTGTCATAGTATTTAGAAAAAAACATTCAAACTTGAGGACAATAAAAAAAATTTGACATTATGAAGGCGTTAAACAACAAGGTTTGTTACGGGATAAAAAATTTCTTATGCGTGAAAGAGCAAAACATTTACCATTAGCTTTACTGTATAAGTATTTAATGTGTTTTCCAAAATTTAGATTCTTATCAATTGTAACAACAAGTAAATTGTAACATCAGAGGAAAAAACTCTCATATTACCTATTTTTAGGTATTGATTTGTTTTGTTTTTAAACCAAGTAAAAGTAATTGGAATTTATCAGGTTTGGCAACCAACGAGTTCAATTTAAACGAGGCAATGTTATTAGTTGCTTCTTTTTGCAATTGAAAAATAACCTTTTCTGAGCTGTAATCACATCCATACAGCGTATTATCATCTGCAAAATTGCACAATTAAGTATCTTTAATAAATAAGAATATACTATTTATAAAGATATTAAAAAGAATGGGGCCAAAAATGGAACCTTGAGGCACTTCCGATAAAATATCGACCCAATTAGAAACAGAAGATCCTATCCTTACCCTTTGATCACGACCACAAATATACGATATAAGAAATTTAAGGCTTTCTTTAGAGAAACCATATGCTTCTAATTTAGAAATAAGTAGGTCATGCGAAATGAAATCATATGCTTTAGATAGATCCATTAATAATTTTCCAACAATACCTTCATTGTTAATGCATTCATGCCACTCATTAAGTAAAAAAATAAGTGCATGCTGAGTACTATAACACAAACATTTTTCTTAAGATACGGTAAAACATCCGCCATTTTTAGAAATGACGGAAATGCTCCATAAAGATGCTATTATTGATACAATTTGTAAGACTTTCCCTAAAGAGTATTAAATAAGATTTTAAAATTAACGTTGGTATTTTACCACTTGTTTTTTTTTATTATTATTATTAATAGACCCTAAAATTTTTGTAATATCATCAGGTGTAATACACCTGATGATATTACTTGAACTTGAAATTACGTGCATTCGTTTTGAATTTTTAATGTTTCTTATACTAGGATGGTCAACATACTTTTGAATAGCTGACTCAACTGGGTCTGAAGTGCAAGAAGGAAAAAACCATTTAATATGATCCGCCATACTTGATGGCAATGCAATATTTATGAAATAGTTATTAAAAATATTAGTCAACAAAGAACTGTGAGATAATGTTGCGATTTTCATTCAGATTGATACGCTCGCTAGAATTTGTAGATTTTTCCGAAAGAAAAGGTTTATTCAGCTTCCAGAGAGATGTATTTGAAGTCAAAAGTGTATTGATTTGCTCAAAGTACTTCTTCTTATTTTTTCGGTTTAGCTTAACTACCAAATTCCTTTGTTTTTTGTTTATTAGAGATGAAAAATCTGATTTATCAACTAAAAGTTTTTTATATAATGAAGAGCGGAGCATAATTGCTTTTCATAAGTCTTTAGTTATAAAAGGTTTATTGTTAACTCTTAAGATTTTTGATTTAAGAGGGGAATGAATATTAATCAATTCCATATCTCATTAAAAGTGCTAATATCATAACATGATTTTAAGTTAAAACGAAGTATTTTTGCAAAAATCTCACTTGAGAAGTTTTTGAACAATCTATATATAAGTTTTTTAGGTGGTAACTTACAAAAAGTAGATCTTAGCATGGTGTATATTAAATGGTGATGATCACTCGCACCTGTACCAAAGGTATTTGAATGTTGGAAACTCAGCTTTCTGACATAACAGACATAAGTATAAGTGTATAAATATTTGGAGTTTCCTCCATGTCTGGAAGTTAGTTGTCTTAAGTAACAGTAAAAGCTGGATCCGCCCCTGTATATATATATAAATATAAAATATATTGGGACATCAAATTGATCTGAAAGATAAAACTTGTAATCATTGTCGAAGTAAATAACGTTTATAATTTATCCAGGTTAAAAGCATATATGTTTTTGTCTGTAATATTTTTATAATTATAATTTAATTATATTCTGTAAAACTAAATTCATAAATAATTTCATGTTATAAAGCATGTTAAAAGCAAGTTTAATTGCTCTAAATAATAATTGTTTGAAGCAGTTTCCAAATCCAAACAGATGCACAACAAAGATTTGGGGCATTTTTTGCAAAACAGATATTGCATGTTACATTTGCAAATGCCTATCTAACTCCATATTCAGAGGTGGGTAAGAGAAAACGCGCAATAGACAAAATGTTTAAAAGTTAATGAAAATATTTTTTAATTGCTTTAAGTAAATGCAAAGACATAAATTTATACATACCCAGTTGACAGTAATTATATCCTTTAGGAAAACACTCTTCAAAAAGTTCTATTTCAAAAGACTTTTTTTCTTGCTTCTTGTATAATTTCATTTGCAATTTTTTCTCCACCTTTTGACAAACGTTTTGGAAATATTACAACCAATGTTTTGTTGACAGTTTTTTTACATTCATTAATGCAATTTTTTCTCTTGAAGGGCTTTTTTAATTTGACTCTGAACATATTCACATAATGCAGGTAATAGTATTAATTTATGAGAACCAAGATAATGCTGTTGGTACATTACATCATTAAGAATAGCACCAGCCATAATGACATCAGGATTATATCGTACAGCATTATACAATTCTTTTTGTAACTCAATCATATCTTCGTATGACGTTCCTAAGTGTCCATCAAATCTATAATTACTGTTTATTACAATTTTTTTATTAAATGGAGCAAATATTAAACAATGCCATACATCAAATCCACACACAATGATATCAGCTTCATTTAATTCAGAATCATTTTTGTAGGCATTCCAAAACAATTCTTGCGTTAACTTTAAATGCTCTTTAGAATAACCATGAATAAGGTTATTCTGTAGTCTATTATATTGTGCGGTAACACTTCCTTATTGACAGCTGCATATCCTAAATGTACACCGACGCCTAAAACAACAATTGATTTTCTAAATTCTTTTTTAGTTTCCATCTTTAAAAGTTTAAATAAACAATTTACATTTTGTGGAAAAGAACTGCAACGTTGTTTTTATTAAAAGTGAAAGTATTTTTCCAGCATATTTTTGTTAAATACTTTTTGGTAAGTTCTAAAGTTTTTAACCTCTTAAAGAGATTTTCATTTTTTTGTCGAAGATCGTTTTATTAGTATATAAAAAGTTTAATCGAACTTAAATAAAATACGCAAATTATGTCAAAACAATAGATTATTACGAAATTAAACAGGACAACAGATTCAGTTAATTTTATTGCTTGCTACCTCATGTCAAAACTTTGAAAGTAATTTTAATTTTGTCTATTTAATATATTTTAAACAAGCAGCAACGATTTGATGCGTTGAAGTAAATTAGTCTTTTATTTCTCAGTGATATAATATGGCGCCGCAAAAACAGAAAAAAAAGCAATTTCCTAATCATAAGGAGATCGCTGTGTATTTGCGTAAAATTTTTGTTAAACACTAAATTTACACAAAAGCACATTGTTTATACTCACATAGTTAAAACGTTGTTAACGTCTGCTATTTGATGTCAAGAACGTCATATGGCATTATTGGGAAATTAGGTGTTAAAATTTATATTATGCATAAAAAAAGTAATCTTTATGATAACTTTCAACGTAATAATGCATAAAAATCAACGTAACAATGCATACAAATCAATACGTAATAATCGTATAATAGAGGTCTTCACATTTACGACAATTTTGTGCGCCCTTATCGTAACAGTGCGTCATCCTAATGCGCAGAACCGCATTAGGATGACGCATTATTACAACTTTGTTTAGTCTTTATTAGTTGATCTTAGATATAGGTTTGCGCTTGTCGGCAATAAGCAGATACGTCACCTCCTCCCCTTTTAAGATCTCTTCCATGATACGTATGTGGAGTGAAAACACCTTTAAACAATACTTATTAAATTTTAAAAAAGCTTTAATAAAAAAAAAAAAACACATATCTAACAGAGAATAGTTTATCTAGAAGAAATATTGATTAAAAGTTAGGTCCAACTAGTTTAAAAGAATAGTTTTTTCAATAAATTAAAAGTTTTTTTTATTTCATCGACAATATACTAATGTACTACTTCAAGTAATATCTTAAAGTTACTAACTTTCAATCATTACTTAATGATTGAAAATCATTAATCTACTACTATTAACAAGTTACCTTGTTAATAGTAGTAGTTTATATACTTAATAAAGTTTCATCATTGTAAGAAGTTTATTAGTTTATTTTATTTCTTCATTGTTAGAAGTTTACTATTGCTATTATTATTATTATTATATAAGATTCTGATGACAAGATCTTCGTGATCTTCATAATTATTATTATATAAAATTTTATTTTTAATTTTTAAGATGCCTTTAGAGTATTGTTTTAAATCGTGGTCAAAAGACTCACCCTAGCTAGCACACTACTATGGTCCAACGTTTTTCCAACGTTGGACTAAAGTGGTGTTGTTGCTGGAACATTACACTGATTAAGTAGTATTGTGATTATACGTCAAATTTTTATCACTTTTTTATAAAATATATCAACTCATAAAAAATTGTGACTGAATTCAACGAGTATTCTTTTTAAACCGATGAAAAGTTAAAAAAATGCTTTTTAATAGATACTTTTGACGTAAAAGATCTTCATACGTCAAAAACACGTCTTTCGAATGTAAATATCTTCATTCTTTGTTTTAATGTAAAACATTTTCAGACATCTGAGATACCCAAATAAAAATAGAAATCGTTTTTTATCTATGGCTGTCATTTCCCTTAGAACTTAAAGAATTCTTGTGGTTCAATTTGCACAGTTTTTATTTCACTTGCAATTATTTTAAACTCCGAATAAAATTCATCATACTTAATGATTGTATAAAAAAAAAAAGTTTTTTACGTTTGCATGTATTTGTTCAAGTTTAAAAACACTTTTCGAACACTTATAAAATATTTTAGCTCACAAAATGTTTTATAAAATGTTTTATAAAAATCGAACACAAAATGTTTTAGCATGACGAGGTTTTTTAGTAAAAAGAATTTAAAGCGTAAGCTCTTCCTAAGGTAGACCAAAATCTTTTGTGTTATATATTAGCGATGAGATGACTTAACAATATAGGTAAAATAATCAATTTTGGACAGAAAGTTATTGAATCAGTTGATAACTACTCTGTTTTATCTATTTGTTTTAATAGAAAACAAATTTCATTACGTTTTTAAACCTATCTATCTATATATGAATATATGAATATATAAATATATATATATATATATATATATATATATATATATATATATATATATATATATATATATATATATATATATATATATATATATATATATATATACATATACATATATATATATATATATATATATATATATATATATATATATATATATATATATATATATATTTATATATATATATATATATGTATATATATATATATATATATATATATATATATATATATATATATATATATATATATATATATATATATATATATACACTTACAATTCAAGGAAGAGATCATACAGGGAGTTTGGCGCATTTGCTTTTTACCAACTACACACTAAAAAAAAAGTAGAAATTTCTAACTTAGGATAGGGTAGGGTATGTGATATACCCTTAGTAAGGTATAATTTTCCACCTTTCAAGGTAGAAACTTATACAAAAATCAATAATTTGTCATTCAGTTTTCTTTCTTAAAGGTATAACTTTCTACTTTAAATGATAGAAAATTACACCTTTCTAAGGGTATGTGCAAACGTTTATCTAAGAAAATATATTAAAGACTAAAAAAGTCTTAATAGTGCGTCATCCTAATGCGGTTCTGCGCGTTAGGATGACGCGCTATTACGATAAGGGCGCACAAAATTGTCGTATCTGTGAAGACCTCTATTATACGATTATTACGTATTGATTTTTATACATTGTTACGTTGATTTTTATGCATTATTACGTTGAAATTTATCATAAAAATTATTTTTTTATATGCATAAAATAAATTTTAACACCTAATTTCCCAGTAATGCTATATGACGTTCTTGATTCAAATAGAAAAATTTAATAATGTTTAAACTATGTATTTAAACAAAAAAGTTAAACACTAAATTTAAACAAAAAAACAACGTGTTTTTGTGTAAATTTAGTGTTTAACACTAATTTTATGCAAATATACAACAATTTCCACATGGTTAGAAAATTACTTTTCTATTTTTGAGACGCCACATGGTATAACTGAGAAATAAAAAACTAATTTATTTTAACGCATCATACTGTCGCTGTTTGTCTGAAATATAACTTAAATAGGCAAACTAAAAAAAAAAATTTTAATTTTGATTTGAGTTTGCGAGCAATGAAAAAACTGTATCTGTTCTCCAGTTTACTTTAGTAGTAATCTATTGTTTTACCATAAATAGTAACAAGGTTTTAGCAAAAACATGTTTAAAGAAATAGTTGGGAATACAGAGATAAACAATATAATAGACTACAGAATAATCTCATTCGTAGTTATTCTAAAGAGCAATATAAGTTAACGCAAGAATGTTTTGGATCATTTACAAAAATGATTCTGAATTAAATGAAAAATGATTCTGTATTAAATGATATTATTGTGTGTGAATTTAAAATACGGCATTATTTATTATTTGCTCAACTTAACAAAAATAATTGTAATAAACAATTAAGTTAAGGTATGATTGAGTTAAAAAGTTGTGTTCTGCTTTTTCGATATTCTGATGTTATTACGGCTGGTGGCATTATTTATGATGTGATATATCAGCACCATTATCTTGGTTCATATAAAATAATAGAATTACCTGCATCATATGAATATGTTCTATATAAAAAAGACCTTCAAGAAAAAAAATTTGCTTTCATGAATGTAAAAACAGGTAGCGATGAAGCATTAATAATAATGTTTCCAAAACGTTTGTCAAAAAAGGGGGTAAAAATTTGCTAATGAATTTATACAAGAAGCAAAGAAAAAGAGAACTTTTGAAATAAAACATTTTGATGAGTATTTTTCTAAAAGATGTAATTAATGTTAATTGGGTATGTATAAATTTGTGATTTTGCATTTACTCAAAACAATTTAAAAAATATTTTCTTTAACATTTAAACAATCTAATTTTGTCAATGTTAAAATGTTGATTTTTTTTTTGAAGGTCTTTTTAATTCAACTCTGGATAATTTCACATGATTTAGATAATGGTACTATTTTGTGTGAACTAAGATAATGTTCTTCATATATCACATCATGAAGAATACCACCCATCACAATGACATCAGGATTATATTATACAGCATTATACAATTCTTTTCGTAACTCAATCATATCTTCTATTACGTTACTATGTTTCCATCAAGTCTGTAGTTACTATTTATAACAGTTTTGTTGCTTTATAAAGCAAGTATTAAGCAATCCTACACATCATATTCACTCCCAATAATATCAGCTTCGTTTAGTTCAAAATAATTTTTTGTAAGCATTCCAAAGCCTCACTTGCGTTAAACTCAAATGCTCTATATAAATCCATGAATGAGGTTGTTCTGTAATCTATTATATCGTTTATCTCTGTATTACCAACAAATATACCCAGGAAAAAAACTTCTATAGAATTTCTATAAACTTTTGAAACATATGGCCTATAGAAAATTTATAGATTTTCTATAGAATCACTGTTAATTTCTATAGAAATTCCTATAAAACTTTTTTCCTACTTTTTTTTCTATAGAAAAAAAGGTTTTATAGCAATTTCTATAGAAATTAATAGACATTCTCCAGAATTTCTATAGAAATTCTACAGATATGTTTCAAAATATAACATGTTTTAAAAGTTTATAGAAATTCTAGAGAATATTTTTTCCTGGGTAATTGATACTCGCTTTTGGTAAAAACTCATTATCGTCGGTTGCTGGTCTGAAATGAACACCGACGTCTAAAACAACAACTGATTTTAAAATTTTTTTTTAGTTTTTATCTAAATAGAGTAAATTTTGCGGTAAAGTAATGTAACGTTGTTTTTATTAAAAGTGAAAATATTTTTCCAGCATGTTTTTGTTAAATCAGAATACTTTTTGATGAGTTTTAAAGTTTCCTTGCTATTAAGGAGATTATTATTAAGGAGATTTTCAGTTTTCTGTCGAATATCATATTGTGAGTATATAAAAGATTTAATCGAACTTAAATAACATACTTTATTAATGGTAAAAAAATAAATTATTACTGAAGTAAACAGGAAAACAGATACACCCATGAAAAAAGTTCTATAGAATTTCTATAAACTTTTGAAACATATGACCTATAAAAATTCTATCAAATTTCTATAGAAATTGTGCAGAACGTCTAGCAATTTCTATAGAAATTGCTATAAAACTTTTTTTTCTATAGAAAAAAATTTAGATAAAAAGTTTTATAGGAATTTCTATAGAAATTAACAATGGTTCTATAGAAATTATATAGAATTTCTATAGAATATATGGCCTAAAGAAATTCTATAGAATTTCTACAGGCCATATATTTCAAAAGTTTATAGAAATTCTATAGAATTTTTTTTTCCTGGGCATATAAAACTTTAAAAGCAATTTTTACTTTGCTTATTTGAGATATAATTCAGACAAACAGCATCAATATGATGCGTTGAAGTAAGTTAGTCTTTTTTTTTTTTTTTTTTTTTAGTTTTACTATATGGCGTCGCAAGAATAGAAAAGAAAGCAATTTCCTAACTACGTGAAGATCGCAGTGTATTTGCGTAAAATTTTTCTTAATCACTAAATTTAGACAAAAGCACATTGTTCTTACTCACAGTTTAAACATTGTTAAAAACAACTATTTGACGTCAATAACGTTTTATAGGATTTCTGGGAAGTTAGGTGTTAAAATTTATACTATGCATATAAAAAAAATAATCTTTATGATAAATTTCAACGTACTAATGCATAAAAATCAACGTAACAATGCATAAAAATTAATACGTAATAATCATACAATAAAGGTTTTCGCAGTTACGACAATTTTGCGCACCCTTATCGTAACAGTGCGTCATCCTAATGCGCACTGTTACGATAAGGGCGTATTAGGATGACGCTATGCATTAGGATGACGCACTATTACGACTTTTTTAGTCTTTAATAGGTTTTCTTAGTTATAGGTTTGCGCTACACACACACACACACAAAAAGAAATTACTACGTTAGGGTATAATATGTGTTATACTCTATTATATCTTTCTATATAAAGATATATCGAAAATGATCTCTTCCCTGAATCTTGCATGGAGTGAAAATACCTTTAAAATATACTTATTATTTTAAACTTCAATAATAAAAAAATCAATAAAAAAAAAAAAACCAATTATCTGACAGAAAATGATTTATCAGGAAATATTGCTTAAAAGGTCCAAATAGTTTAAAAGCATAGTTTGATTAAAAGCTAGATGTTTTATTTTTTCCATCAAGGACTTACTCCTGTTCTATTACTTTTAGTAATATCTTGAAATTGTTAATATTCTATTATTACTAAAAAATAATTTATTTTACTGTTTATATTAAATCAGTTAACCTAGTTTATAGTATTTTATAAAGTTTATTTTCTTTCATCATTGTAAGAAGTTTATTAGTTTATTTTATAAATCGTTATTAGAAGTTTACTATAGAATTCTAAAAAACGGTTTATTATATAAGATTCTAATAAAATAATAAAAAACTTATTATATAAGATTCTAATGACAAGATCTTCTACTTTTTGTTACTTTGTTTATAATGTTTACATTTTATATTTGTTAAATGTAACTGTTACTATAATTTTTTTTATTATCTCTATATAATTGTACAACAAAAAACTAATGTAACAAACAAATAACATATATATATATATATATATATATATATATATATATATATATATATATATATATATATATATATATATATATATGTATATAAACAAATATATAACGACTTTATGATCATAAGAGTTCATTTAAATGATCATCAAGGATTCATTGAGATGATGACAAAGTTTTTATCAGATTAGTTTTAAAAATGCAAGGACATTTATTCTCTATTAGAACAAATAGATACAACGTTGTAGCAGTTTTGAAGCAAAGCTCTTCAACTTATTCAAGAAATTTCTGTCAAGTGTGTTAGCTGGGGTGAGTCTTGTGACTATGATTCAAAGCAATGCTCCTAAGGCAACTTAAAGTAATTAAAACAGATTTTATATAATATTAATTAAAAGTAACGTCTAATCATGATATCAGAATTCGATTTTGTTTTGCTTTACATCTTTTTGCTCAAAATCAAAAGTAGTTTAAAAATGCATGAAACTTAAGATGAAACACAAGATGTGTTTGAAATGTCTAAAAGAAGTTTACTTGTCCTTTAGACGTCGTTTATATTGGCTTGTATTCGCTGGGTAAAGTGTTTAAAAAATATGAGTTATTATGATACAAGTTTAAAGAATTAGTATACCATTTTTAAGTAATCATTGTCAGTAATAACTAAATATATTTTTTCAGTAATAAATAAAGTTATTATATCTGCAATAAATAAAGTTACTTTGCCAGTTTTAACACAGCAAACATTTTCCTTTGTTTTGACGTTAAACTGAGGTTGATTTTTTTGATATCTTTCTTTTAACTGAAAATCGACGTAATTTTGACCTCAAAAAATAGGCATTAGATAATTAACCTAGTTTGAACCTTATATGAACGTCGATAAGTGACCAAGAATAGTCATTAATTTTATCACCAATACTCTATCTGTTTTCTATGTTATTTTTAGGTCATTATATTCACGTTAAACTTTGAACATTGTTTCAAAATACTTTGAAAGTCTCAATTAATCAAATGGCTCTAAACGTTTATAGACATTATTTGAACGCCAATAAAGACCATTTAATACCAACTTTGCACTTTGTTTTTACCTAAATTAGGTAAAAACAAAAGTAAAGCTTAAAAAAAAAAAAGATTTATAGTGTTTACTTCAATGTCAAAGTTTTTTTCAAAGCTGTAAAATATTTTTGATCGTTCAATACATCCTAATTGTCATCAATGTGATAATAACTAGCCGACACAATACAGTAAAAAGTTAGGCATGGTTTTTGATGTGTGTTGAAAACCTTTTAAAACATAAAGAACAACAAGTGCTAATAATGGTTTTCACTACGTGAAGTTAACTATTACTATTTACCATAAACACCAGGTAAAATGTTTATATTTTCACCGTTACGAAAACGTAGTATTATATTATAATAAATTTCCATAAGGTATGTGAAACCACAGGTAAAAGCATGCGATATTCAATATATACTTATAAAATATGGCGTGGATAGAGTGCCTAAAATTGGCAGAGTAATAAAATTTGCTTATAGTGCCACATGCCCTTATATTAGTTAAAATAGTCGCATGTTAAATCAAATTCAGATTTCATATATTTTAACTTCTAATTATTGGAAAAATATTCGAACTACTTATTGGAAACATTTTATTTCATTCATACTTTAAAGATGTCAATTGTTTTGCATGCAAAAATATTTTTATTATTTGAAGATTTAAAATCAACTATTAAGAAATTTGGAGGTTCTTATTTTGTGCAATTGTGGATTTGAGACAAAAAAACAATTGAAGCTGCTAGAAAAACCAATTAAGAAAAGTTGCAACAATAGCTCCACAGATAAAGTTATATTATATTGTTTTAAACATGTTGGAAAAAAATTAACAATTAAAGGCAATGAAAAACGTCAAACTTCTTTAGAACTTGTTTTATTTACTACTTTGTTTATTATTTTAATGTTTTAAAATGTTTTTCAGAAATAATAGTCTTTTTTTAGGTTACTAATACAATAATCATAAACACAGGCCGACAGGTTACTAATACAATAATCATAAACATAAGCCGACAGCACTGTGGGGCAGGGAGACACGTGCCCCTCCCCCTCTCCTTATTTTTTTTCCAACGGCTCTTTTTTTTTTTAATTTTTAAATATAAAGGACTTTTTTTAGAAATTGACTATGGTGCCTCTCACCTTCAAAAACCGTGTCGTTGGCCATGAAAAAGATTGTTCAAATATATTAATATTTGATCATTATAGAATAAACTAAGTTTTATTCGGAAAAAAACACTGTTACACTTTTAACAGAAAATATCAAGAAATTTCTTTTTTTTTTCACTTTTTTATACTATTTAGTTAGATGAAAGCCTGAATGGTTCTTTTGAAAATTGTCAAATGGATTAAAATATTTGGTTTTATAGCAGCAACCTAAGTCATGATGAATACAAATACTTCAACTCTTTTGGGCCCTTCTACTGGAAAAAATATACTTGAAAGTATAACCACATTTTTGATAACAATTAATTGCATAAATTTGACAAAACTGTGTATGAATGGCCCAAGAGTAAACTGGTAAACCTCTTGATCTTATTAAAAAGCAGTGTGAGCAACAAAAGCTGTCTAAATTTCTTAAAATTTAGAGTTGCACACTCCGATTAATCCATGCTGCTTTTAAAACTGGTTTTTAATCAGGGAAGTTAATCAAAGTTTTATCCAACTTTCTCCATGATTTTCTTGCTAGGAGAGTTGGTTATGTTACATTACGTCACTAAACAAATAAATCTCTTTATACATTTTGCTCATTACACTAGGTTGAAGACCAAAAAGTAGCAGATATATTATGTTTAATTTGTGTGAGTATTAATAAAACGAAAAAAATGTGTATAGATGGCCTAAGAATAAACTAGTAACCTCTTGATTTTATTAAAAAGCAATTGGGCAACAACAATTTCAACTGTTAAAATTAATGTCAGATAATTTGCTGTAGAACGTAACATTATGAAATTGAGGAGACAGGAAATGTTAACTCAAGATGTAATAAATAGATTCTTGAACAATTTTCGGCTTATAGTTATTTGATTTAACTAATAAAACAACAAACTAATAACTTAAAAAAAGTTTAAACTAATCTTCTTTTCTTAAACTGATTTTTGTACTGAAAGTAACTGATATTTCTGAAAGCAACTGATATTAACTGACTCTGGACTGATAATAATCAATCCAAAATCAATCTTATCAACAAAAAAAAAGATGATCTTCTTTAACAGATGAATTCTGTACTTCATCTAATTCTTTCCTGCCTGTATATCTATTTAAAATAATGTGGTCTTTCTTTCACCCAAAGTTCAAAGTTGTTAGAAAAAGTTCATCTAATCTTTTACCGGTGTTTTAAAAAAATGTCACACAGGAAACCATCAAAATTGGTATTAAATACAAGTTCTTATCGAATGATGATACTCATTTTTACGTTAGGTCATAGTCAAGCATCTGGTGAGAGGAGCCTCAGTATAAACAGTAAAATGTTTAGTGAAAACATGAAACATGAAAGAAAAATTATTTGTTTTATGTGAACTATCACTGAAACAAAAATAATTGAAAGTAATGTGACTATGTTGTTGAATAAAAATATTAAGATTTGAGGAGCAGAAAAAAAGTGTTAATTGAAGTATGATATGTCATGTATCTTTCTAGTTATTTACAATAATTTAAAGGTTATTTATTTATTCGAGCTTTTATTCCTATATTAATAATAATAATATTAACATTCCATATATTTAGCAGGGGTGGATCCTGCATTTTTTGGTGTTTGAGATAGCTAACTTCCAGACATGTAGCTAACTCCAAACATTTATATGTTTATACTTATGTCAAATAAGGATGGTTTGCAAAAAATTGCGATGATTGGAGCCTGGGAAAAAAAAAGCCCCAAAATTTGAGACGTACCTGCCCCATACGTGAGAGCTACAAGTTGATAAAATATTTTTTGTACTATTCTCAACAAGACTTATATTTATCAATAAATTTTAAATTCCATTGTAAAATATTTTAGCGCTCAAAAACTATGACCATATAAAAATTGTAACCCCCTCGAATTGAGGGGGATTCAAACTTTACATGTTCATAATTTTTGAACGCTGAAATATTTTACAATGAAATTTAAAATTTATGGATAAATGTAAGTCTTGTTGAGAATAGTACAAAAAATATTTTATCAACTCGTTGCTCTCACGTTTGGGGCAGGTACGTCTCAAATTTTGGGGCTTTTTGTTCCCAGGCTCCAATCATTGCAATTTTTTGCAAACCATCCTTATTTGATATAAGTATAAACATATAAATGTTTGGAGTTTGCTCCATGTCTGGAAGTTAGCTATCTCAAACACCAAAACATGCTGGATCGCCCCTGTTTAGTATTGATTTGTATATTTATTTCAAAGACTACTTTGCTCATTTTAAATTTTTTTTTAAATAGTATGTTATTGTGCAAAGTGTTTGATTATTTATTTTAATTATCTAACAAATAGTTAGTTTTCTATATAAACCGGAAATATAAAAAGTCCTTGTATATGGAAAGCGAGCAATTTTTATTTTTTATAGATGGAGGGGTGGGGGGGGGGTGAATTGAATAGCATGTTTGGAGGTTAATGTTGAAGTTTTAATGCTAAGTTTTTGAGTATGAACGGTAGAAATATCAGGGGGAAATAAGCACAATTTCATTGAAAAATCAGAAAAAATCAGGGAATTTTGTTGCAGAATTTTAAAGGCAACTCTGCAAAACTGAACTAAATATTTAAATATTTGCGAACATTCTTAATATTTGTAATCAATTAGGAAAATCTAAAACAGTGTGATAAATCGGGTAAATATATCCTATGTTCTCATGGAATACCTCAAAATGTTGTTGATTTCATAATAAAATGTTGTCGATGATAAAATGTGAAAAATTTGAGCCTTGAAATGGCCTCAAATTTTATAAAACTTTATGACCGCCATGTATTTGGTTGGATGTTATGGTTAGAAACCATATTAGATTATAATTACTGTGTGTTTTCTTATTATAATGGATAAATAGTTGCTTTTTAAATTATTATTTTTTTTGTATAGCTACTTACCGGCTTCCTAATTTTGATATGGCAAAAACAGAAAGCTTGTTACGCTTTAAAAGCTTACAAAAAGCATTTCCAACAATAACTGTCAAAAAAGACTGGAAAATAGATAACTCTTCGCAGTTTATTAAATATTGCTGCTTCTGCGCACAAAATTGACACCCAAATATGTAAAAAAAAAACGAAAAACATATATATATATATATATATATATATATATATATATATATATATATATATATATATATATATATATATATATATATATATATATATTATATGCGATATAGATAAAATCGAATTCAGATTTCTACACCATAGTTGGAACTTCCAATAATTAGTGAGCGACCGGATATCCGGTTTTGCCTAATTAAAACTTCCAAATAAAATGTTTTGAGTGAGCAAAACCAGTAATCCGTTCCGGTTTGTTAAAATTTGAATCCGATATTAACAAGCCGGACCGGATATCTGGTTTCGCACACCCCTAAAATTTATCGCGTGACATGTCACAATAATTATTGTCACATTGATGACAATTAGAATATGTATTAAACAATCAAAAACATTTTACGGCATTGAAAAAAATTCGACATTGAAGTAATCATTTTTATTCTTTTTGTTTGTTTGTTTTAAGTTTTACTTTTATTTTTTCTTATTAATTATAAGTAACATAAAAATAAGTTACATTATTCCTACAAAGTTCCCAGAAAAAAAAGTTCTATAGAATTTTTATATACTTTTGAAACATATGGCCTATAGAAAATCTATAGAATTTTATAGAATTTCTATAAAATCACTGTTAATTTTTATAGAAATTGCTATGAAACTTTTTTTTTTATAGAAAAATAGGGTAGATAAAAAGTTTTATAAGAATTTCTATAGAAATTAACAGTGACTCTATAGAAATTCTATAAAATTCTATAGATTTTCTATAGGCCATATGTTTCAAAAGTATATAAAAATTCTATAGAACTTTTTTTCCTGGGTTGAATGTCCAGTTTATGGCGCTATCGACGTTAAATTTAGTTTGAAATCAAGTGCAAAATTAGTACTATATAGTCTTTATCAGTTTTTTAATAATGTAGAGTGTAAGCTCTAAACGTTTAGAACCAGACCAACGTAAATAATCTTCTGATGTTTAACGTGAATATAATAACCCAACAATAACGAAGAAAGCAGGCAGAATAATGGTCATAAAACTATTAGCAGTATTTAGTCATGAATTAACGTTCAAACCTGGTTTAATCTATGTCAAACGTGCAACGCCTAAACGTTGGTCTGGTTTTAACGTTAATAAATGATTAAAAAAAGGATCATAACAATGAGGTTAACATTTTATCTTATAGTTATGATCCTATAACCTTTCAATAACCTTTGGTTATTGTTATGATCATTTATTAACCATTTACTAACTAACTTGATTATGACGTTCAAAATATTTTGAAACAATGTTCAAAGTTTAACGTGAGTATAATGACCTAATAATAACGTAAAAAAAAGGCAGAACATTGGTGACAAAATTAACGACGATATTTGGTCATTTATCGAAGTTCATATTAAGTTCAAATTAGGTTAATTAACCAATGTCTTTTTTTTTAATTTCAGTAAAAAAAAGACGTTGAAAAGATTGCCTTGAGTTTAAAGTCAAAACAATGAAAAATGTTTATTGAGTTAATGGTGACAAGGCAACTTTATTTATTGCAGTTAAAATAACTTTATTTAATACTGATAAAATATCTTTAGTTATTACTGACAATGATACTGATAAAATATCTTTAGTTATTGATACTGATAAAATTATTTAGTTAATGATACTGATAAAATATCTTTAGTTATTACTGAAAATGATTTAAAAAAAACAGTATACCAATTTTTAAAGTTCAAATCATAATAACTTATACTTTTCTATTTTTGAGCACATTCAATTCTACATCTAACCTAGATAACAAAAGCCAAAATAAACGACGTCTAATTGAGAGTACACTTCTTTTAGACATCTAAAACACATCTTGTGCTTTTATCATGTGTTTCACCGAAGGATGTAAAACAAAACAAAATTGAATTCTGATATCATTATATGACATTACTTTTAACTAATATTAAATAAAATTTTTTTATTTTTTCAAGATTCCTTAAAAGCTATGCTGTAAATCATGGTCAAAAGACTTATCCCAGCTAGCACATTACTTTGGCACAACATTAAAACAACGTTGGACGTAATGTGACAACGTTTTTCCAACAATGGACCAAAAGTTGTGTTCTTGTTGGGATATTACCCTGATTAATAAAGTGATGTGGGTCTATGTCACATTTTTTTTTTTTTTTTTTAATAAAATATCAACTCATAAAGAACTATGACAGAAGTCAGTAAGCATTCTATTTAAACTAACCAATCAAAAGTTTAAAAAAAAACTGTTTTTTAAATAGATGCTTTTGACGTATAACATCTTCATATGTCAAAAACATGTGTGTTTGTATATGTATATGTATATATATATATATATATATATATATATATATATATATATATATATATATATATATATATATATATATATATATATATATATATATATATATATATATATATATATATATATGTTTGCATATGTATATGTATTTATTTATATTGTTAGTTTATTTACATTAGTTTTTCGTTGCAAAGTTATGTAAGGATGATTAAAAAATAATAACAGTAATCTTTCACAAGTTTACAATAATAAACAATATAAAGAAGGTAGTTAAAAGAAAATCACGAAGATCAGAAAGATCTTGTCACGAGAATCTTATATAATAAGCCGTTTTTTCAATGCACTCGTAAACTTCTAATATTGTCGAAATAAAATAACGAACCTAAAAAACTTCTTACAATGATGAAAGAAAAAAAAACTTATTATATATATAAACTAATATTATAAACAAGGTTAACTGATTTAATATTAACAGTAAAAAAAAAATAATTTTTAGTAATGATTGAAAGTTAACAATTTCAAGATATTACTATAAGTAATATCTAATTATTACTATAAGTATAAATGAGTATGTTTGTCCATGGAAAAAATAAAACTTTTAACTTTTAGACAAACTATGTCTTTAAACTACTTGGACCTCGCTTTAAATCTTTTAAGGAAGGGCAAATAACAGCAAGAAATTTGACTTTTTTTATTTTTATTGAAGGTTTTTTTATTGAAATTTAAAATAATAAGTATACTTCAAAGGGGTTTTCACTACACGTACGAATCAGGGAAGAGAGATTAAAGGGGGAGGGGCTGACGTATCTGCTTTTTGCCGACAAAAACAAACCTATAACTAAGAAACCTATTGAAGACTAAAAAAGTCAAAATAGTGCGTCATCCTAATGCAATTCTGCGCTTTAAGATGACGCACTATTACGATAAGGGCGCACAAAATTGTCGTAACTGTGAAGACCTCTATTATACGATTATTACGCATTGATATGTATGCATTGTTACGTTGATTTTTATGCATTGTTACGTTGATTTTTATGCATTGTTACGTTGAAATTTATCATAAAGATTATTTTTTTTTATATGCATAATATAAATTTTAACACCTAATTTCCCAGTAATGCCATATGACGTTCTTGATATCAAATAGTAGACTTTAACAGCGTTTAAACTATGTGAGTATGAACAATATGCTTTTGTGTAAATTTAGTGATTAACAAAACATTTACGCAAATACATAGTGATCTCCACATGGTTAGGAAATTGCTTTCTTATCTGTTTTTGCGACGCCATTTGGTATCACTGGAAAATAAAAGACTAATTTACTCCAACGCATCATATTGTTGCTGCTTATCATAAATACAACTCAAATAGGCAAACTGAAAATTACTTTTTAAGCTTTGATTTGAGGTAGCTAGCCATGAAAAAAACTGCATCTGTTGTCCTGCTTACTTTAGTAATAATCTATTGCTTTACCATAAATAACGTATGTTATATAAGTTCGATTAAACCTTTTATATACTCACAAAACGATCTTCAACAAAATAATGAAAATCTCCTTATTAGGTTGGAAACTTCAAAACTTACCAAAAAGTCTTCTGATTTAACAAAAACATGCTGGAAAAATACTTTTGCTCTTAATAAAAAAAATGTTACTGTTTCTTCACCACAAAATGTACTCTGTTTATTTAAACCTTTGAAGATGGAAACTAAAAAAGAATTTAGAAAACCAATTGTTGTTTTAGGCGTCGGTGTTCATTTAGGACCAGCAGCCGACAATAAGGAAGTTTTACCCAAAGCAGGCTTCAAGTATATTAGTTGGGAATTCAGAGATAAACAATATAATAGACTACAGAATAACCTCATTCATGGTTATTCTAAAGAACATTTAAAGTTAACGCAAGAATTGTTTTGGAATGCCTACAAAAATGATTCTGAATTAAATGAAGCTGATATTATTGTTTGTGGATTTGATGTATGGCATTGTTTAATATTTGCTCCATTTAATAAAAAAATTGTAATAAACAGTAATTACAGATTTGATGGACACTTAGGAACGTCATATGAAGATATGATTGAGTTACAAAAAGAATTGTATAATGCTGTACGATATAATCCTGATGTCATTATGGCTGGTGGCATTCTTTATGATGTAATGTACCAACAGCATTATCTTGGTTCACATAAAATAATACCATTACCTGCATCATGTGAATATGTTCAGAGTCGAATTAAAAAAGACCTTCAAGAGAAAAAAAATTGCATTAATGAATGTAAAAAAGCTGTCAACAAAACATTGGTTGTAATATTTCCAAAACGTTTGTCAAAAGGTGGGGAAAAAATTGCAAATGAAATCATACAAGAAGCAAGAAAAAAAGAAAGATCTTTTGAAATAAAACATTTTGAAGAGTGTTTTTCGAAAGGATATAATTACTGTCAACTGGGTATGTATAAATTTGTGTCTTTGCATTTACTTAAAGCAATTAAAAAATATTTTCATTAACTTTTCAAACAACGTAAATTTGTCTTATGCTTACCCACCTCTGAATATGGACTTGGATAGGCATTTGTAAATGTAGTAAGTAACATTTGTTTTGAAAAAAATGCCCTAAATCTTCGTTCTGCAACTGTTTGCATTTGGAAGCTGCTTGAAACAATTTTTTTTTTTGAACAATTAAAATTTTTTTATACATGAAATTATTTATGAATTAATAAAAGTTATGAAAAGATTACAGACAAAAGCACACATGTTTCTAGTTTAAATAAATTAGAAATTTACTTTGATAATGATTACAAGTTTTATCTTTACAGATCAATTTGATGTCGCAATCATGTTAGGATATTCTGTAATGTCATATTTCAGTTGTGAAGTAGCTAATATAGGTAATTTAAAAAATATATATATGTGTGTGTGTTTGTATATATATATATATATATATATATATATATATATATATATATATATATATATATATATATATATATATATATATATATATATATATATATATATATATATAAAAGAATATAAAAATAAGAAAAAAATTATAGTATTTTTTTTTCTGGAAAAGATTATCATCTTTTCTTATTATTATATAAATCACCTAAAAAAATTAGAGTTGTTTAACAAAAATGATATTTGCAACTAAAAGAAATTACCGCTAAAAAAAGTTAAGTTTTTAATAAGAAATCAGTATTTAAACCATTAGCTAAGAAAAAAAAGTTTTATTTTTCATTTGTTTTTTCAAAAATTTATCTAAGACAAAAACAGTAAATAGAGTGTGTAATTATGTTATTAATCTTTTTATCTTTATCTGCTGTTGAACATTTTTTTTTTTTTTTAATTATATTCCTTATTTTTTTATTTGTACTGTTATAATTGTTATTGATTATGCTTTTTTTTGCTGCTATTGTTATTCGAATGTTACTAACATTCTATTAACAATGTTAGTATGGTTTTAATTTAATATTAGTATTAATTAGTGGTGTCGCTAGAAGGACACCCTTTCTAGCTACACACTTAACCCCTTCTATAGTGAAAGGGTTGCGGTCCGCACTGGGTGACACCATCGGAGGGATGACACCAAAATGAATAAATAGCAAGTATGCCATAATTTGCTAAATATAGAGGACTTTTTTTAACTTATTAGTTGAAAAGGTATGACACCAAAATTTACCGCTCCGGGTGACATCAGCATCAGCAACGTCGTTGCTATAACCCCTTTAAGTAACTTTAAACTTTTAAGCAACTTCAACAATTAAGCTACATTTAATGTCATTTAAAAGTTAAACAATTAAAATAATGCGGAATTACATTAAGTTTTATCGTTTCTTAAAAAACCGCAATAGTAATGACTAGAAAGTTTTTTTAATTAATTGTGTTTTTTTTTTGTTTGTTTTTTTAACATATTTTTAAAACTTGAGCGGAGTGTTACAGCATCAAACATCTTATAGCCTGCTGCTACAAATAAGTGCCAGTACATCGACTGAGGGTTTACTTTGGGCAAACTATGTTTTTAAACATCCCTGGCCAGGTTTATTAGCGTTCTTTTTAAAACTGTAGTATTAGGAAGAGACTTTTTGACTACCATGCACGACTAAAGTTTTCTCTCGTAGAACATGAACTTAGATGAAAAATCAAAATAGCGCACTAAGTTAATTAAAAATTCAGCCTAAAGGAGCTTAAGATCTCCTACTTCTTTATTTTAAATAAATTTACCGTTGCGTAATTTATCGACGACCCCTTATTTGAAATAAGCACTAATAGGCAAATAATTAGCTTGCAACCAAAATCTCAAACGCTAAAAATTATTGGACCCGCACCTGTTATTGTATATATATAAAGTTTAAACAAAATACATTTTGAAATGCTATATTACGTATTATTTTAAAATCAGAGAAAATAGAAGGCTATATAACATAGGTATAATTGCAATAGCAATTCGGTACTCACCAACTTGCATGAAATTTATCTCTAAATCAAAAATTTTCACAACCATTTCTGAAATTAAAAAAACTCAATCCAGATTTAGCATATGAAACCATATGAAAAAGCGGTTTTCATTAAACTTAAATGCGCTAGTTTGATTTTTTATTTAAGTTAAGACTCTGCGAGGGAAAACTTTTAATCTTTTTTGTTTTGTTTATTGTTAAATTTTGCATTACGTACTTAATAGACAATCACTATGGCATATTTCACATGGGATACGGGAATTTTTTTCCGCATGTAACCCATGTGGAGATTATTAATTTGTCCCACGTTTTGTATCCCTTTTACCACATCTATAGATATGTGGTAAAATACCACATATCTATAGATCTTAAGTGACATATTTTAATCTAATTGGTATAAAAAATTTCGATACCATATGAATGAAAGTCCGAATGGTTTTGTGAGAATATAAATTGCTTAGAAGCTTTCAGAGAGACATATTTACCTGGTACATTTTTACAATTTGGTATTAAATATATGTGGCATTTTTGATTTTTCACATGCGATTTTATATTTTATTTATAACAAAATTCTCGAAAACAAAAAAAATGTTGAAAAATGAATTTATTTCTAAATAATTGCTATAAATAAATACATTCAAGATAAATATTCAAAATAATTTTTGCTCTTTTGCTTTTTACACCATCATTTGCATCTTAAGTTTATGAAATTAACCACCTTGATTCGTTCAATACCAGAATTTTACTGTTCTCAAACATTTTCTGAAAATGAAAAACATAATTATTAATGAATAAAGTTTTACATAATAACCTAAATTAACCTACATATGCATATTAAAAATAAATTTTCTTAAAATTTTACTTTTGCTTATAATAGATCAAAATAAGATCGAATCTTAAGAACCTTGAAGTTTCATGTTCTTAATAACTTTGAAGTTTCATGTTCTTAATAACCTTGAAGTTTCATGTTCTTAATAACTTTGAAGTTTCATGTTCTTAATAACCTTGAAGTTTCATGTTCTTAATAACTTTGAAGTTTCATGTTCTTAATAACCTTGAAGTTTCATGTTCTTAATAACCTTAACTTGAAGCTTCATGTTCTTAATAACCTTGAGGTTTCATGTTCTTAATAACCTTAACTTGAAGTTTCATGTTCTTAATAACCTTAACTTGAAGTTTCATGTTCTTAATAACCTTGAAGTTTCATGTTCTTAATAACCTTAACTTGAAGTTTCATGTTCTTAATAACCTTAACTTGAAGTTTCATGTTCATAATAACCTTAACTTGAACATGTTCAATACTTCATAACCAAAATCTAATTCAAAAAATCTCAGTAGATAAATATTAAATATAAATTAACAAATAAATTATACTTGTAATATTAAAGTGATGTTTTAAAAGTATAACCAACATTATACTGTTAACGTATAACAGTTAACAATTCTTTTCTTTACTTTATTTATTATCATTATATTAGTACTTAAAAATTGGATCTTTTTTAACAATATAAATGGCCATTAAATTCTTAGAAAATATTTACATATACACATGCATACAGGTATAGAAAAGTTGTTCATTCAACACTTGAGATTATTTTGAAGAGTTTATACCTAAAACATCCTGAAGTTACTCCAGTAACTTCTTTGATACTTAGTCTTATATTTTTTGATACTTTATTTTATTTTGGAAAAAACTAAATTTCTCATATAGTTCGTCTAGCTAACATTAGCAGATACCTGTTTGACAACAATGAAATTTTCATATTGATTTTTGAATTCATTGATGCATCTTGAATTAATAACTAGCTTAGGTAACTAGTTAGATAATAGTATAATCCTTTTGTAAAGAAATTAAATCTTGCTTGGTTTCTTGTGAATTGTCTTGACAGTCTTAATTCAGAGCAGCTAACATTACTAGCAGGTCCTTGAGCTAATAGGGAATGTGGTAGGGCATTTATATAAAAGCAATTAACTTTGTTAAACCCCTTGACTGCTTTAAAATATTGAATCAAATCCCCTCTTTTCCTTCTTTGTTCTAGAGTTTGTAGATTGAGGTAAGTTAGACGGACTTTGCAATCTAAATTTAGTATTGGTGTTTAGTTGCTCTTTTGTGAACGGCTTCTAGAACTTTTGTCTTTTTTTTTTATAAAAGGATTCCAAATAGATGCACAGTATTCCAAATGAGGTCAAACAAAGGTATTGAACTATCTAACAGAAACAGATCTCGAAGATTTGAATGTTTGCTTAAGCATGGCTAGGACTATATTTGCTTTATTCATTGCATGTCTGATGTGAAAACTCCATTTTAATTTATTGTTAAAAATTAAATTATGTCTATTATTATTGAAATAATTTCCAATTTTATTTTAACTATCCAAAAACACTTTTAATTTTTCAGAAGTCAAGATAAAATTATTTTAAAATATTATTATTTATAAAACAAATGTATTATATATATTATACATATTATTATTATATATTTATTATACATTGTATTATATTATTATTTATAATATATATATATATATATATATATATATATATATATATATATATATATATATATATATATATATATATATATATATACACATATATATATATATATATATATATATATATATATATATATATATATATATATATATATATATATATATATATATATATATATACATATTATTTTAACACTTAAGGGTTAACTGTAGGAAAAAAATATCTATTATAAATAAAATAACTTTATTCATTTATAACCAATTTTATTTTAACTTCTGAAAAGTTGTTGGATAGGCTCCATGGTCGGAAAAACTGAATATATATACTATATACATATACATATATATATATATATATATATATATATATATATATATATATATATATATATACATATATATATATATATATATATATATATATATATATATATATATATATATATATATTATTATATTTTTTAGTATATTGTAAAACAATAAAAAAAAATTAAAAAATACTTTACATATTAATTATGCAAATTTAATAAATACTTTTATCATTTATTATGTTTATAGCAATAACATAATATTTAGAAATCAAATTACCACTTTTACAGTCAAAAATGTCAAAATTAATATTAAAATTAATTAAAAAAAGAACTCTTTTTAGTTTTCAGTCTTCACATAAAAACCTGTAGAATAATTCACATAAAAACAGTCTTCACATAAAAACCTGTAGAATAATTCAGTCTTCACATAAAAACATGTAGAATAATTACCGTAGATAGTGCAAAATCGCGTAACAAGCATCGGGTAATAGCGCGCACTCTCGAGTTTTTACAAGGTGGGGGAGGAGGGGGAGGAGGGGAGGAGGGGGAGGGGTGGTAACAAAAGAGGGGGTTGGGAATTTTTATTCAGATCTTATAAACGGGGGAAAGAAAGGGGTTTAATGAAATTAGGGGGTAGGAAATTTTTATTTTACAATATAAGCGTTTTTTATAAAAAATTTCAGTTTATAATTCCGAACTAACACTTTTTACAAAACACGCATAAAGCTAATTATATCTTTGCTGAGAAATAAATTAAAAGCTCACTTTCTATAAATCGAGATTTACTTGGTCGGTGATTTTTTGAAAAAAAATTGTTTTTATCAGTGACTGAAATAATTGTTTTTTAGTTTTTAAGGCCGAATTTTCCTGATTTTTTTTTTTTTTTTTTTTTGATAACACGTAAAAATTATTAAAGGGGAGGGGATCTTAATAAGCTTGGAGTGGGTAAGAAAATTTTCTATAAATTTATAAATATCCTCTCCCCTCCCTTTTTATTAGGGACTCAAGAGTATATCTGTTACAGTTTTTTCTACTGGAGAAGTTTAAAACTTTATATATTTTTTTATTTCAACAGATTTTGAGTTCATTTTAGTACATTTTAGTAATTCATGTTTTTTGTAATGTCAACAATAAATATTTGTTGTTAAAATGAATAATAATCAAGTATAGTAGCTAATGCTAGTTACACGGATTAGCACTATCCCCAACGATATTTCACATTCATCAAAACCATATGAATAAATACCACATTTTTCCAACATTTATTGGATACTCAATATAGGCTTGTAACATATGAATCCCATTTAGTGCTCATATGTTCGGGATCGGGGTAGCCTCCAATCATTGCAATTTTTAGTAAAACATCATTATTTGATATAATTATAAACATACAAATGTTTGAAGTTTGCCTCATGTCCGGAAGTTAGCTATCTCAAATACAAAAAAATTCTGTATCCGTCACTGAACCCCATGCTTTATACATATGAAATTAACAATTTGAGATTGATGCTACATATTTCCGTACAATAACCGTATGGTAAAATTCATACTACATAAATTCCATGAATTCTACACGGAACCCATATGGAACCCATGTGAAACACACTTTTCTTTTTTCACTCGGTACCTCTAGGTGTCTAATGACAAAAAAAAAGCTTTAACTGCTCTTAGAAGAAGCTAATCACATACTTATTGCTTAAGTATATGGTTAGGTTCTTCCTAAAAACAAACTTCACCAAAGTATGAAAATTATATTTTTCCTCATCTGAAGCAGTATTTCCGTCAAGTTATTGACATACGATGTTTAGAAGTTAATTAATTATATAAAAAGCGCAATTTATTCAATATTATTTAATCACCCAATATGTATATATATATATATATATATATATATATATATATATATATATATATATATATATATATATATATATATATATATATATATATATATATATATATATATATATATATATATATATATATATATATATATATATATATATATATATATAACAAACCCAAACCTTCAAACCCAAAGAAAGTCAAAAAATGAGCAAATAGTAATCTTTACGAGCAGATTGATGATTATGATAAAGACTCTTTAGTTGCCATTGGTGGTGACCAAATTAATTTCAACACTTGTAGGAAAAAATATGTTTTACATTACTTTGAACACAAATTGTGTGATTAAATAATATTGAATAAATTGCGCTCTTTATATAATTAATTAGCTTCTTATGTTATATATATATATATATATATATATATATATATATATATATATATATATATATATATATATATATATATATATATATATATATATATATAACATAAGAAGCTAATTAATTATATAAAGATTTATTCAATATTATTTAATCACACAATTTGTGTTCAAAGTAATGTAAAACATCTTTTTTCCAACAAGTGTTGAAATTAATTTGGTCACCACCAATGGCAACTAAAGAGTCTTTATCATAATCATCAATCTGCTCGTAAAGATTACTATTTGCTCATTTTTTGACTTTCTTTGGGTTTGTTAGTAAAATAACGTTGACATTTATCATTAGTTTCTGTACAAAATAAATAACATAACAATATTCTTTGTTTTTTTGTTTTGTTTTTTAGAGGAATTTTTAATTGTTTTCTTTGATCATGTACTTAGTTAAATCATCTCAACCAAGAAGATATACTAAATAATCTACTTTAAAGATAAACCCTTTACCTTGGATTTCGTTAATTGTTTTGACTTTTCATTAAATAGTTATTACCAACTCTTATCTGTCTACTTACTACTAGGTTTTAAATATAGAAAGTTTTAATGACACCTAAATTTGTATAATTCTTTTTCAACCTATTTTTTTCTTTTGAAATACATACTGATCAAACAAACTTTTTATTTACAATCGTCCAAGTATACGAAGCAGAAATCAATGGAAAAAATAAAGAAATTTCAAAGTTAGGATTTATCTTATAGAAGAGTTTCTTTTAAAATGTTAAAGTATGTTTGAATGTAGAAAATCTTATTGTTAGATTTAAAACATTTACGTTTCTATTCATTCTACGTTAAAAATAAATAGTTTTACATAAATGGTTATCTAAACTTAATTGTTTTTTCAAACTTGATTCAGCGTATTTAGTGTGTGTGTCAGTGACGCATCCGGGGATGGGGATTTGGGGTGTGCACCCCCTCCCCCACACCAGATACTGAAAATCCTAAAATATCTTAGGAATGGAGGACCTATTTTTTTTTCTTTAGGAGATGTAAATGTGATACAAAATACAAAAATACTTCAATATTTTCCCCCTACCCTAAAAAACCTCCTGGATCCGTCACTGGTGTGTACCCATAATATACTAGCATAAGACAACACATGATATACATGAGATAAGCATAAGATGGACTCAAGAAAATAATATATTTATAAATTTTTTTTTATAAATAATGTTTTTAAAATGTTTAAATTAATTTAGGTATATATATCTTAAGTATTCCTAAAAACATAAATCCTTATTAACGATATTTTTAACTTTATTTTTTAATATTTGACTTTTTGAAACAAATTATTATATATTTATTAAACTGATATTTTTATTTTTTAATTTTTAAATATAAACTACTTTGATTTACAGTATTGAAAGCCTGAGAATTCAATTAATAAGCCTAGTACTTGTTTCCTTTTAAGGAATTAATTTTTAAGTTCAATAACTTCATGTTCATTTGAAAATTTTTTTTTTATTGAATTGGGTAAATAAACTTATTTACAGTCAAGAAAGTATAAATTTTATGAAAGAAACAAAAATAATTAGTTATTGATAAACTTTGTTGAAAACAGACAGTGAGTAAATAAAAAAATACTCAAGAAATTTAAAAAAGCCGTCGTGCAATGGCTAGAGTTCCAAGGTTTGACGCCGACCTATAAGCTACATTGGTAAGGAAGAAAGCGTGAACTTCCTAGATAAATGCTTTTCTGCGGTGCTCTGCGATAAAACCGTAAGAACTTCTGGGAATAACTTAAAAACCACGAAAAAAATGAAGTTAGTTCGACATAAGATTGCATTTTTGTAAATAAATATTCATAGTCACTTATTTATAAATACCTTAAACTATTTCATATATGTTTTAATATATATATATATATATATATATATATATATATATATATATATATATATATATATATATATATATATATATATATGTATATAAATATATATATATATATATATATATATATATATATATATATATATATATATATATATATATATATATATATATATATATATATATATATATTAAATATACCTTTATCTTTGTGATTAAAATTTAGTTTTAGTAATATAATTTAGGTATTCCATTGTTTGTACCAACACCGGAGCTATATGCCAACTACGAAAAACTGTATCATCTTGTGGAAGAACGAAAACAAAGGTTAGGTCATACTTCTTATGATGCCATGAAGCAGAGCAGCAGATCTTTAAATTTCGGGTAATTATATATTCAATTAAGTTATTTTTAGCCTCAGAAAATAAAAAATTAAAATCAAAATTTTAAGTTTTGTTGAAAATGTCATTTTATAGGATTTATTTAAAATAAAGGTACATGTTATATTTTAAAGATACAATCCTAATGATGACTTTGATGAGAAAGCGCTTCAACGTTGGCTCAGTTACTCCGACTATTACTATTACGGTGGTGTCGAACTCTTCAATAATTATGAAAATCTGTTCAACAAAATTTCTACTACAAACCTCATAAACTTAAAACAAAATGCTTATAAACATCGCATCGAGAACGCAAAAATTGGAGTTGAACATTGGCAAGCAATTGGCATGTACTTTTTTGGTGAAACTGATTTTCCTCATGAAGAAACTATCATACCAAATACATTGAAAGAAGGTTTAGAAATGTGGCAAAACGCTGTTAGTAGACCTAATTTTACATCAACTGGCGGAAAGTATTATGATGGCATTCCCGTTGTTGCTGTTTTGCTTGAAGATTTAAACGGAATTATACCAGAGTGTTCGAAGTTTAAATATGTTAAAATTGTATTACTGACAAATAGAACTGAAATAGTTAATGAATGCCATTTGCTGAACTATGAAACTCTTTTAAAGAATTTTGAATTAAATTTGTTTTTTAGTAGAAGTTTTACGAAATTAAAAAAATGGCATGAAATTGCAATGGTTATGTATGCAATTTCTCAACGAGCAAGTAAAATAACTATATTTTCTAAGTTAGGAAAATTTTCGAGAGATTGTTATATTTCAAATGAGTTTGAATTCCTCGGAGACGAGAAATTGTGGACACTTTCATTTTATGATTCATCACAATATTGGTACATTTTTGCACCAGAAGATAATCAAGTTTTTAAATATTGGATTAAAACTGTGTCGTCATTTACAAGTGAGCTAGACACTATATTGTTAATGAAATGCCGAACTTTTTTTCAAAATAGTGAAAAAAAATTTTCTGAAGAAGAAATTGATTACCTAAGTTCATATTTGCAATATTGGCAAAGCGATGAAACTGAAAGTTTTTTTCACATTGTCGATCAGTTAAACTTTGAACTTGCTGTTCGTGGCTATCTTTCAAAACTACATGCTAAACTCCATCGGTGGCTATTGTACAACCTAGTGCAATTAGGTTATTATCAACTGCCATTAATAAATAAGTTAATTGAAACATAGCTAATACTTTGATATATTTTGAAAATATTTTAAGACTTTTTTAGACGTTGTTATATTTTTTTTGGGTGTTTTTTGTACAGTATAAATAGTACCTTCATAGACTTAAAAGAAAATTGTTTTTTTTTTTTAATTTAGTCCTTGCATATTTAAATTATTTCTAAAATTGTTAAACCTATCTGAAACTATTAAAAATTAAAAGTTTATCCTTATCATAGGCCGCCGAGAGGGAGGAGCAAAAGGGACATATGCGCCCTAGGTGCCAAGTTAATAGGGGCGCCAGAAGAGAAAAGACAAAAAAAAAATCATATTCAGATTTTAATTACAAAAAAGTAAAAAAAAATCTTTTTATTGATAAGATGAAATATAAATTTTCTTGGTAATGTGCTTAATGGTAATGTGCTTTATTTATATTACTTTAATTTAATGGTAATGTGCTTTATTTATATTACCAAAAAATTATAGTTTAAAGTAATTTATTGGTACCAAAAAAAAAACTTGAATAGTTTTTATATTGACGACATTGAAGTAGACACTAGAAGCCAGGTGAATAAAAATCAGCAATTGTTTTACTCAGTGTATTTGGAGTAATTGTTTAACTTTACATGAATAAAATTTTTATTCACATAAAGCAATTTACTCCAAAAACAAAACATTTTGATTCTATAGATAAACTTTGTCAGGCTATTTAAAAAAAAAAAAAAAAAAAAAAATATATATATATATATATATATATATATATATATATATATATATATATATATATATATATATATATATATATATATATGTGTGTGTGTGTGTGTGTGTGTGTGTGTGTGTGTGTATCTTATAAATACTTTTATGATTATTCTGAAAGTAAATATAATCCCGATTATAAATAGCAAAGTAAAAGTAAACGTTACTTTTTAAGTTTTAACGACTAGTAAAGTAGTATTAAACTCTTAACGCAAGTTAGACGACACGTCTACCCTAAAAAAAGGAAAAAAAGTCAATACAACTACAAACTTGTGTCTCTAACTTATACACTGCAAGGTGACGAAGAGAATTATTATAGATAGGAATATAAAAAGCTGTGCACAATCCAATATTAAAGTCTCAGCAAGGTTTGTACTTAACAAAAGCTGCCTTACAAATCTGATTGAATCAGTTTACCATGGACACCTAGTTTATAATATTTTTACTAACTTTACCAAAACATTTAACACATTGTCACCCAACGACTTCTTCATAAGATTTATGCTTATGGTATTTGAGGCCAGCTAATTAACTAGATCACCGGTTGGCTAGCTATTAAACATTCAAGTAGATTAGGATGATAAGTAGCGTCCTTCATGGATTAGTTTTTAAAACACTGCTATTTTTGTTCTTTTCCAATGACTAACCAGATTGCATTTCAAATTATATGCCGATGATAGCAAGATTATATGAGCTATTGATGTCAATCAGTTCTCCTCTTATTATGAAAAACTGAAAGCGGACATCTACAACGCAATAAATTGGTCGCACAACTGTTTTGTGAATTTTAACTTTGAAAAGTGCAAAGTAATGCAAGGTAGTCGTCGGAAGTAGTGCAAAGTAACGCAAGTTGGTTGTCGGAAAACCTAATTAGTAATACCATGGCTGACATTTATGGTCGGGTTGACAATAAAATGCTTGGATGTCTCAAGAAGACATCCTAATGTCGGAGTTTTTCAGCCATGGAAAAAACTGTACTAACTGTACATTTAACCACATTTAAATTTTAGCGCGCAAGCCTGGTCATCCCTTCTTAAACCAGAAATTGGTATTGTTTAACAACGCGGAATATTGTCCAATTTATCCTACATTTACATACTTTCTTGTTTTACACTTTCTCATCAAACTCAGCATATAGAATAAAATATAAATATGTTGTACACTCAATTTCTTGAGTGTTGAGTCCAAACTACGCAGAGTTCGAGACTGTAACAGCTGTAACAAAACAAAATAGCTTTAAAAAATAATCGCTAATATTTAAAATGTTTGTCTATTCTGTTTTTAAATTGATTGATGGTACTTGCATCTATTGCATTTTCATCAAGATTGTTCCAATCATTCACCACTCTATTTGTAAAGAAGTTAAATCTTTTCATGTTGCTTGTTAATTGCCTTCTTAATTTCAAATTGTGACCCTTTGTTTTTCTTTCATTATCAATAATTTCTGGTGGACGGTGAAAATTAATTATGTCATATCCTTTTAAATTTTTGAACATTTTAATTAAATCCCCTCTTTTTCTTCTAATTTCGAGCGATAATGGATCTAGTTTTTTAAGTCTCTCTTCATAGCTATACCCTCGTAAACTTTCGATTCTAGTTGCTCTTTGTTGGACTTTCTCTAATTTATCCGTATGATACTGCCAGTACGGGTTCCAAATTGTGGCTGCATATTCTAAGTGAGGTCTAACTAATGAGACAAATAACATCTTCATCATAATCTCATTCATATAACGAAAAACATGTTTAATTTGACCGAGTTTTTGATTCGCTTTGTTCACTGCACAGTTTACATGGTTATTCCATTCCATATCGTCTGAAATTAGAATTCCTAAATCGTTTTCCAAACTTGTAACCACTAATTTTTCTCCCTCGATCATAAATTCGAATTGTTGTTGACTATTACCAAATATCATTATTTTGCATTTTTGTTTATTGAATTTTAGTGACCACTCGTTTGACCATTCTACTAATGAATTAATATCTTGTTGTAGTTCAATTGAATCATTCACATCTTTGATAGCTCGTACAGTATCGGACAAAACAAGTGCAACCAAATAATGCTAATTTAGTTTCTTTATATAAAAGTGCTGCATTTTTTTAATTTAGAGAATTAAGAATGTAATTGTTTAGAGACAACGTTCTTCAAGTTTTATTCATCACAAAGTTCATTATTTGTACACGAAAATTAATAAACTAATAAAAAGTATTAAAAAAAGTTGATTTCCTTCTGGACAAAAAAAAGTGACAAGACAAAACTCCACAAAATGTTGACCAAGCTGTATTTCGCTATCAATATTTCGTGGCGAATCCTTTGTTGTTGATCACAGCCCTGCATCTTCGAGACATAGATTCAATCAGGTGATCAATGAAACTTTGTAGAATCACTGCCCAGGCCTATTAGATTTGTTCAAATAGTTTATCTTCATTACGAACACCTTCACGAATAATTTTGCGGTTGACTCCCACAGGTTATTGATAGGGTTGAGATACGGAGATTGAGGCGGCCAATCCATTACCAATCGGTGGTTGTCTTGAAACCACTGTTTGACTACTTTTGCAGTGTGTTTCGGATCGTTGTCTTGCTGCAAAACCCATTTTATTAGCATATTCTATTTAGCATGAGGTAACATAACATCTTTCAGGATATTTTTATACATAAAACGGTCCTTTATTCCATCGATTCGATGTATTTAGCTTAGACCGATAGCAGAAAAACACCCCCAGATCATTACACCATTACATTGCTTCCACCATGCTTCACGGTCTTATGGCAGTAACGTAAATTGAGGCGTTTTCCGGCCGGTCGAGGTACACGGCAAATGCCATCGCTCCCAATGATGTTGAACTTCGATTCATCACTGAACAGGACAGTTCGCCATTTCTGCACATTCCAGTCAATATGAGATGTAGCAAGCAGGAGTCTTTTTTTTGTGGTTCTTTAGTGAAATCAGCGGTTTCTTTGCAGGGCGTTGAGAAAACAATCCGGCTTCAACAGCATGTCGTCTGAATGTTCGGTCCAACACAGGCAGCTCTAATTGCTTTTGTATCTCGACTGATAATATCCAGGGATCCTTCTTGACGAATCTGACGATCATAAAATCCTCTCTAGAAGTGGTGGAACGCAGTCTTCTACCTTTGCTATCTGCTGCCAATTTTTTCACGCGATATTTATTACAAGTACTTTTTTGTGACATTCCACTTACGTAATCGCCAATAATTTTCTTTCTTAGTTCTAATCCAAGACTGTCGGGAGTTATTTTTGCACTTGAAGTCATAAAAATATTTTTTTTTATTATTATTTTTTTTTTATTTAGGTGCCCTAAGAAGTTCTTACAGTCTTATCACAGAGCACCGCAGATGAGCATTTAATTGAAAGTTCACGCCTCCTTCCTAACCGATGTCACAAAACTTGCCCAGAGGTGGGTTAAAAATAATAAAAATAAATAATTGCGTTTCTCAAGGCTTACCGTGTTACATTTACCTTGTGATGGTACAATAATGCTTTGTGGAACACAACGTCTGGATACTTCCTTTAATTATTAAAAAACTTCTGTGACGTTGACACGGACCAGACTTAAGAAAATAAAACAAACCAAAAAAGTTGCACTTGTTTTGTCCGCTTCAAAATGGCACTTGTCAACGAAATTCTGCCTGTGTGCTGTCACCTGTCAACTAATTGCTCATGTCATGGCATGCTATGACTCAAGACTTCTGAACTGTTTGTTGTGGTAGTAAAGTTCGTTTCGTTTTTAAGACATGTAAAATTAGGAACACTTTTTAGCATTGTTCGATGTTGGTTGCAAATGTTTTGTCCGATACTGTAAGAGTTTCGTGTCATCAGCAAACATTTTACAAAGTGATTTGATTTTTTTTGTTATATCGTTAATAAATACAACAAATAAGAGAGGACCTAAAACTGAACCTTGTGGTACGCCGCTTACAACTTCCTCCCAATCTGATTAAAAACTACCTAATACCACTCTCTGCGATCTGTTGTTTAAGAAGCCTCTTCACCAGTTTAATACTTTTGATTCAAATCCAAGCCTTTTTTAATTTAGTTAATAGCTTCTCATGGTCTACCGAGTCGAATGCTTCAGCGAAGTCCAGAAATAGGATCACCAATGGCCAACCTTCATTAATTGAGCTTGTTATATAATCGAATGTTTCCAACAATTTTGAAACACAATTTTTTTTGTTTATAAATCCATGTTGGTTCACGTTAAATAAATTGTTATTTGTTAGATGTTTCATCATCTTATCGCTAACGATCCTCTCCATTGTTTTACACACAATAGATGTCAATAAGACATATAGTTAGTTGGATCAAGTTTGTTTCCTTTTTTAAACAATGGAATAATATTGGCGCATGACCAAATTTTAGGTATTGTTCCTGATTGAAATGATTTGTTAAATATGATTGATAATGGTTTGGACAATACATCTGAGCATTCCCTGAGAACTCTTGGGTGCACTTTATCTTGTCCTGTTGCTTTATTTGTGTCTAATTTATTTAAGTAGTTTTCAATTATTGTTTTATTAAATTCAGGGTCTTGACAACAACTTGAAGTTTTCACAAACTTTGTTGAAATTTGAGAACTGTCATATTTAGTAAAAAGAGAAGCAAAAAATCCATTCAGGGTATCAGCTATTTCTTTACCGTTTGTCACAATTTTACCATCTTTCAACTGAATAGCTCAAATTGTGTCTTAGTCTTTAATCTTATTATTAATATACGCGTATACACGTTTAGGATTTGACGTCGAATTAACAGCAAGATCAATTCTTTAATTCTTTGTTTTACTTTTTTCCTAAGATTCTTGTTTAGTTCTTTATAATACTCAAGCATTTGATTCTCAATAAACTTTAATTTTCTACACTCGAACCACAGACGCCTTTTTTCTATAGTAAGTTTATTTCATTATTTATCCAAATTGCTACATTATTTCTCTGATTGTTTGATAATTTAGTAAATGGAATGTACTTTTTACAACCTTCATGATATAGAAAGAGCCATTTTTCATAACACGAGTTCACATCTATATTGTGAAGTTCTCTACTCCAGTTTCTAGTTTTAAAATAGTGGCTCATTTCATAGTAATTACCTTTGTTAAAATTTATCTTTTCATAAATAAACTTACTTTCGATCGTACAATTAACAAAGCTATATTTGAATTTAATAATATGGTGCCCATGATTAATACCTCTTAGTGGTGGGAGATGAATTAATCCGAAAATAAGATTTTTGCATTCAGTGAGAAGTTAGTCCTTACTCCTACGTTATTCTGAAATGTAGGTTCTATTACATTTTAGTCTAAAAAATTTAAACACTCTAGGAATATTTTAGCCTGTTCATCAGACGCGTTCAATAACATTTCAAAATATTCTTCAGACCATTTAATTGTATGCAAACTAAAATCCCTACATACTAATAACCCTGTGAACTTTTTATTTATATTCATAGAATGAGCGTATCTTATAGATTTTATTATATCATTACAATTATTCATATCGCTTGCTCCCGTTCTATATACACATTTGGATAATAATTTCTTTAAACCTAATTCAACTATACACCAAACTTGCTCTACATTTGGGTTATTTAAACAATTCTCTGGAACCTCATAGACTTTGGTTTTATCTTTTATATACATACAAACTCCGCCACATGTACCAATGTTTCTATCCATTCTAAATAGAGTATACTCTATATACCCCAGCAAGCACATAACGTTAACCAAATGCTGGGGATACACGTGTATCCCCAGCATTTGGTTAACGTTATGTGCTTGCTGGGGTGTATCCCCAGCATATATTTGTAACTAAAGAATTCGTCTACCATGTCTTGCTTATCATTATAATATCAGCTTTACTTGAATTTATTTCCTCGTTTAAATCATCTAATTTTTTGTTCAACGATGTTGCATTTGTGTATAAGCACACTAAGTTTATCACTCGAATTCTGACAGTGTATTAACACCCTTTTCATTTCGGAAATGAGTTTTTGTATTATTGTTATTATTTTTATTGTTACTGATGTTGTACTTATTAATTTTTACATTTCTTTTAATAATATTTTTTGAGTTTTTTTGTTTACATCTGTTTCTTTCAATTTATTAATACCAAAAAATAACAAGTTTTTTTCTCTTTTTGCTCTATCCAATGTTTCAACAGAGACACCATTTAGAAATAAAGCCTCAATAATTAGAAAAAAAATAGTTTCTTTTTAAAAACCGTGTTGCAAGCTGTTGGAGGTTTGGAGGCGCAAGATGTGCTCGTTATACCAACAGTAAACTCTTTTAAAAGTATTTTTAATTCTAATTTGGCTGCAGCAATCTCAGTTATCAGTATATGAAAGTTTTTCTACAGCAACATCCGCTAGATGTAAGATCTTACTTTATAAGATTTCGGACACCGGACGTTCAGCTCAGATTGCCGCTATAAAACTAATTGCAAAACAACCTCGGAAAATTACGGCTGCTTTAAAGCCGTAGCTTTTGTTTCGACCAAAATATCGAACCATGATGAGCAGATGGCTTGTCTTGGCAATTAAAAACAGATTTTTTTGCAAAGCGACTGATGATGAAAAAGTTGCAAAGAACAAGGATATGCAGTTTCACGTGAAAATATGGATGTAAAGTAACATTATTAGAAATAAGAATGCAATCATTAACTTGTATAATTGCACATCCTTTTAGTTTAAAATCATGCATACTTATGGGGGCGCCTCATTGCCGCTATGCCCCAGGCGTCATAAAAAGTGGCCCTGTCTTTATCTGCATTAAATATAACAAATACTGCTACATTATTTTATTCCATATTTACCTATTAAATATATGAAGTGTAAAAAAAATCTTTTCATGCATTATGTTTCAATGTTTTTTTTAATGCATTATGTTATGTATAGCATATTTACATGTTTTCTATGAATGTGATATATGAATGTTTTATAATTCCATGTTTTATTGAAAGATTCTTTTTAATAAAAACCTTTTTTTTGGTTTATGTGTATTTAAATTAATTAAAATTTTAAATTAATTTATTACAACTAATTTGTTTGGAAAGTTAAATTAGTAGTTTAGCTATATTTAACAATTTAATTTATATTGCAACAAAATTTTTCTACGAATTTACTCGTCAAATACATAACGTATAAAAATTACCTTTAAGATGTTTTTTGGGCAAAGAATAGGTCTATATGAGATTTTTAATCGGCCATTTTTAATCATACTTACTTTTATTTTAATTCGTCTAATCCATATTCACGTCATATATTATAATCATACTCATGTCAAAAATATTGACAAACCATTTTTTTTTCTTTTAATTTATTTTTTAACTCTTTACTCATTTAAGAATATAAAGGTAGGTTTTTACCCAACTCAATCCAGTTTGATTCTACGAATCAAACGAATCCGGTTTGATTCTACGAATCAAACTAGATTGAATTGGGTTTTCAATCCACAAATTTGTAAAAATATAATTTTTATAATATAAGACTATCTAAAATAATTCAAAAGAATTAAAAACTTTTTAAACTCTTTATTTATTTGGCTAAGGAAGGTTAGAAAGTATTCTAAACTGTTTTAAAATATACTTGTGGTCGAAAAATTGAATTTCTAAAATATGAAAAAAAAAATATTAATAAGTATTATGAAATTCTTCTTTTGTATTCAATTATTTCTAAACTATAGTTTCTTATTGTAAAACATTCATCTAAGTAGTCAGTATGAGAAGTTTGATTTAAAAATGCAGAAAGTTTACGTTGTTTGTAAGACATATACGACGCGGCTCTTAAAAGTGCGTTTACTTTTCTGCTGACATATTGGCATAAAGTTTCTGCTGACATAAGTGTATAAAGTTACGGCTCCTCAATTTGTTCTAAATAATTTAACATTTTCGGATGTTTTAATGGTTAAATTAGAAATAGTAACTTCAAGGTTAACATGTTTACTAATGATAAGGTGATATTTTTACGGCTTTGCTTTTATTTTGTTATTTTCGAACCTTTTTGGAGGTTGGTAGTTACAGAAGTAACGTTTTTTCTTGTGCAGTATGGAGTATTGTCATCTGCATATCCAGCAACTTTAACTTCAGGAAGGAAAAAAAAATAAATCACATATAATAATGTTAAATAAGAGAGGTCCGAGAACTGAACCTTGTGGAACTTCGTATATACGTAAATTCATCGTTTAATCTTGCTCTTTGCTTTCTATTTATTATTTAGGAAGACATAAGCATTAAACTATTTTAACTAAAACCATAGGCATCTATTTTGGTGATTAGTAACCCATGGGATATAAAATCAAAGGCTTTAGAGAGATCAGTTAGTAAAGCGCCAAAGCATCCGTTGTGATTTAAGGCTTTTCTCCGTTTCTCAGTCATTGCAATCAAACATTGTTGAGCACTAAAACCTTTACAAAAACTTTATTGATGTCTAGATAAAAATTATTTTAAAGAGGATAGCTATATCTGCATATATGCATCTTTCATATACTTTAGATAGGTTGGATAGTATGCTGATTGGCCTGTAGTTGCTTTTAACTGCTTCGGAGCCTTTTTTATCGGAGAAATATCAGTGTTTTAATAGGTCTTGAAAAATATTGTTTGAAATAGCGTAGTTATAGTCTTTACATATAATATCAGAAAAAGTAGTAATCTTATCTTTGATTATTCTAGTTGGTATATCATCCTTTTGTTGTGCTTTAGATTTATTTAGTATAGAAATATGGTTAGGTACCCTTTTGACAGTTGTATGTTGGAAAGAAAAAGGTATTGAATTTCTTATTAAATTCTTTACCGCATTAATACTCGGATGTGATTGTATTTAAATATTGAATTTTCTATGGGGTCATGGGTAAATCTTTCGATAATTTCAGGGATGGGTCTGATTCAAACTGCAATATAGTGTCTTTATAATATGCGCTAAAAATATTTGCTTTAAGTTCATCTGATATTATGGAATCATTTTCCACTAAAACAATTTTTCATTAAGATATGAGTTCTCCTTACAACATGGCGTCACTGTTTTCCAAGTGGTTTTATTGTCGGTAACATTTTTAGTTTAAAATTTTTCGAAAAATAATTTTTAAGTATTTCTTAGGAGTCCTACACAATAATTTCTTTGACGGTTGTATGCTTTTTTACTAGATTCCATTTTATTTAAACGATAACGGTTTAATAGTCTAGACCGAATCATTATAGCTTTATTCAATTCTTTGGTCATAAATTCTACTTCGTTTTTTTAATTATCTCCCTTATTAGCTTATGTTGAAAATTTATGTTATCAAAGTTTTTGGATCATCTGTATGAAATTATCTTCGTTTTTGCTTCGGGAAAATTCATCTCAAGACCGAAATCACCAGTTTATGAAAGTCGGGTAAACCTATGTCAATTGCATTCGTTTGGCAGAAATATTTTGGAGCATTATTTTTAATAATGAGGTTAATTACTTTTGGTTATGTATATTTTTAAAACGTTATTCGACATTTTTCTGGGCCGTGGCCGAATGAAAAATGTCAAACTTTTACAGACAATGAGTGTGCTCAGTAAGTTTTTTGAATGGAAGATAAGTATTAAGTTGAATTTTTATAAGTTGAGAACAATTTCCTTTGCTATACTCAAATTAACATAAAATATTTGCCTCACTTGTTAATCACTTTTCGTAAGTTGTTTAAAAATTGGAGAACGTAAATTTAAAATACTCTATCGAATATTAACTATTGAAGATATTAGAAATAAACGAAAAAGATTATGAAAAGAATTTAGTGGAAAGTAATTTTCTTTAAGAATTTTCAAGACAATTCCAGTATTTTTGTCATCATTGCTTCGGTTCCCTTTTTTTATTGGCTCCTTGACAAGATAGTCAAAAAAAAAGATCTTTCCTTGAATCCCAAGGGTTAAAACTAAAAAGGGTTGAAACTAACAAGGGTTAAAACTAAAAGCTAGTTTTATGACTAGGTGTCTTTGGTTTTTTTATCTAACGGGTAAAGTGCAAATACTTGTATCATCCATGAATTAGCAATAAAGTTTAACTTCACTATAGTAATAAGTTTTAATATAGTAATAATGTGTTGTAAACGAGTTTTCATTTCAACTTTATTCATTGTTTTATTTTACTAGAGATTTTTTATTTTGCGGTCATTAATATTTAAAGAAACTTTATCTGAGCCATACAATTTTGTTAAACTTTTGAAGAAGCAATTTGAAATGGTGGAGACAATTGGGTTATAGACAACTTTTATAAATCAAAAGGTAGAGTTGAATACAAATACAAAAAAAAGTTTCGAAGCATACTTTACTCCTTGAAACAGCAGCTCTGCATAAGATAATAAAATGAAAAGTGAATAAGCATGTCTGACATATTGAAATAGATGTTCAGCAGGATTACATTATCAACCAAGTCAAACCAAATCAGTAAATTCAGATGCATTTATGTTAAAGGTACTGGAAATAGAAATACAAGAAGCATACTTATGTTGGATGTAATATGATAATACTGCAGCATTTTCTTCTTCTGATATAGCATCTATCGATGCGAGACACATATCAAAATAAAAAATATTATCTTCAATCAGTTATAAGTGACAACAATCTGATTGAGCAATGAAGCACAGAGATATAGGCAAATCCATACCATCCAATTTATTTAACAATTTTTAACGTTGAAAACGCAAACTATTTTAAACTTCCTTTATTTAAGTATATTAATTGCCATCACAAAGTTGCCTAACAAAAAAAAATTTCACAATTTGAATTAATTGGAATTTATTCATTTAAACTCCTCGCCTTTAGAAAAAGTTTATATACGTAGGTCCATAAAAAAAAAGTGATTTTATTCAATATTTTATAAAATAACTATTATAATGGCTATAAAGACATAGCTATACAAAAAATTTAATTACCTATATCATACAAATTCTCTTTCTGATCAATTTTTCTGAAAAATCCCTGGGAGAATATACTTATGATTTCTAGTCAACATTTTTCTGACTAAATGTACAATTTCATAGAGTGTACTTGACAAAGCTTTTTTAGTTCCTAGTAAATAATTTTTCGTTTTAACATTTAACTTAACATTTTCTTATTCACAACTGCCCACAAATGAGCTTTTGATGATCAACTGCACCTGAAAAACTAGTTTTTTATGAAAAATTTATCAATTCCAAACTGCACACAAATGAACATTTTGATGATCAACTGCACCTGGAAAACTGGTTTTGTATGAAAAATTCATCAATTTTACAGCGTTGTTTTTTTCTTTGTCATATAAACTTACCAGTAGCCCTTAAATAACCCAGGAAAAAAAGTTCTATAGAATTTTCAAAAACCTTTGAAACATATGGCCTATAGAGACTCTATAGAATTTCTATAGAATGTCTATTACTTTCTATAGAAATAGCTATAAAAGTTTTTTTTTCTATAAAAAAAAAGTAGAAAAATAAATTTCTATAAAAATTTTTACAAAAGTTAGCAGAAATTCGATAGAAATTCAATAGAATTCTATAGAATTTGTATAGGCCATATGTTTCAAAAGTTTATAAAAAATTCTTTAGAACTTTTTCTCGGAACTGACCATTTAGTGTGAGATAAATTTTACCAGTCTTTTCAGTAAGCCAGTTATTTCGAATTGATTTAAATAAATGCCCAGGATCATAAAGTATTACAAGATTTCCGTAATTGATAATTCCTAGAAATGACATATCTCCATTCTAAGCAAAGTTTTTTATAGACACCACAGTTTTTTGCAAGATTGTCTGAAATAAGACATAAAATTTCACTGCCTAGTTCAGCTACTGTCTGAGTGATTTGAGTTTGTGCAATACAATATATAATACATGGTTGGGACAATAAGAAGACTAGTTTAGTCTTATCACCAAGCTCCTTTAAATAAAACTGACAATATTGAAAATACAAAGCAAAGTAACTCGTTAAATAAACGTTAAATAAAACGTTGCGTTAAAATAAAATTACGTTAAATAAAATACAAAGTTAAGTAAAAACAAAATAAAATACATTTTACGCTATGTTAAGTGTAATATATCCAAAAGTATAAAAACATTTTATTAATTAAATTCGTTTTTTCTAACTGGTTTTAGATTTATAAACCTTTTGAATTTAGATCATAAAATAACAGATAATACACGAATAACAAATAAAACAAAAAACAATCATTTTTAAAAATATTTTCAGTAACTTAATGTGTCTTTTCTATTTATTTTTTTTACATGTTTTTTATTAAAGTTTATTATTTAAAATAAAAATAAAAGAAAAAAAAAGAAAAAAGAACGTCATAATGTACAAATTGACTAACAGTATATACAGAATATATATTTAAACCATATTTACAAAGAAATAAAATAAATAGACAAACGTGATTACTCCTAGTCAAAAGATTCAGAAAAATTTTAATTCGTTGTCATTTATTAAAAGCTTTTGCTTAAGTTTGTTTTTAAAATGTTTAATAGAAGAAATAGTTTTTAACTCATTATTCAATAGCGTGTTCCATAGTTTAGGACCTCTGTTTGCAATTGAAAACTTAGTCACAGAGTAATAGGTTTTAGGTTGAATATAATTGTTTTCTGAAAATCGTGTTGGGTATAGATGATTTATTTTTTCCAAAAATGAATCAAATAAAATAGATGATATTTTTTTTTTTTTGAACAATTTGTAAAATTTGAGCAATTAAACTTTTGTAAATTTTGAACAATTTTGAAAAAAATAAACAGAAAGCTTAAAGATTGGCACCAAACTTTAAGCTTTCTGTTTATTTTTTATACTTTTAGCCAATGTTAGATTCCTAAAATTGGCTGAAGCATAAAACGAAGTACTGTCTTAACAACTTCAGTAGGATTATCTTCACTTTAGTCTACTAAATGACATCATTTTAATTAAATTTATGTTAAACCAAGTATACCTCAAAAACGTATACTTGGTTTAACATAAAATTTATCGAAAAGAAGATAGTAACGCTTTTCAGAACTCGATGTTTCAAATACACATCAGGTACTAAGTTTATGGATTCAAATGTAATCTTTGCAAAATTTGTTGACTAAAATGTCTAGCCTGCTTCCATTACATTGAAGAAGTGCACCAGGAAATATTGATGGAGGATCTGATTGAATCTATAAAAAATTCAAAAGAGTTATATACAAGTATACATATATATATATATATATATATATATATATATATATATATTATATATATATATATATATATATATATATATATATATAAATCTCGATAAAAATACTTATCTTGGGCAGATGTTAAAATGTATCCGGCTGCTGTCTTTTAGAAGGCCTCCTAGGCAAAGACTTAAGGGGTAAACAGATTCTGTCTGTTGACCAGCCTTGCACCCCTTCTTCATCTATTAGGCTGGTCCACATGTATTTTTGAGTAAAGTACTTTAACAAATTTAAAAATGAATAAAGTAACAAAAAGTACAAAACACAAAAAAACACAGTCATCACCAAGTACGCTAAACCTATCATTCACTAATATTTGTGGTCTTTCAAGTAACTTTCTGTTGAGTCTTATCTCCTGCAATATTCACCAGACCTACTTGCTCTTTGTGACACTAATTTGAGTTCAGCTGTCTCGTCTTGTGATCTTAGAGTTGATGGTTATCTTCCTCTAATTTGTAAAGACTCCAATAGCCACATGCTTGGTCTGGGCATTTACATTTGTAAGAATTCACCCATTTGTTAGGAAAATAGGTTTGAACCCACAGACTACTCTTTAATGTGCTTTCGTAGCACTAATTCACTCTATCACCTTTTTCTTTGTTCTATATCACTCTTCTTTGTCTCAAGACTGCACTCTTTTTGATGTTATTTCTGATCATATTGACCAAGCCCCCTCTCTTTATCCATCAGCCAATATTGTTGTTGTCGGTGACTTTAATGTTTATTTGTCTTTCTCAATCCCTAACTCAAATAGTCAACTTTCCAACTCGCTTTCCAGACAACCCCAATCATTTACCTTCATTACTCAACTTATGTCTTGTTTCTGATTCTAGTCAGTGCTCAGTCTCTCCACATTCACCCTTAGGTGCCTCTGATCACAGTTTGATCTCTCTAAAACTATTATCTCATTCTTCTTTATTATCAGAATTCCCCTATCATTGTACATTTTACAACTACCTTAAAGCTGACTGGGACTCTTTCCGTGATTTTCTTCGTGATGGCCCTTGGGTAGAAATTTTTCGTCTTCCTGTTGACAAATGTGCTTCTTACATAACTTTGTGGATTCAAGCTGCCATGGAATCCTTTGTTTCCTCTCGACAATTTCAGGTCAAGCCTCAATCTTCTCCATGGTTTTACTGACATTGTACTGCTGCAATTGCCATTCGAAATCATTAATTCCATATCTATCAGCAAAACAATTCTCCAGAAAACAGACGTCTGTTTATTACAATTTAATTATTTATTTATTTATTTCGTCATTAAATGAATAATCTTTTACAATGTTTTTTTACAACATAAAAATTATAACATTAAAGTTTCGACCGGAGCTGGCAGAAGACATGATCTTATCATCCAGCCCCGTTAATATAACTAAAAAATTCAGCCGATAAAAATGAAAAAGGAAAAAAGAAAACTTAAGCAAGAACTGATTTTAAGAAGAAAAGAACTTAAAAATCAAATTATTATTTACAGAAAGAGAAAAATAAAAATAAAAAATTACTGCTAGGAACCATTGTAAAAAAGTTTTGTCTAATGTTAAAACCCGCTATTTACAGGTCATGAAATCTCGTATTTCATCACAAAAATTAGGCTTTCGTGACTTCTGGAGAATCTTTAAAAGTATCAATAATAAGGGCAAGTCTTTTATTCCACCTCTTTTGTATGGTTCAGACTTTATCACCTCACCTAAAGACAAAGCTGAATTGTTTGCTAAGAACTTTTCATCAACATCATCTCTTGATTCCACTACTTGCGTTCTACCTTATTTTTTTGACCTTTATTTTTTGACATTCGTATTACTCCAGCTTCTGTATCTAAAGTGATTTTCTGCTTAGACTCTTCTACAGCTTATGGTCCGGATAACATACCTGTTACAGTCTTGCAGAAGTGTTTTCCGGAGCTGTCGTCTACAATTTCAAAACTATTCAAGAAGTGCTTATCAGAGTCTTGTTTTCCAGCCTTCTGGAGCGATCTGATTCATCTAACTACCGTCCGATTAGTCTTCTACTTATCATAAGCAAAGTTTTAAAATCTTTAATTAACAAACACTAAATCTTTCATCTTGAATCTAGCAACTTACATTCTGATCATCAATATGCATCTCAAACTTCTCTGCCAATTCCTCAAACTTTTTTTTTTAATTTTGAGGAATTGGCAAAGGATATTTGCGTAAGAGTGGCAAATCAATAAGTACAGCCAAAGATTTAATAAGAGAGTAGACCTTAGTAGGAAAAAAAATTGCCAAAAACACTCTGCAGAAAATGATATGGTTGATTAGAGTAAATGTTCACTTATTTATTTGAAATAATGAACAATATTAAAATAAAAAGCTCTTTTATAATCCTCAAGTTCCTTTAATTAAATTAAATGGGGTTTTTGCATTAGTTTAACTTTTTTTTTTTTTAATTTTTCATCGTTTTGAATTTAACAATTGCATGTTTTACCCAGTGGTCACAGACTTACAAAAGAGGTCTTTTAAACGTATATGGAACGTTTTAAACGCCTTTTGAACGTTCTTTTTTAGGTCCCGTGCCCACTAGATACTGTGGGTGCGAGACTCAGTGAGAACGTAAGAAAGACGTCTTTTAAACGTCTTTTGAACGTTTTGGAAGCCTTTTAAACGTTTTGGACATCTTTGGGATGTTCAAAAGATGTATTTTTTAGGCACTGTGCTCCCTGGGTAGAATTAGAACTAAAATTTGAACTAAAAGCTCTAGTTTTGGGTTAATAGTATATAGAAAAAAGTGTTTATTTACCCAAAACATTTTGTTTTTCAAATGTAATATCCGGTAATAGAGTTGTGATAGTAAGACAATAAGATTGTAATCATGAGAGTTGGTTAAAAATTAATTGCTGTAATTGGTTTGGATTTGGGTTGGCAAATTTAATAAAAAAAAATATTCTAAAACTTGCATAAAGTTCGGGAGCCAGAACCGGATATTTCTGAGGAGCCGGAGTCAGAGCCGAGCTGTAAAAAAACATTTGGCTCCACAAGCCTGCTTTTAGCATAATGCATACTGCATCCTAAAAGCCAGTGTTTTAAGGATGCAGTCACAAATACCCATTTTATTAGTTGAATTTAAAATTTTATTTGGTAAAGCTGCTAACCATTTTAAACATAACTCTTTATCACTTCGAAACTTTATATTGATTTTATTATTATTGATTTTAAAAACTTTATATAAAATTTTTGAAATCAAAGGATAAAGGTGATGAAAAAACATACAAAGCCTATAAACAGTTTTTTCAAAAAAATATTAGACAAATTAAAATAATGTGTTATTCTAATCTGCTAAATAAAAATAAATTAGACATAAAAAAAACATGGTCGATTATAAATGAAGTAACTGGCAGAGAAAAAAAGAAATCCTTTAGCATATCTCAAAAAATATTTTGTGATAATAAATACATTACAAATAAATCAGATATTTGCCATGAATTTAACAAACACTTTGTAAATCTTGGTCCCAGTTTAGCTTCAAAAATAGTGATGCCAAATAAGAAGTTTGATGAACTTATTGGAAAAAAAACCCTATCGTGTATATCAAATGAAAAAATATCCTATAAAGAATTTAACAAAGCTCTGACTGAACTTAAGCGAAATAAGTCATGCGGTTATGATGACATTACTAGTAATACAGCAATACACGTCATTGAATGTATTAGAAAACCCTTATATCATCTAATATCGTCTTCTTTTGAACATTAAAAAATTTAAATAAATTATTTAAATTTTTTGATAAAGGGGATCATATATTGGGAGTATTTATTGACCTTACAAAGGCATTAGATACTGTTGACCACAACATTTTACTATCAAAATTAAAACATTATGGTATTAAAACACAGTACTTTTCCTGATATGTTAAAAATTGCTAAAGTCAATCCTGTTTATAAAAATGGAGAAATATGTCTAACTACCGTCCAATATCTCTCTTGCCAGTGTTCTCTAAAGTTTATGAAAAAGTAATATACAATCGAATTTATAATTACTTGAAGTTAAACAAACTTTTATATGAAAATCAATTTGGTTTTCAAAAAAGATGCTCAACAGAACATGCTATCATTGAACTTACTAATAAAATATTTAAATTTTTTGATAAAGGGGATCATGTATTGGGAGTATTTATTGACCTTACAAATGGCATTAGATACAGTTGACCACAACATTTTACTATCAAAATTAAAACATTATGGTATTAAAGGACTAATGTATAAATGGGAATTTCTGTTCAAGAAAAAAACTTTACTTTAGTCTAATTCACAGTCATCTCATATATGCTAATATAGTGTAGGCTAATACACACAAAACAAAATTAATCAAACTACAAGCAAAACCATGCTTGTAAAGCAATTCATTATCTAGGTAGAATGGACAATCCTTCCAATGCGATGGCAAATATGAAAGTCTTAAACTTGGAAAAACTTAATTTATATCAGATTCTTATCTTTATGTTCAAATATAAAAATAATATGCTACCGAATTCTTTTTTAGACATATTCTCGTCATCATTTTCTTAAAGTTATAATCTACGATCAAATAGCTTCCATAACTATTATATTAAAAAAACTAAAACCCGGGGTTCTGAATTTTCAATTATGTCACAGGGTCCTAAAATATGGAAAAAACTTGAAAAATCAAAAATTAAAAGACTTAAATGGAATATTTTGCATCAATACTATATTAATGTATCAAAGTTATATTAATGTATTTTTATCAATCTGATACGTAATAATTTTTTTTTTTTTTTTTTTTTCTTTTTATCACGATAATAAATGTATATTTTATATGGTATACCTGGAGAAGAAAAAATAAATAAATTAAAAAAAAAAAACTTGTACACGTTCCTCGATACTATCATAGCTTCCACAAGAGTTTCCCACTCAACATTTTTTTGGCATGTCTCAAATTGTTTTACTAATTTACTTTTGTTTTTATGTTAATATTCTAAACTAAATTTATTTAATTTTACTAAATTATATATAAGGACCGGCAAAGTCGACTTTTTAAGACTCGAATTTTTAAAAATAGTTTAAAATTTTTACACACGTCGAAAGACGAATTTTAATCATATGTGTATACCAAATTTAACTGAAAGACAAATTTAAGCCGAATATTTGGCCCGAATTTAACTGAAATGAAAGACGAATTTGGACAATTCGAATTCAACGAATTTGGACAACCGAATTTAACTTAAAGCCGATTTTGGATTTTAAAAACACATTTAGTTAAAAGATAAATTTTTTAAGAACTTTTATAAGTTTTATAAAAATTTCATCTTGTTTTTCTTGTTTTTTGTTTTATGTGTTCCAAGAAGACCTAACGGTTTTGCCATGGAGTACATCAGAAAAGTATTAAACTAGGAAGTTCAAACCTCCTTCCTTACCGATGGTGCGAAATATGCCCAGAGCTTTATTTAAGTCCTAGGTCTCTTGCTTCTAAAGCAAGCACTCTAACCACTGCGCCGCGGTTGCTGTATAATAATTTAAACTAAAATTATTATTTTTTAGCTTGTAGTTAATCATAATTCAAAACATGATGAAGAATAAGTGAAGCCAAGTAAATTTTAATTTATTTAAAAAACTTACTCTAACAAAAAATAATTTGCGTCGAAAAAAAAAATCTATATTTAGTGAAGTGCCTTAGGAAGTGGCCCGCTCGGCCATGTTCCCTAAGCCGAGTGGGCCACTTTAGTTGAGGAAGCTACTTCTTATACTGGTTACAACATTCTCTCAACTCTTTAACTCCGAAACACTTTTCAGAGTTAAAGAGTTCAAAGAGGGTTGTAACCAATAGAAACAGGTTGATATACATAAAACATATGATATATTTCATAATTATTCTTCTATATAAATTGAAAAAAACTTTATAGCTTTCAAATTTATATGAAAGCTAAATGAAGTTTTGAAATTGGTACCAAGTTTAACTGAAAGCCGAATTTCCATTTTAACTTCGGCACCGAAGTCAAAGCCGAAGTCTTCGCCTTTCAGTAAACTTCGTAATCCGAATTTTAACGAATATTCGCTAGTCCTTAATTATATATGATAAATTAAAAATAAAACAATAATATATATGTATATTTTTTTTTTGTTTTTTTTTTTTGTTATTCACCTTCTTAAGGCCGAGAAGGCCACTACAGATGAGGAGGCTACTTAATAGTGGTTATAACCCTCTCTCAACTCTATGACTCCGAAATACGAACCCTGACAAACAAGGCCGCTGCGCGGGGAAACAAGTTAAGCGCGGTACTACCAGGGACGTGGTGGGGATCGAACTCGGAACCTCTCTATATAACTTTATTCTAATTTAAGTTATAAAACAAAAAAATTTTCATATGCACAGCTAAAGTCTTACAATTAACAATTTTATAATGGTAATTTGGCTGTAGATTTACTCAATGATATATTATATAACTAGATGTCTAACTTCATTACGAAAAGTAAAGCCGCTTTTTGCCCTTTTTACAAATGACAGGTTAAATTTGTAAATCAATATTTTTAACTTTTCTTTTCTTAAATGAAGTAAATATATTTTAAATTTAAATACTATTAACGTAAAAGTCTTAAGCGGAAATTATAATACTTGTAAAATAATAATTTATGATTCCTAAATTTATTTTCGATTAAAAAGGGACTAAAGTTTTGAATAGAAAACTAAAACGGCAGACATTTTTATAAATATAAACATAGGCTCGTAAAAAAACTTTTATAAGTATTTTATAATTACTAAAACTTGTTTTTGAATTATCTTTAATTTATTGGTAACTTTTATTCCACACTTCGGCTTCAACTTTGCCCTCTTTACAAATCGCGGACTTTTGCTATAAACAAAAAAAAGTGGCTTCACTTTTTTTCCAATAAAATCCTGCAAGTTAGACATCTAGTTATATAATATATCATTGGATTTACTTGATAATATAGGTACGTGCGTATCCAATGAGTTACGGCACCGAATTTGTAATCAAAATTTTTGACCATTTTATCAAAGAGTGCTTAGCGTTTGAGTTGTAAGGATGTATTTTGTTGTGTTATTTTTTTGAATTTTATATCAGCATATATTTTTTTGAAAAGAAGAAAAGTTAAACTTCATTTTTTGATATTACTTTTTTATAGTTACAACCGCTTTTATTGAGTTAACTTTTCTTAAAAACTTCGTTGTTGATCACACGTCAAATTACTATTGAAGGAATGTTAAAAACATTTTCAAAACTATTGAGAAAAGTTTAAATACTTATTTTCTACGTACATGCCAAATTTTATTGAAAAAGGTTATGTAGCAGACACCTAATTTTTTGTAGCAGAATATGTACCTAAGTTAAAATATTGTAAATAAAGCAAAATATTGCGCTTCTAGCAATAAAATTTCCATAACAAAACTAGCCGAATTTGATATTTTAAAACTGGTCGCAGTTTTATTAACCAATCCTTGTAATTAAAAATTGTTACTTAAATGAGCATACCTTTTTGTGGAACTATTATTTTGTTATGAAATTTTCACTATTGTAATGCTTATTTTAGCCTCTTTTCAATGATATATAATAATCAGTAATAAAAATAGTTTAAAATTTTTACACACGTGCCTACATAAAACACTTAAGTTGACGTGTTTATTATACGTGTTTATTATAAGCACCTATCCTAGTATAAAAAAAAAAAGAAAAAAGAAGACCTACTAAGAATATCAAATAATCAAGATAACTTACAAATATATACCAAAAATTTATAGAACCAATCTAATTCTGGATTTATTTGTATTTCCGTTTAAGTTATAACAATTGCAATATAGCTAACCACCAAAATCAGCCCTCTCGTCGAATTTGCATCGATTTGAAAAGTTGCGTCCCGGTATTTTAGTAGTCTTTGTTTTTACTGTAGAAAATGAGAAGTTATCATCTTTTGGATTTTTTTAATTTTGAACAAGCTCACATGAAGCAGGTAGTGGTATTGTTTTTTGCGGACCAATATAATGCTGTTGATACTTCATATAATAAACAATACCATCAAATCTAGATTTGCTATTTTTAATTTTTTTTATTAAATGTCGCAAGAATAAACAATGTTATGCATCAAAAGCTCACACAATAGTATTTGTATTTAGTTTTGGATCACCTTAAACTAATAATAAATTTTTTTTTTGGATCACCTTAGAATAATAATGATTTTTTCTTCAATCCATTATATAGTTTTTAACTCCAACTAATATACTTAAAAACTACATTAATTAAAGTTTACTTATTGTCATTGCTAATCCAAAATGAACAACAACCCCGTTCTAAATGTATTTTAAATGTCTTTTAAACGTTTTTTGCGTAAGAATATTTAGAAGACGTTTAAAAGACATTTAAAATACATTTAGAACGTAACTTTTAAAAACAAATGCCCGTCGGGACGCATAAATCGGTTTATTGTTATCATTTTCTATTTTACTTTTTTTAGATTTAAATAAACAAAGTGCATTTTGTGGCAAAAAAACTGTAATATTGTTTTTATTGAGTGAGAATATATGTTTCTTACATTTTTAAATTTTATTTTAATTAGATATGCTACAAGTAGTGATTTTGCCAAAAATATTTGGCTAGCCTCTCGGCAGGAACGCTGTGACACTATTTGGACCAAAACAAATTAGAACCAAAAAATCTTAAAACACTTTAAATGCTTTTGCCCTAATAGTTTTATTACACTTTGCTGCTAAAGATGTTTTGTCTATAGGCTGGGTGAGTAAAAAAGAGCAATTGTTGTTACTCAGCGTTTTTGGAGTAATTGCTCAACTTTATGTGAATAGAAACTTAAAGCAATTGCTCTTTTTTGCGCAAAAGCTTTTACTCATGAACAGTTGCTTAAGAGTTGAGCAATTGCTCTCAAGAGAAAAGAAATAAAAAAAGCTATAACTAAAAAAACTATTTTTAGGCGCTCGTAAAATAAAAAGCTATTTGCTTCTAATTTTACGAGCGCCTACATATATGTATTTAAATGTAAAAATCTTTAAACCTATAAGTAAAAACAAACAGTTTCTATTTATAGCGGTATATACCATTTACTTATTTATTGCTTATGAGCAAAAGCAAAACTTTATTCACGTAATTTTGAGCAACAGCTTTGTGAAATACGATATAACTACAAGCAAGATATCAGCTAATAATAACTATTGTTCAAAAAGAACAAAAATAATGACGAACAAGGTAAACTAGTGGGTAAAATCGGCAATACTGTTCATTGGATTTCCGAGTAGATATATCAAACTAGGTATTCACAATACTAAAAAAAAAAAAATATTGTAAATGTTTCTATAATCTAGTATCAAACTATAGCTGGAATGCGTGTATTTATCATGCTCTTTAATTGTCTCAAAAGTCACATGCTTTTTTAATTAAAAATACTAAATAATTATTAAATAAAAAACTTCAATTTTGTTGCAAATAACCCTTATGTATCCGACACGGAAAGCGTTAAGTTTCATTAAAATTAATAATATCTTGATTCAGCATCTTTTAAAATAATTTAAATAATAGTTAACAGGTGATGGTGATAATTAAGTAATAATAGTTAACAGGTGATGTTTTTAAATTACTGCCTTAAAATTTTATTGCGCGGAAGTTTTCAAGCGTTCAAATTTCCTTTGCGATAAAATTATACTGAGGCAGTAATATTTTAACGTTAAAATTTTACTTCACTCGTTATAATTTTACTGGCTTTTTAGTTTACAATTTATATAGCTTATTTTTTCAAGATGTACAAAAATATTAACTTTAATGATGTCAGGAAATATTTAAATTACAATGCTTTTCCTGAAGATGTAAATGAAAAATGAAAAAAAAGCAAATTTTAAACGGCAGCGTAAAAACTTTTTTATTGTTGACAATAAGTTGATGTATTGCAAAAAAAGTATGGGCGAGGTAAGGAAAGCTTGTTTTTATATTGGTCATTTTAAATAGGTCAACTTTCACTTGCCTGTTTGAATCATTTGGGCTTCATATTATCAGAGGCAAAGTTTTCATTACTTTAACTATCATCATAATTAATTTTTCATTTTCATTATCATCATTTACTTTATATATACTATATATATACATTTTCAATATGTTAAAATGAGATAATTTGACGCAAAATTTAAAAACTCTTAACAATAAATGTAATAACTGTGTAAATAAAGTAAAATGATTTCATTTAATAAAATGAAAGGTAGATATTACTGTTTAGACATTATTTAATATTTTTTACATATAAAGTATTATTTTAATGATACAATTGTTGTTTTGTTATAGATGTTTGGTAAAATATCTTTGAGTTAGAGCTAAGATTCGAGTTATGAGCATATGCTAGAACCCTCGGAGATCGTTATCTGGAAGTATATCTTCATTGTCTGATGCTTTTCAGGATAGTATTTCTTTAAATATATTATTTTTGAGGTGAAAATAGTATTTCTCTAAATATAAATTATCAGTTCACTAGCTCCTTACTTGAGCATCGATAGTAAAAGTGAAGAACAACCACAAGTTAGATTGGCAATTCATCGCAGGACTAGAAAAATCGTTTTATTGTTTCCTGCGCTAGCTATTGAATCTTTTAAGCAATTGAAAGCAATAGATGACATCAAACCATACATAACCAATAAAAATAAGAATAATGGAAATGAAATTAGAGAATACGATGCCATTTTTTTAAAAGACTCTTTGTATTAGCGAGTCGTACATTAAATCAGCAGTAAAACATAAGAAAAAGTCTCCTAAATATGTCAGTCATTACAGCAGTAAAACATAAGAAAACGTTTCCTACATATGACAGCCATTACAGCAGTAAAACATAAGAAAACGTTTCCTACATATGACAGCCATTACAGCAGTAAAACATAAGAAAATGTTTCCTACATATGACAGCCATTACAGCAGTAAAACATAAGAAAATGTTTCCTACATATGACAGCTATTACAGCAGTAAAACATAAGAAAAAGTTTCCTACATATGACAGCCATTACAGCAGTAAAACATAAGAAAAAGTTTCCTACTTATGACAGCCATTACAGCAGTACAACATAAGAAAATGTTTCCTAGATATGACAGCTATTACAGCAGTAAAACATAAGAAAAAGTTTCCTACATATGACAGCCATTGCAGCAGTAAAAGTACTGCAATAGATACTTAATTTGAATAAAATAGATACTTAAAATAAGATACTAAAATAGATACTTAATTGATTTACAGCAGTAAAAGTACTGCAATTGAGTGCTGGAATCAAGATTAAACATGTTTTTGATATTTAAATTGCTACAAAGATATTTATCTTTGTAGCAATTCAAATATCAAAAAGTATGTTCAACCTTTACGTTGAAGAATGTACTGCAAACCAAGCGGGTATATGGAAGGAGTAGGTCTACCGTAGAATTTTTACTGAAAATTATTATCTTTTTTTTGTTTTCCCAATAATGACGCATGTGAGATGTGTTATTACTATTTTTTTTTTTTCAATAAAATAAAATAATTGGATTCAGAAGAAGAAAGGAGAGAAGTAGAATATTGAGAAAAACTTCACTTTGATTATGCGACTAAAAGATATCATTTGAAGACTATTAATTAAAAAAATGTTGTTGTTGTTGTAGTATTAAAACGCTGCAACAGGTTTCCATGTATAACCTATAGGTTATGGCAGCCTTATCTACTTCATACTCAAATTTATATTTAAATGAATATATAAAAACTACATGGAAATATAGTATAAAGTATAAATTTGTACTTCAGTATTTTCATTTAGTTATAATCTTGTTACTTATGCAAATTATTTAATATTTCTGCATCGAACAAAGCTTTGAAACTGTTAACAGATATAACGCATACAACGTCAATGTGTCCCAATGATTCACTACTGGGTTGGTAAAAAACTGATATCTTCGCTCGCAATTTTGGGCGTTAACAAAAGATAATCAAGCAAAAGATAAGGTTCAAACAAGTACTAGAGTGTCTAGAACTTTGATATTTAAAAATTGAGGTATTTAAAAAAACGAGTACTTTACGTAGATCGTGATTTTTATTGTGAAAACTTTTTGATAGTTCAACAGCTATTAAAAAATTATCCAGTCAATTTTTAAGAGAATAATCAGTCGTGTTCTTTATTTTAAATATATAACTACTAACTCTTATTTATTTGTATTAAGATTTATTATAATAACATACCTACATATTACAACAAGTATTATATAGACAATCATAACGCGCTACATAATCTGTCTTCCACATGAACGCACTCTTACTCGTAATCATAATTTTATGTATTTCGTTACCAACTCTCAACAGTTCCCCCTGTTTTCTATTATTAATCAAATAAATCTTGCAAGAAATGTTTAATAGTAAAACTTTATTGGTCTATTAATTCACTTGGGATACGACTTTCTTTCAACTATTTTTCTTCGTTATTATTTATTGGTGTTTCACTTTGTATATTTTTTTTTTATTATTTTATTTAGGTCCCCCAAAAAGTCCTAACAATTTTATCACAGAGCACCGCGGTTGAGCATTTAACTGGAAGTTCACGCCTTCCTAACCGATGTCGCAAAACTTGCCCATAGGTGGGGTTTAAACAACGGATCCTTTGTTTCTGAGGCAAGTGCGATATCACTGCGCCACTCGCCTCAAAAAATTTAATTTTCCTATTGAATAATAACGTAGCTGGTGGTTTGCCAGTTGAAGAATGAGGTGCACATCTATAATTTCGAAGCATGCTTTGAAGTTCAAATGTAAGTAGCCTCTACAACTTTAGTGGCCTGCTCGGTCTTTGGGAGGTGAATAATTAAAAAAAAAAAAAGTCTTGTTTGTCTGATGCGTATATTATAATATCGTCGCTGATAAATTTTACTCCTTTCTATTCTACCAAAGCTTTGGTCCATAGTTTTTTGAAAATTTTGAACAAATTGTTGATCCCATACATTAATCATTTGTGTCAGCAGACTTCCTCATCCGTTTGAAAATTTGTAATTTTTCTTAATTCGACATCCAACTCTAATTGAGTATAGACTTCCTTCAAGTCTAGTTTCGCAAATACTTTTGAACCATACATTTCATCTATTACCAAATCTAATATAGGTATTGGGTATTTTTCACGTTTATTTTCTTTCTTTATGGTTCTAGCATCAAGACATAACTTTACTGTCTTATTTGCTTAAGGTACAATAACAAAATTACTTATCCATTCTAGTGGTCCTTCAACTTTTTCAATGATGCCTGCTTGTTGAAGTCGCTTTAACTCTGCTTGAATGTCTTTTCAAAGGTGATAAGGGTAAAGACGCAAATTTTGTGCAACTGGTTGTATATTTTTGTCTACATAAAGTTTGCATTGAAAGTTTTTTTAATTAACTATGTCCTTCGAGTATGTCTTGCTATTTCGAATTAACTTTGTCAAATTATTTTTAAATTTTAAAGTGACTTAACAATTTGAATCAATATGCTCAAAACTATTATTATATTGATTCATTGGAAGTTTGATTTTGTCATAAATATTTTTATACACGTTAGAATGCTGTACAGCTTCACTTGACTTATTATCCACCGAATTCATTTTTTTTTTATAATTCATTTATTATGTTTCCAACATTTTTTTTATCTACGATATATATATATATATATATATATATATATATATATATATATATATATATATATATATATATATATATATATATATATATATATAAACAACGATAACGCACAACATAATCTTTCTCAGTGACGGATCCCGGGGGTGGGGGATGGGGGTATGCATCTCCCCCTCCCCTACCCACCAGAAAATAAATACCCTTAAATAATCGAAATATTAAAACTATTGAAATAATCTGCGCTCTTGATCTTAATTCTTACATAAGGGCTGTCCATTAACTACGTCAACAAAAAAGGGGGGAGGAAGGGTCTGAGTTTTTTTGACGATTGTTGACAAGGGGGAGGGGGGAGGTTAATAATAATTGACGTCAACTTTTTTTTTTTTGAACATGTTACTTTTTTTTATAAATTTAATCTAAAAAAAGGAAAATTAGGCCGCGTTTGCAGTCCTGTGTTACATAGTCGCTCAACCTTCAATATTTTAATTACTATCCTATAATTTATATTCCTATTTTTTAAAAACCGTTTTGTGCTTTAAAAAGACCCGACGTACAGAACTAAATAACTACACACAAGATGTTTACTCTTAACACTATTATTTTTTTCAAAGTTATTGTTGTTTTAGTCTGCATTGCATTCAAAAAAGATTTATGTAAGTATATTGTCTACATTACATTGTTTAAACATTTATACAAGGGGTACAACCTGCAGCTCGCAAGCCTCTTGTGAATTTTTCGATGTCAAGATGAAGCTCTTTAGCTGCGTCAAGATTTTATTATCTTGACATGCACAAATATTAGTATAATCATGGATGCGAAGTCCCAAAAGGACTCCGGTTTTATATCTCTATTTTTTATTAGTAAGTTGATTTATGATTTGCTAAATAAAAAAAATTCATGAATTTTAATGACTTGAAACATATTGTTTTTTTGTTGTTTTTTTTTGTTTTTGTTTTTTTTACAACACAAGTATCCGTATATATTTCAATAAAACAAAATTACATATTTTTACATATAAGTACAAAACGTACAATTAAACAATTTTTGTACCATTAAAATTTTTACAAGACAAAAGAAATTCGAAATTCTGTTCAGCGCAAGCGCGTTGTACAGTGTACAAAATAAGGTAACTATTCGTTGTTTATAATATAAAGTGCTGGCTCTTAACCCATGCATTTAAAAAATATATGCAAGTCCGTCGTACCACAGGGCTACTAGGGACTTGCATGTAGACGTTGTTGAATATATATATATAAAATTATTCTTAAAAAATATTTTTCTTTGTTGTAAGGAAACTCGCAGAAGACTAAAATAGTCTTTTCATCGAGAACCTTTAAAACATAAGATAAACTTTAATGAACTACTTCAACAAATACACATAAGTAATTAGGTATCTACTATAAAGTAGAAGTAGTAGGGCTTTTTATTATTACTATTTTTCCCAAATTGTTTAATACATTTCGATGAAGTTGGTTAAGTTAATTATGATATGTTTTAGTTTTTTTTTCAGAGCAATAAGGTTATCCATTTTATTAAGTTCCATATTTTGAAGTTTTATTTTGTTATGTAAGTATGGGCCACGGTATATTAAAGAAAATCGCGAGAATTTTGTTTTTTTTAAAGGCAAGGTGAAGTTGCCTGTTCCTCGTGTGATATATTTGTTTGCATTAATATGAAAAAAGCTATCAGTAAAGTATTTCGGAACAAATCCGAGTTTGTATTTTAGCATGAATAAGATATTTTGGTAAATATTTATTTGATAGAAATTTAATGCATTCAAATTTTTAAGTAAAGGGTCGGCATGAGTGAATTTATCTTTATTATAAATTAATCTTGATGCATGTTTCTGATGTATGTAGAGTGAATTTAATTTAGTTTTATGGGTACTTCCCCATGCAATATTAGCGTATGTTAGGTAACTTTGAATATAAGAAAAGAAGAGAATTTTTAATTTGTCTTGGGAAAGCATAGGTTTGGCTTTGTAGAGTACGCCGATACTTTTTGATATTTTTGTGTTTATTGTTTTAATATGGGCTTTCCAATTAATATTCTGGTCAATAATTATTCCAAGAAACTTAGTTATTTCAGTTCTTTTGATGTTTATGTTATCAATTTTTAGTGAAGGTAGAGTGCCTGGTATATAGTTTTTAAGACGGTTGGAGTGAAACAAGATATATTTTGTTTTTTCTGTATTCAAAAATTTATTTACTTTAAACCAGGTGTTGAGGTTTTCGAGGTCAGTGTTCATAGATTCGCAAAGGTCGCTTATAGACGGCAATGAGTAAAATAAATTTGTATCATCAGCGAACATTATTACATCAAGTTTTTTTAGGGCTTTTGGAAAATCGTTGATATATATTAGAAATAAAAGGGGACCCAGAATGGAACCCCGGAGTCCCAGAGTCCTAGCCGCCATTATACCTAAGGAATTCGGGTTCAAAAAGAGATTGTTCCTCTAACTTAAAAGTCTTAAATTTTTTATCAATAGTAATCCATAAGCGTTTTTATATTATAAAAGCTCCTGGATACCAAAAATTAGGAAGAAGTAATCTTTTTGTGACATTCAAATCCGGAGTCCTTTTTGGGACTCCGCATCCCTAAATATAATATTAAAATAAAGATGCTGGTAGCTCTTTAAAAACTGAAGAACTTTGTATAATGTAACTTTCAACTCTTCCATCTCAAAAGAATGCTAATCCCTGGTTTATACAATTTGTTAAATGGTTTTTTTGTTATTCTAGACTTTATTAAAAATAACTGTCTTTCAATGTAAATTTGTATTAGGTCTAATGTTAAAGTGAGGATAATTTTATTAATTTGAAATATGATTATAATTTAAACGTGTAAACATATTTGTGAACCCTTTAATCTTTTTCTTTTTTTTTTTGAGTAATTCTTTGTATTTTTAAACTGGAATTATGTTTAAAAGTTAAAAGTTTTTTTTCTATACCTTTTACTTTAATTTACTTTTTGTTGAGAGTTAGTAATTTTAAATGATTATATTCATTTGAAATATCTTCATAAATTAACATTTAAATACATTTTTAATTCTAAACATTTTACTTTGAACCACTTTTTTGTTTCAGTTCTAAACTAGTCAATTTAAAACATTTTATTTTTACTTTTGAATTTTTTTTTGGGGGGAAGGGGTTATTGAATGTTGGCATAATTTTATAGAGGGGTCACTTAAAGTTTGACAAGTTGTTGACAAGGAGGAGGGAGGGAGGTAAAAATTGCCAAAAAATTGTTGACATAATTAATGGACAGCCCTATATAAGAAATGCCTAATTTTTCATTCACTTTGATTTTATTTTTTACAAAAAGATACCATTGCGCCGCACAATTTTACTCTATGGTACTTTTATTTTTCTTTTTTCGCACTCAAAAATTTTAGTATATATATATATATATATATATATATATATATATATATATATATATATATATATATATATATATATATATATATATATATATATATATATCACAACATGTGCGGAGCTTTAGCGCCATGAATATTTTGAAAAGTTCTTTGCGTAACCGAACCAATGATGAGCGTTTAACTGGCTTAGCATTATTATATATTTATAATACTATGCCTTTAGAAGTAAACGACGTAATTGATAGATTTGCAGCTAGTATAAAGAGACGTTTAAATTTTACATTGTAGATTTTGTACTTAATCTATTTATTAAACAAAAACCCTTTTATTCTGAAAAAAAAACTGAGATTATTTCCCGAGGAAATATAACTATCTATATAAGAAACTAACTCCCCATAGTAGAATTCCAATACTATCAGTCGATATCCTCCCCTCCCCCTCCCCCGCCGAAAAATCCTGGATCCGTCACTGATCTTTTGTATGTTTTGTTATGTTCCACATAAACGCGCTCTTACCAATCTTAATGTTATGTATTTCATTACTAACTCTCAAAATAATCCATTTTAACTTCAGTTTTCAAAAGTTACTAACTACATTTCAAAATTTCATTCTTTCAACGAAAAGGCGCTGTTTTGATTTGCCGCTGGAATAGCCTACAACTCAATCTAATTTTGAAATTTCGTAAATCGTAGATTATGACGTTATTATATATATATACTACTTTATATATATATATATATATATATATATATATATATATATATATATATATATATATATATATATATATATATATATATATATATATATATATATTCGAAATTTCGAATCGAATCGAATTAAAAATATGATTCGAGATACGATTCGAAAATTTTTAAAAATTGAATCCTTACTTATTTTTTTTTTTTTTTTTAAATTTTAGATATTCTATGCTTTGGCGTTATCAAAATAACGTTACTTATTCTTAAATACCTTTTATATCACTCATTAAAAAGGTTAACCAGGACAAGAAGCATCAATAAAGAGATTATACAATTGCTTTATTTTATTTTATTTTGAAATATATATTATTAAATAAAAAATGCTGAAATTTAGACTTGAAAATGTATATTCAAAATGTGATTCAAATTGCGAATGAAGACCTGCTTTGATTCGAGATTCGATTCGAAACAAAAACTGCCGACTCGCAGGGCCCTAGTATGTATGTATGTATGTATGTATGTATGTATGTATGTATGTATGTATGTATGTATGTATGTATGTATGTATGTATGTATGTATGTATGTATGTAGTATTTATGTATGTATGTATGTATGTATGTATGTATGTATGTATGTATGTATGTATGTATGTATGTATGTATGTAGGTAGGTATGTGTGTGTGTGTTTGTGTGTATAAACTTTTTTTGCAAAACACTAATAAATTTTAAATCTTATATGTCATATCACTATGATCGGTTGAAATTTGGACAATTTTAAATTGAGTTTTTTCAAAGACAGCTTAACCAATTTTATTGATTTTCTTTTTATAATGATGCTTACATAATTAATTTTTATTTCAATAAAAATAAATATAGCATTAATTATACGACGTGCAACTAAATTAACTTTTTGTAAAGTATCCCATCGTCTCCACAATTTTATTTTGCGCCACTTTTTTTGAAGCATTAATCCATAAATCTCAGAAATTTTATAACACTGTTTTTACATTTGCCTTTTCTTTAAAATATTTCCTTCACAAGTGCCCAGTAAGATATGATAACTCGCTGCTCAGGACAGTTTGGTAGACTAGCATCCTTTGGAACAAAATTGACTCTAGCTTCAAAGCACAAATATGTGCTTTGGAAGAAGAGTTTTTTCTTATGCCACTGAGTTACTTTTTTGGAATAGCGGATCGATGCTAGAGATGGTCAAAATAAGGTTGATTTATTTGTGCTTTTTGATTAGAGGAAGAAGTCGTTTGTTTGTGCTTTTTAATTTGAGAAAGAAGTCGTTTTTTCAAGCCTTCACTCGGATATAGATCTGGTGTTAAAGATTAATTTGTTATGAAAGGAGAGCTTTCAAAACCTCAACTGCAAATTTCCTGCCGTTCAAGGAACTCGAAAGTGATTTTCTTACTCAAATGTTCTAAAATTTGTAAATTTTGTAATTTGTAAATTGAAACTTTATAACTTTTTGACTGATAATATTATTGATTACTTGAAAGCATTGAGTGATCTTTTTTACAGTAAACTCATCGTCTTCTAAAATGCATAATGTTTTTTCGTAAATAATTTAAGCAAATTTTTAGCTAATCCGATTGCCTTGATTTTTCCTGAAAAAAATTGGTATTTTTTTGTTGTAATATTTTTGAAGATTTTTTTTTTTTGAACACTCTTTTAACGAAAGATTTATTGTTTTTAAACTTCCAAATCTAAATAAAAAGCTAAATCTTGTTGTAACTTAGTCGGATTTTGATGAATTGAGTTGACTATATACTTAATTTTGCCTTCTTTTTGGAAAATAAATCTTGATTTTCCACAACATTCCGAATTTATTTGAGAATTTTGTTTTCCTTATAACATTTTATAATAATTCCAACAATTGATTTTGGAACTTTACATGCTTTTGAAATCATGGAATATGAGAACGATAGATTTTCTATGTAAAATTTCAAATTTTTTTTTCCGATTTGCTGACTCTTTACTCAACATTGCAAAAACTAATGAAGAGTAAACAAAACTACAATCACACACAAGAAAACTAGTTATGTTAGCATCATTATATAAAAAAATTATAACAATTGATTAAGTAGTTTTTGAAAAAATTCAATTAAAAATCGTCCATATTTCAACTGATCATGGTGGTATAATATGTGTGTTCATTCAATATTGTGTTGAGTAAGATTTGTTGAAAATACTTATATTTATCTTTAAATTTGTTTTTGTTTAGAATTTCATAGCATCATTATCCCATGTGTATATGAAAAAAAATATATAGAATATATACCGAGTGCCAGTTTTTAAATTTTATGCTAACAATAAACATTAGATGAAAACATTAATAGATGTTCATTGAGTGAAAGTTATCAGTTTTTATAACAATGTTTAAAAACTTAATCCAAAAGCATATAGAAAATCTTGTTACAAGTATGCAAAAACTAGCAATTGTACAACATGTTACGTCAATCATGTTTAGTGCCTCTGGTCAAATTGTCTCTGGTTATGTTTATAAAGCATTTATGGACAACAAGAGCAGAAAGTGGATGGACAACAAGAACCAAAAATGGACTACTTAATGTAAAATACAATCAAAGTACAATATAATCAAAGGAAGGTTTGATTCTATTAACTTTTTTGACTGGTTTGTTATTGTTAACTAAAGAAAATAGTATATTGTTGCAAAGTATTTTGTTCTATAACTGGTAACTCTACTCATTTACTACAATTTTTTGATGTTGCATTTTATGGACCTTTTAAAAAGTGGAGGAAAACACTTGATCAATAAAAAACTTTTTGTTCAAAAAAAGCAGACAATTACAAAAAATAAATCTCCTTTTTACTTTATTTACTTAGAAACATTATATACTTAGTAGCTCTGTTGTTTTGAAAGAAATATGGGATTTACCAATTAGATATAAATATCATCTTCAATCATTTGCCAGGTGGTAGTTGTAATTTTAGTACACTTTTTTTTTCAAACAAAAATGAAACGGATTTCTAGCTTACTTAACTAAGCTTTTTATGAAAAATTAAGTTTCATTGTTTTAGCATCAAAATTCTGCGCCGCAGATTTATTTATGCGTGAATTTACGCTAATTATACTAACTCCTGCTATCACCGCATAAAGTCGATTTAAAAAATACATACCAACGTTAACTTGATTGCTTATATCTTAGAAATCTTATAGTATGCTCATATTACCAAGGTGTTCATTATCTACCCTAAAAAGATGTGCGAAATAGTTTCGCGTATTTTTTATGTAATTATATTTTGCCTCTGTAAAATAGAGAACAGAATTTGTGAACAGAAAAAAATCAGAAGATGAACACCAGCATCCATATCAACTATGGTGTAGATGCAGGTACAAAGAAGAAAGCTCTACTATAAAACTTTCTTCAAAGAAGCAACCTTCTCTGTGGTGGATTTGAGAAGAAACATAAAAAATGTCGATAGCCCGGAAAATCTTCGGCAAACAAAAATACGATGATATTATTATAATGTTACACTGGGTTCCTATATTAGAAAATTATGTTATTTTTTACATTATGCACGTTTACTTTTACATATTATTATATTAGAAAATATAACAATATGTAAAAATAAACGTGCAAATGTAAAAAAATAACATAATGATGTACGCTAAATATTAAAATAAAACTTACGAATAAGCCTAAAGAAATTTTCATCATGTTTTGTTATAAATCAGTTAAATTTCTTGATATTTGAAAAAGTTTATTACTATTATACATTTTTATTAATATATTAATGATTTATACTTTATCTTTTTTTTAAATCTTCAAATTATATCAAGTAACTTGATGATTAATTGATGTCATTTAAACAATATTATGATTTTACAAACCTTTGAAAGGTCCAAATATTGATCATAGTGAAAGATCTCTATTAATTGTCACCAACCGTGCACGAACCTTTTTATTTATTTTATTTATTTCAAAGTTAGTATAACGTCCAAACAAGGTTAGTGTACATTAGAAAACCCATGTCCTAAAATCTTGATATTGAAGAATGCAAAAGCAATTCTATGTACAATATGTAATGTAAATGTAACCTAAACCAATGAAGTAGACCTACATCAGGCTCCTTTATATTGACGCAAACGCACAAAGCTGCTGGTTAAGAAAGCTGTGATAAAATATTTTTTAAAGGAATGTGCAGTAGGTGAGTCAACTGTTTCCTGTGAAAGACCGTTTTAGTACTGTGTTACTTTAATTGTAAGAAAATTTTCTCTTTCAATGCAACCTTTGATTAGTTGAGACAGAGTCGCTTATTGTGTCCAAGAAGATTGTAATTTGTTGTTGAATTTAGTTGGGTTTGAGGAAAATGAAAGTGAAAAAAAGACTTTATCAATCTGGTGAGTAAATTTGAACTGTTTGATTAGGTCTTTTTTTGCGATCTTCAAATGATGTTAGTTTTGTAGCCTTTATAATCTTTTTTCAAATGGAACATGTTTTATCTCAAATATTGTTTTTGTTACACGTCTCTAGACTTTCTCTATCATTGCAATATTATTTTTTAGGGGAGGAGACCAAACCTATATAGATGTGGACGAATGTATTCAAATCACAGTGTTTTCCATAAAACTATGAGACAATTTCGTTTGGTTTGCAACTGAGATTGCTGTTTCGACTCGAGTTTTGACCTTTAAGTCATTGGAAACAGAGTATTAATGAATAAATCTTATTCATTAATTTACACTATTAATTCACCATTGTACACTATATGAAACCGAATGTCAATAATCGTAAAATTATCGGAGACATACCGGTCTTGCCAGAATAGTTAATAAAATTGCACCTGAGAATTGTGGCTATTCAAGGGCGGATCCATAGGGTTGGGGGGGAGAGAAAAAAGAGCAATTGTCTCCTTTGCATGATTTGAAAAAAAAACATTTTTTTTATATTTAATACTTGTAGCCTTTTATAAAAAAGCATCTTTGTTTTTTTTATAAAAAACTTTTATAAAAAAGCACATCTGATTTGTTGATTATTTTAACAACTTGTATTGCAAATTATAATTTTACGAATTCGCAAAACGGTCAATCAATTTTCAACATTTACTGGAATTTCTCTATGCACATTAATTAAAGCCAATCCGACTAGTCTGTTTAAAAAGAAGTAATGCTTCTTAAAAAAGAAGTAATAGTTTGTTTAAAAATATTACCTCTAGACTTACAACATTATCTTTCTTTAATGTTTTTTTTTTGTATTGATCATTATTTGGTAAACTTTAAACCTCCATTCAGGTTTTTCTGACTACATTTTACGTCACATCGCAAACTACACCCGTTATATGTCACTTAATATTTACTTATACTTTAGTTTCTCCCATAATAAGATTTCATAAATCTAACCAACTTTGCGTCAAAAATATTTGTCTGATAAAAAAAAAAGTAAAATCAGTAAACCTTTTTAAAACACTCAAAAAAAAATAAAAATAAAGTTCAAATTTAACTTTTTAATGTTCTAGATTAGTTTACTTTAAATTACTCTTGAAAATAACCCTGTTTTTTATGAAACCACCATCAATGCTCATGCAAACATAATTAATGTATATGTAAGCACCATCAATGTTTATGCAATCACAATCAATGTTTATGCGACCACCTTTAATGTTTATTCGCATTCATCAATTATGCTTTGAAGGTAGTTTTTGCATAGTTTAACACCTGGCATGCATTAATTATCTCAGTTCTATTTGTTAATAATACAACTTTAGCGTGTTTAGACTTTAAACACTTTGGTAAACACTTCGTATTTAGACTTTAAACACTTCGTTTAAGTTTTTAAGTATTACAGTTACAATGGGAAGGTCATCTAAGTATTTTTCGTCGGTTGACGATAAAATTAGGTCTACTATAGGTTACATTTCTAAACTTTATTTCAATGTATTTAGTATAACCGACAATTTATGATGAAATTTCTTCAAAAAATACCTGCTTGAAAAGTACAACTTAAAACGAACATGACAAATTATGAAAGAAAATAGTGGGAAACAAAAATCCTGCTTAGGTTTTCATTTGCAGATTATTAAAATTGATAACATAAGTTTATATGATCCAAGACCCATTTCTTATAAATTTAATAAATTTTTATTTGGTATTGTTTATTCCTTTTCAAATAAGACTCCATTTACGACGGCTTTTTTTAATGATTTTCTTGTACTTATTGATAATAACATTTGCTCTAATGAGTTAACTTTTAGATTATCTAAAATATATAATCATATAAAATATGGTATATAAAATCATATAAAATATGGTAAAAACTATATAAATCAAATACCCAGTTAATCAACCCAGCAGGGATTGACTGGGATTACTGAGATTAAGTTCGGCCTGGGATTTGTTCTGGGTGCCAGATGGGTCCCATATGGTGTAAAAATATTGCCGCAAATAAAGTCTGGGTTTTTACTGGGATTGGACTTCCGTAAATGGTTTATGGCTGGTTTGAAGATGGGACGCGTAGTTTAATGGTAGCGTGTATTTCTAATCAAAGTTTTTTTGGCATCGTTTTTATTAAGAAGTTTTGTTGAAATAAAATTAAAAAACTACAATGTTAAATTTTTTTTAAAATAGTTTATATAATTTAGTGTGCTTACAGTAATGGCTTAGTGTGTTTAATTTTAATGTTTTTTTTAAACAAATCTCAAACTTTTTGAAAAACCTTTGAATTTGCTATGTTTTGTAAAATGACTTAAACAAATTTTATTTACAAAACAAAGCAAAGTTTTACTATCGCTACTGATCTGGCAACAACACGTAACTGACAATCAATACATTTTTCAGGAGCAACTAAAAACTAATTTATTTCTGTTTAAAACATTATTAGGTAATATTTTTAATCATTTAGTTTTACTTTCAGATTCTGAAAGTAAAACTATATGAATTAAAAATATTACCTAATAATGTCTTAAACAGAAATAAATTAGTTTTTAGTTGCTCCTGAAAAATGTATTGATTGTCAGTTACGTGTTGTTGCCAAATCAGTAGCGCTATGTAGCACCTGTACGTAAACTTTAAATATTATTTTTTTTCACATAACTCATTTAATAAATGGTTTATGTATTTAAAAATAATATGCAAGTTTTACATTTAATAAATGTAAGATTTTATATATTTTATAAGTATATATAGGTAGGGTAGAGCGGGGCATATAGGGACACTTAAGAAACAAATGCTAGTTGTGGATAAACTAATCATAGTTAACACTGTTTTTTATAAATTTCCTAAAGTTCATTGATATAAGAAAAAAAAAAAAAAAAAAAAAAAAATTTCTAAAAATAAGTTATGACAACTAAAGTAACAAAACTCTAGACTAGCGAAACTTTTACATTTTGCAAGTAGGTGGGGCAAAACGGGACAGTTAAAAAGCATCAGTTATTCGTCAATTGTAAAGTTTTAAAAATGATGAAAAATGAAGGCTATCTATTGTGTAAACATGTTCAGCCATTAAACTCTCAAAAAAGTAACATATCCATAGAAACTACACACCCATACACCCATACACCACAAAAAAGAAATAACCGATACACAACAAAAAAGAAATAAAATAATTTTTTTTTTATGTGTTTTTTTATATAATGCCTCCGTTCTACTCTAATCTTTAAATTATTAAATTGCTAACTGCTACTAAGTTTGAAATTTTATTATTCATAAAATTTTTTAAACAAAAAATTTTATGGATCACATAAATTACACAAAGAACATCATGAAACTGTTCAGCAACATTTTTGATGAGCTGGCTTATTAGCAATATGCCAATGTAGAACAAACTTAAATACGCCATATGTATCAGCATGCTCTTCTAGTTCTAAGTTTCTGTTTACTCACACTAAAACTGAATTTCATCCCGTTTTTGATGATTGATCTTCTCTGTTTACATTAAACACTATTAATCATTGAAGTTAAGTTATAAAAATAAGAAATTATTTAAATTTATTGCTAAAATTGATTCTAAATAAGTAAAAAAACAATACTTTAAATTAAAAATAAAACTATCAAACTGTAAACAGCATTGCGAAATGGTAGTATTATACTCAATTATATAAAAATTAGTGTTGTCCCGATATGCCTCACAAAAGTCAATTTACTAAAAATAATACTATTCAAAAAGTTCAATTCCAAAATTTTTTTTTAAATCAGATTCTAAAAGAGGATAAAAAATACTGTCTGAAAAATATAAACTTTTTATAAACAAAGCTAATTAAAAAAAAAGAGTTCAAGGTAAATGTTTTGTCGCTGTATCGCTTAAGAAAATACGCAAATTTTGGTTTTCGCAAACTTGTTGATGCATTTTGGTACTTTTAATGCATTTTGGTATTTCTAAAATCAATTTTTTTTTTACAATAATAAAGCACAATAATTTAAAATGATTTATCAAAAAAAATTTTTGAAAAAAAGTTATTTTCGGCTGAGATATAAGGTTTCAGGCATAACTGTCCCGTTATGCCCCGCTGTCCCGATATGCCCCACTCTACCCTACGTGACATGAAAATATATAGGTACGTGACATGAAAAATTTAAATTGATTAAACACTATAATATTATATATCATCAGAAAGCCCTTAAATACAGAATTTTAATGGTGAAAAAATTATCAAAATTAGACAATCCTACTAAAAGTTATGCGATTTTTAGTAGCAAATTTTTGATATATGGATTTGTAGAAGAAACTGTGGTTAAAATTTTGTTTTTCTTCACTAAAATTGTTATAACTTTGTCAATTCTCATCCAAGGTATTAAAAGATAGATGTACCAGAGGGCTACAAATATATATTAGCCTCTAACTATCGGGCGCATTCAGGGAGCTAGAGGGGGTGCCAAACTACCATCTTTACTACTCAAAAACACATATTTCGTCCATAGTAGAACGTTTTTTTTGGTAAATTAGTAATTTTATACACAAAAACTTAATGCAATCATTTTTTAGACAACCACCAAACATGATAAGTGTATTTTTATGTTAGGGTGGATACAGAGGTGGTGGTTTAACACATCCTATTATTAAATATGTTTCATTCATATAAATATTTATATATTCATTAAAAAAAAAAAAATCTAGTATTACAAATGAAAATCATATTCCACTAAATTACAATATATATTAGTATATATTGGTGAATACAGTGACTTAGGGGAAGGAGCGTCTTCTAAAAAAAACGACCTAAAAAAAATTGATTATTGAAAAAATGTGATTGTTTAAAAAAAATATGATTATTTACATAAAGAAAGAATGATATAAAAACATTTACCATATTACAAGATGCATCCAAGTAAACGTTTTTCAGAGTAAGAAGCGTTTAAACCTCCTCCAAGAGTATAGGGCATTTAAACCCCCTCCAACCTAAAAAAAAAAATTTCAAATTAAAACAATTTAAAAAAAAAATTATAATGAAGTTGTCTTGGCTTTTAGTAAAAGATTAAAATTTGAAATTTCATTAATGAATCGAAATAATAATAATTGTCAACGATAGACACGACGAGAACGTAAGCCAGAGCCGTCTATCCAATAAATCGCAAGTCACACCACTTGCGGTACCTAATATGCAAGTACATCACACCACATGCAGTACTCATTTTGCAAGTCACACCACTTGCTATATATTTATTTTACAAGCCACACCACATGCAGTACTTATTTTGCAAGTCACACCACATGCAGTACTTATTTTACAAGTCACACCACATGCAGTACTTATTTTACAAGTCACACCACTTGCTGTCCTTATTTTGCAAGTCACACCTCTTGCTATACTTATTTTGCAAGTCACACCACTTGCTGTCCTTATTTAAAAAAAAAAAAAAAGTAATGCATTTTGATTTACGCCTAAAATAAGTTTATAAACATTTATGAAAATATAATTTACATTAATTTTTAATAAATATCATTAATTAAATTTTAAATTTTAATAAAACTTTATTAAATTTATTAAAGAGATTAAATAGTATCTATGTTTTGTTTTTAGAGTTGGTTTGTGTTGATTTATGATTAACTACAGAAAATGCATTACTTCAATAAATGTTAGGTTTTTGCAAATTAGTTATATAATCTCCTATAAAATGGTTCATCTAAATCTAGTAAGTTAACACTTAATCTGGTAACATTATTTTGAATATTTTTGTTTCTGAAAGTTCAGGAAAGTTTTACTTTCCCCGAGTTTTAATATCTCAAACTATTAGTTTACATAGTTTGATAAAATAAATAAACAGGGTTGCCACTCAACCTGGAAAACCTGGAATACCTGGAAATAGCATGAATCCCAGGGAAAACCTGGAATATTCAGGGATTGTCTAAAATTTTCATAAAATTTAGGGAAAACTCAGGGAAAATAACTTTTTTTTTTTAAATTTTGTACAATAATTTTTTTTTCAAAAATATTTGGTTAATACATATAATAATAAGTTTGCAAGATGTGGGTGTTGTTGTAAAAGTTTTAGTTTGTCAAATATAAAGATTGTGTTTAATTAAGGAAAATAATAATCTCGTTGATGAATAGGAAAGAATATAGAAAAGTCAGGAAAATCTCAGGGAACTTGAAGAGTTCAACTCAAGGAAAAACGTTCTTCACTCAGGGAATACTCAGGGAAAAACTTTAAAAATTATAGTAGCAACCCTGATAAAATAATTTCTGTATATTTAAAATATATAGAATTTGCAAATTATACAGGTTTTTACTAGTATTGACCTGGGCTTCTGTGAATGGATAAGTTCTGTGAATAGAAGATGGACTGTGAATCTCTAGGAAATGTGAATGTTATTATGATAGCACATATTTTTAGTTCATAAAAATTGTGTTTTACATTATTTTTATTAAAAGTTTATAAATATATATGATAAAAAACATTTTAAAAACTACATATACTGTAGTGTGACATGATTTGGATTAAATATATATTTAAAGGATTTTTCACATAAACTTCATTTGGTACCTCAATGGTAGTTTGTTTTTATTTTTATTTTTATTTATCTGTTGATTAGTAGAATAATATGTACTTGTAATAATATTTATATATGGTAAATCATTTATGTTATTCATGCAATATGATTTCAATAGTCAATTTTTTAATAGTTTAATGGCAGCATGTATTGTCATCAATACATGCTGCCATTGTCACAATGTAGTAAAGTTTAAAATTATCTATGTATAATGATTTTTTAAACCAATTTGGTAGGGTGTTATATTTTTTAGAATCTACTGTGAAATAAGTTTAATATATAATCACAAAATGTAGCTCTAAGACAACATGAAATTAAACAATAAATTCTGGTCCACGATTGGACCAGAATTTATTGTTTAAATTCTGGTCCAATCATGGACCAGAATTTTTATATTATTACTTGAAAATAATTATTTTCAAGTAAAAATATAGCCTAAAATGATTATTGTTTAATCAGGTACAATCAAAATGTTAGTGATATTGATTAATTTGCATTTATCAAATTATATAAAAGATATTAAATCCTCACCAACTGATTTAATGGTTTGATGTCAGGTTAACTTGAGTCAAGACTTTAAATTAACATAGTATTCATGTTAACATAGTATTCATGTTATATTATTGTTGTTTACAAGTCTATTTATGTCATACCTAATTATAAACATCAATTATTTAACTTGAAATAACATTGTTTTAGATTCTCTGCAGGATGCCTGTTAAAAAAAAAATTAAAGAAACTTTAAAACTAGATGATGCCAACTAAAGAAGTTAAAACACTGTTATTCATGGTGTCATATCGAGGCTTCAGCTCCCCAGTATTTATTTTTTTATTTTATCATATATTTTATGTTGATTTTATTTTTTATTTTTGTTATTTTTGTAACAACAAACTATGTGAATAATTAATTATCCTGCCCTGGGGCTCTACTTTAATCTGGCTAACACGTATATCGATTTATATATTGTATTGAGTTAGCTTGTGATTTGTACGTGTGTTTTTGTTTGCCTAGTGTTAGTTAGTTATATGGAAGATATGGCATGGTATGGCACACTGCATGGCATGCCCTAAATAATATTATCAATAAATATTTTTATCTATACTTTGTAAATATATATGCTATAATTTATTATATTATTCAAATGTTTATTTTTAATTTATAAAATTAGTGTAAAAGTGGATGAAAGCACTAAAGAAAACGATAACGATAAACTTTAGAGCAGAATTTTCTCATGCGATTATGGCGGCGATATGAGAGAACTACTGTGGCAGAATATTACTGTCGTAGAACAGTTTTGCATCAAATCATTGTATAATATTAGTTTTTTCTTGCTTAAAAATATTATGAAATTCAAATCTGTTTTTTCAATTGAGTCGTAAAAATTATGTCAGACCAAATATTCATTTGCCTAATACATTTTATTGCCCTGACAGCGAATTCAATATAGATAATATAAATAACCTTTACTTTTTAATTTTATATAAAAAATGTAACGTTTTTTAATCTAAAAATAGTCACATTTTGCAGATTCGAAATACAAAAAATCTGCGAAAAAACAAACTATAAAAAGGTTGAGAAAACCCGCGGTAAATGAAAAAAATATCTGGGTTCAATATGGGATTTCCCGTCAAAAACCCAGACTTATCCCAGTTGGATCCCACTGATAGAATTGCAATGGGTCCCACCGTTTTCCCCAGTTGGGTCCCAGCTGGGACCCGGTTGGAATGGTTAACTGGGTAGTATTGCTGATAGAAGTGTCGTTAATGAAACAGATTATAACAACAAAACCTCCATCTCAGACAATTTCAATCGTTTTTCGCAAACATTAGCCGTAACGTGGCTTCTAAAATTTATTGTCCGGATGACTCCTATGAGACATTTATTACAAAACAACATAGTAGTTTAAACTTTAACGGACTAAACTATGAAGAGCTTGAAATTGCAAAAAACTCATTAAAAATAAATTAGGCCTCGGGGGTTGACGAGGTTTGATGCAATGTATTTGTGAATGTGTTTCCGGTGAATAAAAAACCCATTTTTAAAACTTTTAAATCTTTAATTGTTACTTGATCTGTACCAAATAAACTAAAAATAGTAAAAGTTATACCAATAACAAAAACCGGGCACTCATTTACAAAGTTTTAAAAATACTTCCATGTATTTTTAAAACCTTTGGAACATGTAATTTACAATAAATTGTATACTTACCTACAAATTAACAATATCTTTAATGAAAGGGATACATATTGATAATAACATTTCATTTTATCATCGATATGTTTTGAAATTTTGGTCTTAAACACCAAAAATTCAAAAAATATTGGGATACTCTACATAGCGAGCTCTATACTGTCTCAAAAAAATCTAAAGCTTCTTTACTTTTCACTCACTCACAACGCTATTATAAAATAATATGTTTTTGATTTCAATAGGGTGTGGCGAATTTAGAATTATGGGTGCTTACCCATTCAATATTAGCGTATATATTATATACGCTAATATTGCATGAACAAGTACCCATAAATCTAAATTGACCACGCCCTATTGAAATCAAAAACATACTGCAAGAATAGTTTATAATAAGAATAAATAAGCCACTTTTAAAACACTTTAAATCACTAAATGTTTCCTATCAATATATTTGTAAATTTGATGTTTATGCTAAAATATGAACTTGGGCTTGTTCATAAAAATAACTTTAAATATTAATTAATGATATCTCCAATTATCTTCTATAAACTTAACTAAATTTAAAGAAATAAATATAACTAACAGAGCCGTCCTTAGAAAATGCGAGGCCTGGAGCAAGTCATTTTTGCGAGGCCTTCTTGAAAGTCATTATTTTAAGCGTTTTGACGATGAAACACTTTTCTCTTACTATCTGAAAAGAGGTTGTATAAGCGCAAAACAAATATTTCGAGTTGGTATAATTTTGAGTTGTTATTTTTGTGTAGGTTTATAAAAAAGGCTGATTGCTTTATAAAATAATTTAGAGTAATAACAATAAAGTTTATTCTTAAAGTTGTTAAAGACTGAATAATGTAAAATAAACAATAACTTTTGTCTGACAAGAAATAAATGAATAAGAATAATAAATAAATTTTTCCTTTTTTTGTTATTATTAAATAATATAAATAATACAACATATTTTTACAAAATAGTAATCTTATTTCTACATTTTATATTTTCAGCAATCGATGTAAAGGGTGCTCATAGTTAGGAAGATGTTATATAATAAGTAGTCATACTGTAAAATAATAGACATTAATTTTATAATCGAATACTGGCAAATATTTATAATAAAAAAATACAGTGTTATTATTACTGTAAAAAACAATTGTCCAGGGTTAGATAATTTTTAAAATTGCGTCAAAAAGATGAAAACTTAGATGTCACGATTTATAGCCTTTCTTCATCCACGAACTTAATTATGTCTTGATAAATTTCAAGCGTGAAAAACTCCTTCTGCGCTTGTCAGAGTTACGTTTTAAATGCATTTGGAAATGGATTTTTAATCTGGTAAATAAATCTCAAAATCCATGCAGTTGTTTTCACCTCAGCCAGTAGAAGTTCTCGAAGAACCTTAAGTTTAGAAAAAGGTCATTTCCACAAACATTCTTTTTTTTCTTCCAAACTTAGCAATGATTCTAGGTCTTTACACCTTTGAAATAGTTTCTTTTACTACTTTTAGTTTTTTTACATGATACAAAAATCCAAACATAGTATCGTAATTAGTTATTTGTTCAAACCTTCAGCAATAACAAAAAAATATTTGCTTGGCGGATCCTGTCATAGAACCTTCCTCGTTCTCAAACATTCTTCTTTTCTATATTTGCCTGGCTTCTTTGAAATTTGGCTCTACACCAAGAGTTTCACTAAGTTCTCTTGCTAACAATGTTGCCGCCACAAAACCTAAATCTAAATTTCAGAAATAATTGAACTAGCTTTTGAAGTTACTGCGATGCAACTCCAAGGGCATTTTTTGAGTCTGTAGGCTTTTTTATCATAACTTATTTCATTCATAACTGATGGTTTTTCACTATTGGGTTTTTTTTTTTCCCTCAGTAAACTTAACTAGTTCAATTAATGCAGTATGAACATCCTTAATTTGATATCGAAGCGCTTTTACGCTTTCCAGTTTACTTTCCCAACGAATGTCACAGGACATTTTTTACAGCCAGATTTTGTACGTGTTGAATGAAAATTTGCCATTCCATTTTTGACGAAGAAAAAAGTACATAAGTTCTTTGCACAACACCGAAAAGTGTCATAGATTTAGATAATCATTTTACTGCGTGGATACTTTTTATATTGGAACCGTTGTCATACCTCAGTCCCTGATTTGCAATCCAATTTCATCTAATTCTTGTAAAAGAAAATCAGTTAGATTTTTTCCCGTTGTTGATTTAACGTCTAAGATTCCAAGGAAATGTTCTTTGATGCTTACATCTTCATTTTCCTTTTTAAGAAAAGTTGCATTCATATTAATTTTTACAAATTGCATGACCAAACAAAATCTGCTTCTTCTGACTAAGATCCAGTGTGCAGCCTATTCATTTTTTACCTTTTTTATTTAACTTTTTTTTATTAATTTTATTTTACTTACGTTACTTTTGAATTTTGTTTTAAATTCTTTCATTTAATTTGTTCTCGTTTCTTCTTTTAAGATAATTTGTTTTTTCTTTTTTTTAGTTTTGAAAAATAAAATAAAATTTTCGCCGGATCTATTTTTTTTAATAATTTTCGCCTGATCTAATTTTTTTTAACTTTTTCACTCTTTAAAAAAATATTTTATAGCCGTTAAACAGAAGAGCTCAATAGCTTCGAACAATGATTTGCATTTTTTTTTTTTTTTTTTGTTCGCTATTATCACATACGAAGGAGAATCAAGTTGATATGGGTCAGGGCAATAACATCTGTTTTTGCCATGTATAATAACATCCGTGAAATAACATCCAAAATGTCATCGATGTATAATAACATCCGTGCAACAACATCCCAAATTTGATTGATGTATAATAACATCCGTGCAACTACATCTGTAGATTTTTTGGATGTATCTACATCCGGATTTTTTTTTTTTTAAATGCATTATTTTATTTAGATGTAGTTACGCATCTGATTTTTTTCGGATGTAACTACATTCGGAAAAAAAAATCTACAATAATACATTATATAACCAGATATAGTTACAAGTTTAATTTTTTTCGGACGTAACTACATCCGAAAAATAATTTATTTATAAAAATTAATTATTTGAATTGTGATTTTAAAACTGATTGCTTTAAAAATCGTAAAAATAGACTCTGTTTGTTTGCAAAAAGATAATAATATTTAAAGTACGATCAATATAAAAAGTTTTAATTTTAAAATTATAGATCATTTTTTATGGAACGGTTTAGACTACTTAGAACACTTAAATTGGACATTAAAGCTGGACATCTTTGGCACTCATTGGCATCTAAAAATTTATCAATCTACTTTATTAAAACTCTGTCTTTATCCTATAATGAATAGACCCCTATAAAATAGAGCTATCGCTTTCACTCACGGGCTGCCAATTTGACATGCCTGTTTTAAACCTATTTAAAAAGCAGCAAAGCCAGTCATCCACTGCCTATGAGGGTAGGGTGTGTCAATTTTTACTTTTTTTACAATTTCAAAAATGGCAAGGTGACTTTTGGTGAAGAATTTTACGGGGATTCCAAATCTGAAAAAAAAAATTTAAAAAAAAAATATTGTCTTGTTGGTTGGGTGGGTGGACACATTTAATGAGCCATAGACTAGGCCGGATTAAGGTTCTTGGGGGCCGGTTGCTTAAAAATATTTACGGCCCCATTCCTAAAAAAATGAATGAAGAAAAGGCATATATATGCAATATGTATAGAATTTATATAGAAATTAATATATACTTTGAAATTGGGGGCCCTGCTAGTCCACCAATTTTTATAGGCCGGGCGCCTCTTAGGAGCGCTAGTTATTCAGACATTGCCTATAGGCAAAAACTCCTTCGTTCAATTTCTTTGTCAATTTTTTTGCCAGTTTCTGCAAACCTGTAATAAACTTGGTTGCCCTCTGAATTTTTTTCTACCCTATTGCGACATCTCTTTGTATTAGTAACCTATGTACTGACTAAAGTATATACAAGATTTTAAAAACTTATTACAAAAAAAAAAGACAACGTTAAGAGTTGGACCTCGAGTCTTTAGCATGCGAAGAATTGCTTTATCCTCTCGACCACGAACAGTTTTTGATCTATAAGTAAATTAAATTTATATATACAGTAGAATCCATTTGACTCATTTATTTTTACAAAGTAAAAGTAAAAAAAATAGACTTTTAAAAGACCATTACTAAGTCGGACAAATTTTAAGTTGCCCTTGAACTTTCTATACCTACCGAGAGTCAGATGTCAGACTCTAATATTTCCAACTTAACGGGATTCTACTGTACTTATTTTCTAGCGTATATGTAAACTGATAAAATATATATGAAATTTTAATTATTTATTCATTTTATTCATATAATTACTTAATTCATTAATATAATGTAAGTAATAAATCATCAAGTCGGTCCGCAAATATTTTACAAGTAAAAGAAAACTGGTATAGTAAAGTGTGTAGTAACTTTTAGTATACCAAGTATACGGTAAAGTATACGGTAAACTTACTATACCGTATACTGTAACCAGCGATCCCATATGCGGGGGAAAAAATAATCAAAAATTGCATTACTTTAAGCAGATGTAATTACGCATCTGATTTTTTTCGGATGTAACAACATCCGGAATATATTTTTTTAAAAAATATAATATTTTAACCAGATGTAGTTACGCATCTGATTTTTTTCGGATGTAACTACGTCCAGAAATTTATTTTATTTTTTATTTTATTTTTAACAATGCATTATTTTAGGCGGATTTAGTTACACATCGAGAAAAACTCTCGGAAGTAGTTATCTTTCTAAAGATGTTATTACACATCAATGAAATTTCGGATGTTGTTGCACAGATGTTAATTCAGTAAAGAAAAAAAGCGGATGATCTTACACTAAAATGTGTGGATGTTATTTCACTACTCCACGGATGTTGTTGGACAGATGTAGTAATCTTTTCCCGTTGATACTTTTTTAATAAATAAATAATTGCGGAAACATTTTTTAAAAAAGAGTTCGCTCTTACATTTTTAAATCAATTTTAATTATGGTGCATTCTTGAAGTGCATACAAATGCACAGAAAGATATAAAAATGGTTCAGACATATCATTTCATGGGTAAGAGTTTGTAATAAATAAAAAATAGTTTCCATATTTTCATAGCCTATGAAAATATGGAAATAACTTTAATAAAATGTCATTCCTATGACATAGGATTCTAAAATTCGTGCTAGATAAAAAAATATTATAATATCATTATGTGTCATTATTATTGGTAAATACATTGTGTAGCATCATGCTACACAACAATGTTAATGCTAAGCATGCTTTGGGTTTTAAACACGTTTTGATAAATGGTTAGCATGTCCACACGATTTTTTTATAATTTAAATATTCATATATAATTAATGCCATTATATAGAGCTTGGTTTGACTTATAAAATGAGGAGTCATTCGACCTTTGAAGTTAAGCGGATCAAAAGTTATTAAACTTTTTGTAGTGAAAAAACGGGTGATTTTTTGACAAAAGGTATAGGGCTCAAGTATGGGAAATTTGCGGCGAAATGGCACCGAAAATGATAGTATTATTGACATTTGAATAACTTTTGAACTGATTATACATTTGACTTGAAATTTTCCATAGTGATCAATCAACTATAAGGAAGTAAAAATCCAAAAAAAATTTTTTCAAAATCTGTCTCAAAGAACTATAAGAAAATAAAAAAACAAAATTTTATTTAAAAAAATCTTTCGCTATTGTCTAGAATCATCTATTTTACAGTCTGAAGGGTTTTATCTTATTTCCTTTTTTTGAAAAATAAAATTTGGGGTCATATTATAATTATACCATGCGAATATGCATAGAGGAATCATGGAATCCAAAAAATACATCATTTGAAAATTATTTAATTATTTACCGATTGGTCAGTGAAATAATCACATAAATTACTAATCGTTCAGTAAATTGCTGAAAATGGGCTGTTCAAACAAATTAAACATATCAACTTTTTTGATGTTTTTGCACCGTTATTACATTTGACTTGAAATTCTAAATAGTGATCTTGTTTTTATTAAACCTGTCGAGATTATCCAGAACTGTTTATTTTACCGACTGAAGGGTTTCTACTTATTTATTTGTGTTTTAAAGGAAAAAAATTAGGGTTGCACTATGTAAATATGCATAAAGGAATCATGGAAGCCAAAAAATACATCATTTGAAAACTATTATTTACAGACCTGTTAGTAAAGTTATTGCATAAATTACAGACCGGTCAGTAAATTACAGAAAAATAGATTTACACACCAATTAAGGATATTGACCTTAAATATGTTTGATATTTTTGAACCGTTATTACATTTGACTTGAAATTTTAAATAGTAATCCAGTTTTTATTAAATCTATTGAGATCACACAGAATCATTTATTTTACAGACTGAAGTGTTTTTGCTCATTTAATTGTGTAATGAACAACAAAAATTAAGGTTACAATATGCAAATATGCATAAAGGAATCATGGAATCTATAAAATACGGTTAGCAGAAGATCCCATGGCTCAAAAGGAGGTGAATAATTTCGTTTGCCGTAGAGTTTTTCCCATTGCTCAGAAGTAGGTAGGTTTTTTCGGAAGCCGTTGAGTTTATACATAAAAGTAAACAAAAATTGACACGAGGTTAAAGTAAATATTAGTATGGATCTATTTTCAGTTGTTTATGACGACAATTTAAGCCTGAACAGTTCTGAAGAAAGCACTGAGGAAAGTGGAATTCTATAAGGTTATTTATTCTGTATGGATTAATTTGTTAAAAGTTGTTTAATAAATTTTCTTGATCCAAATGAGTAATAATTTCAAATTTTTCTTGTAAACATAGTATTCATTTTTTTGGAAATTTTGTTATAGGCAGGCGCAGTTTTTAGAATAAACCAGTTTAATTTAAAATTATTAATTTTTTCTTTTAGTTGCCAAATATGTTTTGACAGCATAGTCTATTTTGAATATTTTTTAAGTTTAAAAGATTGTTTGTGATTGGCATAACGTTTTTTCCATTCACCCTTGGTTAAGCCAATATATTGTTTATCAGGGTTATTTTGTGAGGAAACAATGCATTTGTAAATAATATTTTTTTATAAGTATTTGCCATTCATAGGACAGTCAATTTTTCGCTTGCAATTACAATTTTCAGTATTTTGTCTTTAAGAAATTCATTTTTATTAATCAATGCAATATTGTGGACTTTTATGATTTCATTATTTTTTGTACACCTATAGCTTACTTTAATAGTGTTAAAAATTTTGTGCAGTTTATTAGAGGTAGGGTAATGTTTGTCTACTATTTGTTAAAAACGTTTTTCCAATATTTGTTGAAACATTTTTGCTGTATGGAGGGTTGAACCAATTATATTTCTATTTCGTTTTTTTGCACTTTTTGTTTTAATTTTTAGCTCAAAGTTTTTAAATCCATTTTTTTTAAGAGCAACTTTATAGGTGCATTTGGAAGATTTAAAAACATTTTCATTAGAAGAGTTTGATTTAGTCTATTGTTAATTGAAATAAGAATTTGTTTTAAAATTTGAGGGGTATGATTTGAATTTACATTTATATACGATAATTCATCATTAGGTTTTTATAAGGCCTATAAGAATTTTTGGAGAGGTTAAATGTGACATCAAAAAAATCCATAATTTTTAGATTATTGTTTATTTCGATTTGGAAGAATATTTTTGAGAATTTTTTATAATATTTTATCTGATTTTTTCAAGTTAAGGCCCTGATTTTTTTTCCATTATTATCATCGCAATATAAGCCTAATTGATTAGAATGAACTATTTTAGCTAGGGAATTTTAAAAATGAATTTCTTTAAGAAATAAATACTGAAAATTGTAATTACAAGCGAAAAATTGACTGTCCTATGAATGGAAAATGCTTATCAAAAAATATTATTTACAAATGCATTGTTTCCTCAAAAAATAACTCTCATAAAAAATATATTGGCTTAGCCAAGGCCGAATGAAAAAACGTTATGCCAAACACAAATAATTTCTTTAACATAAAAAATACTCAAAAGAGACTATGCTGTCAAAATATGTTTGGCAACTAAAAGAAAAAATATTAATTTTAAATTATAATAACATTTCTAATAAGTGTATACTATGTTTACAAGAAAAATTCTAAATAATTACTCATTTCGATCAAGAAAAATTTTAAAAAAAAACATAAAATCTGAATTAATTTCTAAATGCAGACACGAAAATAAATACCTTTTAAAAAATTATAAAAACAAATGGCCAACTAAAATTACCCTAATTCTAAAGAATTCTTTTCATGATTAATTTTTTAATTTTAATGTAGTTGATGCAACTTCCTGGTTGCAAAATAACTGCAGTTATTACATAAACAATTATATCAATTCCCAACTTCCTGTGAAATATTTTTTATATAATTTGAATTTTTTGATGTTTAGACATTCTTCCTGATGAACCAACTGAAGGTGAAACAATTTTTAGAAGCAAAAAATTAGATAAGTGTTTTTACTAATTTATTATTGCTCTGTTCTTTAAGAACATTGAGCACTCTATTTGTAGAATACACTAACATAACTTATATATATATATAATAATATATATAATATAATAATATATATATATATATATATTATTATTATATATATATATATATATATATAATAATAATATATATATAATAATATGTATATATATATATTATTATATTTATATATATATATATATATATATATATATATATATATATATATATATATATATATATATATATATATATATATATGTATATATATACTGTCAAAGGCCTTTCTGAAATTGTGGTTTATCATTTCAACTGGATACTTGCTCTCCGTGTACGTTGATCAAAAAATCGATTGTTTCGAGTGATTTCGTTCACAAGCCCTCTTCTTTACAAAGCCATGCTGGTGTTGCAATAGAGCAACATGCAGATGCAAATGGTCAGTGATTACTTCACATATAAATCTTTCCAAAATTTTGCATTGAACTGATGTTAAAGACACTGGTCTGTACTTTAACACAAGGTCGCCATTCTTGAACAAAGGGATTATGTTTGTTTCACTTTGTGTCTGATTTAATTGTAAGGCTGAATATGATTGCTAGAGGTTTTGAGAGTGTTGATGCAAATTGCTTAAGTACAGACAAACTCACCACATTGCTGCCTATTGCTTTGTTTTTGACCAATTGTTCTAGTTTATATTTTACATTCTCTGAATTACACTCCTCTAGTCCAGTCTTCATTTATTATTTAATTTTGGAAGCGCTGTATCTCCCTCAGGCACAAATACAGGTTGAAAAATTTCATTGAGGCAATTGACGATTGTTTTCTTGTTCAAGATTATAGCACCTGTATTCTCTTTCAACAATTGCACATTGTGTTTCAACTTTGCGTGTCTTTTTGCATACATATAGTTAATCAAAGATTCTGTCTTTATCTTGTCAGCAATTGTTTTTTCGTTTCCTTAATTAGGACATGCACTGGTGGAGAAAATATTAAAAACGAATTTTGTTTAAATTTATTTAGTAAATCACTAGACTTGCATTTGAATTATCACCTCTCCCCTAGTAAATCATTAAAGTTGCATATGAATTATACTCTCCCCCTAGTAAATCATTCAATATGAGATGTATGTTAATAGTGTTGAATGATAATGATAGGATTGATATAACTGTTATTATTATGTAGCTATATATTTTTTGTACTGTAATTGAAATTTCTAGAGCTTTTGATATATAAGTTGTAGGATTATTTCTTTAATTTAGGAACATTGGAAAAAGACAAGTGTGAATCTTACTTTAATTAGAATAGTTATCGTACAAAATATAGTAATTTCAATTTAAAGATACAGTAATATTATATTAATTTATATATTTTTTCAAGTTTAAACTTCAACTTTATACAATATATGCTTTCAAGTTCTATTTTTGTCATTTCTATTGTTTTATTTTTATAAACTGGTATTTTATAGTTTCATTAAAAGGATTATATTTTATTCAAATTTAAAAATGTTTTTGTGTTATATTCTTTTTCACCTTTTTTTTTAGTTCGTACTTGAGGTTCTGCCCTTCTTCATTATTTACATTTAATTTCTCTTCTGTTAAAATATGGTTTAAATTTAGTAAATTTTCATGACATAAAATTTACTTTATTGATCATTTGCCAACAGTTTAGGTTGTAAAATTTTATTTCACACAAGGTAAGAATAACTTTGTTTTCTGGTAACACCACTAAACGTTTTTTTGTGATTATTTTTTGTTTAACTTTATTTTTGCGTAACTGTATTTGTCTTGGCTTTTCATGGCTTGTGATGATATTGTTCATAACTTTTTGTGTATTTGTGTTTGTCATGGCAACAATATATTTTTTTTAAATTTATGGTAAAAATATGATTTAAAAAAATTGTTTGATGATATAAATGAAAATGATTTAAATGTAGTACATACAGGTATGTTTTGTAATTTATTGTGCAAGATCACTTTAGATTACTTGCAAAGCTAGTAAGCATTTCTTGATAGCACAATCACTAAAGACCAGTTTTGTTAATTGCTTACTACTATAGCTTAGTTAAAAACTTAGGTAAACAGGGGCTCTATTCATCAAAGTTTGTAATGTTTCGTATTCTTATTTATAGGAAAGAAAATTGCTTTAATATTTGATTTTGATGAATGAATTTCTTAAAGAAAAAAATATACCTACTCTTCCCATGTATCAAATTTATTACGGGCCTCAAGCGTTCAAATTATACAAATTAATTTTAGACTAAAAGAATCGGACAGTACTGTATAAATTAATTAAAACTAATTAAAAATTAAACATAAAAAACGAATATTTCCATTAAACCATCTAAAATAAATTAAATGTAAAATGACTAATATTTCCTTTAAAGTACGTTAATTAAATTTAATTATATATGAGCTAAATATAAAACGAACAGCTGCAGCACGCCATATAAGCGTAATTTAAATATAAACAAAAGCTAAAACGAATAATTTCAATAAACCGTATAAAAGTAAAATAAGAATAAACTAAAAACCAAACGAGTACCATCACTTAACCGTACAACTAGAATAAAATAAATTTAATATAAAACGAATATTTATAGTATGCCGTATTAATGTAAACTAAATAGTAAAAGAATAACTAAAATAAAACGTATATATTAATTTGCATATAAACTGAATATAAAATTAGTATCTTAAATAGACCATATAAATTGAACTAAGTAGAAACTAAATTTAAAACGAATTATTTTACTGATAACCGTATAAATAAAACTAAGTTTAAAATTACACCATATATTTGTATTTAAATACACAAAAGTTAGTCTTAAAATAAATATAAAACAAAGAACCGCATTAAAACATATTGACCAAATGAAAATTAAGCATAACACGAACAACTCTATCTAACCATGTCAATATTACCATTTTGAACCAGATCATGAACCACATCAGACCACAGAATCCATACCATCCGTGAGACATCCATGATACGCATCTATAATATATGTTTAATATGGCTATGGTTCAAAAAGCAAAGTATTTACGAATATACAGATTCATACAAATATAGACATTAAATGACATATAAAACTTTAACATTTAGAACACTATAAACTCAAAGCACAATAATTAACACAACACTTACTTATATCTAACTTAAACAACACTCACTTAACTCCAACTTAATCACTGAACAATACTCCCCTCTTAAACACCACCTCTCAATACTGGACACCTGTCCAAATATTATAATTTATCTGGCACTCCCTTGCACTTATATAATACATTTCTTCCTTCTCTTAAGACTATTACGACCTGATGGTTTCATATAAGTGGTGGAACTTTAATAGCTTCCACTGCAAAACAATAGCAGAAAGAACTTGCTTTCTTGATGTTGGCATTAGCCACATTCAATGCCTGATAACCTCTTCTGATTGATCAAAAAGTTCTTAGAGATCCTCCCTTTGCAAGATATTTTGTTGAAATGTCACACTAAGAGCATGGGTGTGCACTAGAATGTACTTGTAGACCACAAATGACATTTGACGGCTTTATATCACAGGAAAAAGCTAAGGAAAGTTCTTCAAGGTTTAGCAGATTAAAAACTTGCTTGACATTGCTATAGTTTTCCTGGAGATCTGCAGAAATGGCAATCAGTAACTGACGCTTAAAACCAGAATCTATGGCCAGAGATTGGGTGAGAAGTCGTTTTGATGGTGAAGATTGAGAAGCTGGATCTTTTTCCACGATTACAAAGCTTACTTTTAGAAAACCACCACCACGATCCACTCCCAGCTTCCTAATGTAGTCATCGGAGACGTTTCTAGTTTCAAGAACTTGCAAGTCTTTTCAGTGAATGACAAGTTTATCCATCTGATTTGTGTTCTTGTTAGTTGAAACTAGTATGAAAAAAATGAATTAAACAACTAATGCTCAAGTTTTTCCCAGAATTTTATTTTAATAGTTTTTAAAAAAGCAATTTCGATTTTTTTAAATTTTTTTGATACTGATAATTTGTATATTCTTTGTTAAACTAAAAAAATGCAAGCATTTTTTATTTTCTTACTAAGAAAACAACTAATTTTTTTTTCTTTTAATTTTATTTAGGTGCCCCAAGAAGTCCTTACGGTCTTATCACAGAGCACCGCGGATGAGCATTTGATTGAAAGTTCACACCTCCTTCCTAACCGATGTCGCAAAACTTTCTCAGAGATGGGGTTTAAACAACGGATCCTTTGTTTCTGAGGCAAGTGCGCTACCACTGCGCCACGACTGCTTGAGCTGATGCTCTATTTAACACCACCTATCAAATTTTATATAGTGAATGAAAGTAAAAGTTATAAAAAATAAGGTTTTATTGCTCTAGAGTTAAATTTATTGCAGTTTTTAATGCGGTTTTATGCAAATTAGAAAATAGATTTTCTTCCACGAACGGTGTAACCAGATTTAGGGACTTATATCCCAGTAACCACCAATGATAGTATAGTCATACCCCCAAAGGATTTTTCTGGGTCATGACATCAAGTAATATTTCACTTTTTACAACAGTGTGTTGGCTAATGATCAGTAAAGTAAATTTCAAGTCATGAAAGTTTACTAAATTTGAACCATTTTTCAACAGTAAATAAATTAAATACAAATAACGAAGAAGAGCAGAACCTCAAAAAAAAAAAAAGGAAAAAAAAAAATAGTCATTTCTAAATTTAAATAAATTAAAATCCTTTTAATGAAAGCATAAATCTTCCTAACGGTTTTCTTGCTGCTTTATATATATTTTTTTGCGTCAATTCCCAACTAAATTATAGGTTGCTTGAAGCCTTGTTGGAACATGATAAAAAAGTGAACATGATAAAAAAAAGTTTCAAAAATTATTTGTGATTTACAAATTTGCGCATCCAAAGCAAAAGTATGCCCGAATCGAGTTTTCATTGCTTCGGTGGAAAGAATTTATCAAAGCTGACGATAGAACCCTAGCTGCAATATCATATTTTGGTACATTGGAAGCTTCACCTAATATATTTACAATAAATAATATGAAAGGTTTCGTTGTTAGAGTCTACGATGATCAAAAAAGGACAGAAGATGTTTATACTCTTTTACAACTTCGTTGGTTCTTTTTTTCGATAATAAATGCCATTAATTCCGGTTTAATCTACAACGTTAGTTGACTTATCACCGTCAATTAATTATTTTCAGAAGATCCTTTCTTTTTTAGATTAAATATTGCAAACTGTAAATATCATTTTGGTTTACAAATTAAAATGTTTGTATCTTTATACAATGCGAATTTTAATATATGTACCAGCTCAATTATATTAATTCTACGTTATTTATAAAAAATGGTTATCTAGTGGTAATTTCATCAATTGACCCCCGATTAGGTAAAGTACATAATGCCCTATATCTTATGAAGTAAAAATTTCAACATATGTTTTTTATATGTTTTCAAAGGCTTTTTTAATGCTCTTTCTACTGGTACAAAATATTTGAAAAATAACGTATTTTTATTCACATAAAATGTGCAGAGTAATAGTGATAGGATATGAGGAGTAAAAAATTCCTAATTTTCGGAGTATAAAACATTTCACAAATGTAGAATAAAATTTCATATGCTAACATGTTTTTAATAATATGTGGCTATTAAAATAACCGTTTTTAAAAAGTAGCTTAACAACTCTTCAGCATTGATCAAAACATCTTGTTACTCTATGAAATAAAATTAACAGTATAAAAAATATCAATGAATTTTACTATAATAATAAAATTATATTTTTATTACAATAACAATATAACTTTAGTTTTAACACCATTATAGCATTCTGTACACGAGAATGCATTCCCCTTATAATCACAGCAGTAAAAAACAAAAATAATATATATATATATATATATATATATATATACATATATCACACAAATACATACTATAAAGTTAAAAATTTCATTCAAATTTAATAAGCATATCATAATATTT
>NC_061160.1:48569494-48619494 GCF_022113875.1 Hydra vulgaris | reverse complement strand
ATAAACTATTCAGTGTAGATTAAAATAAATTTATTATTTCTAATCAATTAATATGAAAACTGAAGTTTTAAGAAGAAGAAAAACTGGTGCCTTAAGAGTGTTTAAAAAAAGAAAAAGCACTTCAAAAAATCAAGTTTGGCAATTTTTTTCCCAAAATATAAAGATACTTCTGCGAGCCAAGAATTGTCATTAATTGATAGAAATGCTAAAAATTTAGCATTTTACTTAACTTTACAACATCAACCAGCAATGTTATTGCCAGTAATGAACCTAAAGTAAACTATTTCAAAGTAAGAAGAAAGGAGTCTAATTTTGTTTTAATTGATCTTAATATAATTGTACAAACTCTTACTTTAGTTGGAACATGCCCTGACTGAGAGCAATTCAATCAATATTAATATAGATTATAAAAAGAAAAAAGGTTTAAGTTCTTTGTTGCTATTGAGTTGCATTAAACTTTTATGGTAAACAAAATTGTATATTAGTAAAAAAGTTGCAAGTAAAACTTCTGAAAAGTTTTTTGATATATAATAACATTCAGTAGTTGCGATGTTACAAAATTATTTTGGAATTGTGATTTGTCAATGTTGTGGGAAATCTGTTAATAAACTAATAAAAGCTATTGAAGCTGTATTATTTAACTACTCTGAGCCATTATCTTCTGATGTATACATGCTATGTGTCCTCAAACTAATTACAAATATAAAGGATATAAATTTGATAAAACATATGTTAATAAAGAAAAACCTGGACTGCCTATTGTTATTAGGGACATAACCAGTATTCATAGATTATCAGATAAAAGCTTGTTAAAAAGTGCCTTCATGGAAAAACTCGAAACAATAATGAAGCCTTAAATGCAATAAATTTGAATCGAAGTCCAAAAATGTTTGTGTGGGGCAAATTGCTTTAGAGAAAGGTGCAGCATCAGCTGTTATTAAATTCAATAAATGATTAACTGGTTTGTTAAATGTTTATTTAGAGCTTGGTATAAATCCTAACAAAAACTGTATTACATTTTGCAAACAAAGAGATTGTCAAATAGTTAAAAATATTGCTAAAAAAAATTTGACTGATGAGGTAAAGCAATGTCAGAAACAAATAAGGGCAAAATAAAAAGATTTTAGTGATCAATATGAAGAAAGTAAAGAAGTAGCTTAAAGCTCTGGCAGTTTTGAGTGGTTTTGTTATATTTCAATTGATATAACTACTTATTTTAAAAATTTAAATTTGATTATCATAATTTTTTTTTTTTTTAGTTCGAAGTTTTTATATTTTTTTTAACATGGATACTACTTTATTGTACTTAAAAAATTAGTTAAAACTCATTATAAACTTAGTTTATTAATATTGTTGTTAGTTAATACATTGAAGAGTGATTAGAAATCTTTAAGATTAAAATGAGAGCTTATTTTATATTTTAATTTGTTTTTTTCAATGTTAATTTTTTTAAATTGCTGTTTTCTCAGAACAACATTTTTTAGCACGGTGCGATAAATAACTTGGGAACTACTTGTTATGGTTCTTTAAAATTTTGTTCAGTTGTAATAATATATATGATAAACTCATTGGAGCAGTATATTTTTTTGATATTATATTTTGACAGAGTTATGGACTTTTAAAGGGGGCTGTTTGGGGGTAAAATTTGACCCGTTAGTTGTATATGCTGTATCTCCTTAGTGCTTTAAGCTTACTTTATAATTCTGCTTCCATGAGTTCTTTAATATAATACAAGTAAACACTGAAAGTTTGAGTTTTATAGCATCTACCATTGTCTCAATATTTATCGCAGCACCTATTGACTGTTTTAGGTTTCACAACCCAAAACCTGGGTCCAAAAGTAAAATTTTTTTTTTTTTTGAATTTTATGTTTTTATGCAGTCTTTTAATATTTTATGAAATCAATACTGTTTGGTTAAAAAAAATGATTTTAGTATTTTGACCATACTACCACCTTAAAATAATAAGAAATAAAATAGCCACAAGGGAAAAATAATTGAGATAAAGCTATTTTTTTTAGCATCCATAAAGTTAACGCATTTGTGTTAATTGTATTACTGTATAAAAGAATATGGATAATTTTAAACAAAAAGAAGAGCGAGAGAGTCGAATCCAGCTAGCTATTCAAGCTATTACTGAAAAAAAAATGTCATACGTACAAGCTGCTAAGTGTTATGTGGCAAAATCTACACTTTTTGACAGAACAAAAGGATCATCTAATAATCGAGGAGCGCCAAGAAAGATGAGCAACATCACTGAAGCTATTATTGTTGATTTATTAAAATTTATGAGTGATATAGGTTTCGGCTTGAATAGAAAAGACGTGTTTATTGTTGTTGAAAACTATTTAAAAGAATCAAACCAACGTAGTCTATTCAAAGACGGCAAACCGACTAGAAAATGGTACTCCGGTTTCATGAATAAATATCGTAAAGAAATTTGCCCAAGGAAAGTAAGCGGTATGCAAACTATTAGAGCTGTGGCCACACAACCAGGTATAATTGACAATTGGTTTGAGCAATTAGCAGTAGCATATAATGTACATAATTTAGGCGATAAGCCGTTTCAAATATTTAACTGTGATGAATCTGGTTTGCAATTTGATCAAGGCAAAGTCAAAATTATTTGTAGAAAAGGAACAAAAAACCCTAAAAAGCTAGCACCATCGAATGAAAAGCAAATGACGACAATCTTGACTTGTTGTGACGCATTCGGTAATTATTTACCTCATCAAATAATTTATAAAGGCAAACATGTTATGAAAGACTAGTGCAAAGGCGGTGCCCAGAATGTTTATTATAACAGTAGTAGTTCAGGCTGGATGGAATCCGAACATTTTTTGTCGTGGTTTGAAACAGTTTTTTTGCCTCACGCAAACAAACTTTCAGGATTTGAAGTTCTAATACTTGATGGCCATGCTTCACATATGAGCTTAGAGTTGAAAAAAAAAGCTTTAGAAAATTATATTTTACTTTGGCGTTTGCCGGCTCATACCAGCCATTTTTTACAGCCACTAGATGTTGGCGTTTTTAAAACAGTAAAAGGCGCATGGAAGAGAATTGTCAAAAGTTATTTGACTAAAAATCACTTTCAAAGCCTGACTAATCGACATTTTCTGGCCATGTTTAAGGATCTCATCAAAAATGGTGGGTTTAAACCTGAAAATGCACGGAGTGGTTTCAAAAATACTGGTATATTTCCACTCGATCGTTCGCAAATTTCTTCAAAAAAAACTTCCATTGGTGCTGTGTTTCAAGCTGTCGAAAACAACAATATTGAATATTTATTTGATTCTTCAACAGTATCTAGTCCATTAGTTATGGGAAATATTACCAATACACCTAACACACCGTCAAGAATGTCAAATCTTGAATTTTTGCTTAAAAGCTTTGCTACTTTGAATAACGCTGTTCAACAAGTGGGCAAAGATATAAACAAATCAGTGTTAAATATGCTTCGAGATCAATTGACACCAACTCTAAATAAAAGAGTTCAAAAAAGTGAGAGAATAAAGCGACCAGCTAATTATAATATGACTTCGGCGGATGCCATAGCTTACGATGAAGCTGAACAAGCATTAAAAAAGCAAAAATTAGATGAACAAGCTGCAAAGAAATTTACTAGAGAACAAAAAAAGATTTCCACTGCTACTCAAAAAGCGAAAAATGCACAGAAAAGAGAAGAAAAAAAAAAGTTGAGACAAAGTCAGTCGTCTAAAATACCAGGTAAAAAAGGTATAAAGACAAAAAATGGATTAGAAGACCCTCATTTTCCTCAAGCTTCAAATAACATTTTAGTATCTGATAATCTTCTATGTTATTCTTGCGAAATTAATTGGACAAATAACTTAGATAACCAATGGCTTGCGTGTGAGCAGTGTTCAAATTGGTCATGCATTGAATGTGTCTTTGATTATCGTCCAGCCATGGAGTTTATTTGTAACGAATGTGTGTAAAATAATATATATTCTTTTTTTATTAAATGATTTCATTTAAATAACACAAATAATACTAACATTAAAATAATTGTTTTAATGTTAGTATTATTTGTGTATGTGTTTTTCTGTATTCTATACGCATCCGGAATTAGGGACATAAACACCTAATTCCGGATAAAAACAATATTTTTTAAAAATAAAATAAAAGATAGATTTATATCGCAAAAATAATATTTTTTATATCGTTCGATTTGTCTTGTTATGAAGTTTATTTATTTAAAAAAATTATTTCAAAATTCTTTATATTGAGCTAGTTATGACAATATTAGTCCTAAACCATCCGGAATTAGGGGTTTTTACGGTATCCAGTTATTTGATAAATAGAAGAAAACTTTTTTTCAAAGTTTTATTAACTGAAAAAATAACATATATGAAAAAAAGTAAATTTAATTCTGCTGCTTGCTAAACTTTTGAGCACTACTGTATATATGTATACATGTTAAATAAAATAGTAATAAATACTTTTTTTGGGAGAAAAATACTTTAAATAAAGAAGAAATAAATTTAGTTCAATATTTTATTTCCATTTTATAAATTCCATGATCACATTTTTTTAAATTTTTAATAATTGTAAATTGACTTTGCTTCAAAGTGCAATATAAAAATTGCAGCAAATTTTTTTTCTGAAGGAACTTAATTATAAATCACATTTTAGTATTAATAAATCACATTTTAGTATTTGGTGGGTCCATCTTTAGCCTGGATAACAGCTTCACATCGTCTTGGCATTGATTCAACCAAACATTTTGTTTCTTCTGGCATAATTTTCGCCCATGCCGCTGTCACAGCCTCTTTAAGCTCCTCTTTCTTTCTGAGTGACCGATCTCCAATTTTTCAGTCCAGAATAGCCCAAAAATATTCGATGGGGTTTAAGTCCGGGCTTTGTGCGGGCCATTCAAGGACTTCCACACTATTATCAGTGAACCATTTCGTTTTATCTTTAGCGGTCGTTGTCTTGCTGGAAAATATAACTATTGCATAGTCGCAATTTTCGGGCTGAAGACTTGAGATAATTTTTGAGAATCTCTCTGTATAATAGAGCATCCATTTTTGAGTCAATAAATGCCAGTTTTCCAACTCCTTTCCAAACCATCGATCTCCAAACCATAATATTGCCACCGCCAAACTTTACTGTGCCTTTCATACAGCTCAATTTATACGCCTCTCCTTTCTTGCGCCAAACTTTTTTAGCTCCATCAGATGACTTCAGATTGAATTTAAATTCATCATTCCATAAAATCTTTTTCCAGAAATTAATATCCATGTTTCTGTACTTTTTAGCAAAATCCAATTGGTGTTTCATATGATTCTTCGTCAAATATGGCTTTTTACGAACATGTCTTCCTTGGAAACCAGCTTCCTTTATCCTGTTAGGTATTGTTTGAGGAGTGATCTTTATGTTTTGCTCATTTTCGATTCTTTTTGATTTGTATTACGATATTATGGTCAATGGAAGTATTTGTCTTTCTTTTTCTACCTCGTCCTTCCAAAGAAGCTGTAGTTCCATACTTTTTGTATCTCCCCATTATTCTGGAAACAGTGCAGTTGGGAATGCCAGTCTCTGCCTCAACCTCACGATATGTCTTACCTTGTTTTATTAGGTCCACAGCTAAATTACGTTGGGCTACAGTCCAGTGTCGATCTCCCTTTGCTATCTTTTTATAAAATGATTAAAAATCAGAAAAAATGAGTAACTTTTATTTAATTTTGTATTTTTTATCTATTTTTAAATAAATTACAATGTAAGAGATCACCAAACTTTAAAAAAAAGTAAATAAACTTACGTTTTTATACTACGCTGCAATTATTTTTTTGCGACTATATACGAAAGCTACTAACTTTAAAATGTTCAACAACAATTAAAATTACCCACACCAATCATTTGTTTCCTAAACATAACGGGATTTTTATTACACCCAGTTTTATCCCGTTATGTTTTTTTATATTACAATGTGATCCAAAAATTAAAAATTTGAAGAGAAATTGTTTGCTGCATTTTTTTTTTGGCACACTGTATATATATATATATATATATATATATATATATATATATATATATATATATATATATATATATATATATATATATATATATATATATATATATATATATATATATATATATATATATATATATATATATATATAAGTTTAACTAAAACATAGGTATCCTCAAAGGGCTGACTTGATTTGAGATTCGATTCGATTTGCGAATCGATACCTGCTTCGATTCGTGATTCGATTCGATACCATAAAAGGTGAATCGCAGGGCCCTAATATATATAAATATATATATATACATACATAAATAAATGCAGCATTAGACGCACATGGATGATGTCATACAAAAACAGGAAGTTGTGAGGGCTTTATGGGGCAGCAATCTTTTCTTTCATTATTCCTTTTTTTCCTCTTTTTTTAAAAATTACAAGTGCACATTTTTACATTAAAGGGATCCCAAACCTCCGTGACATGTTGTGCTCGTATTAAAGAGAATGATAAAAAAAAAATGTTTGGGTTAATATACAGAGTATTAGAAAAGTATATACTTACTGTTCAAATTTATCAGCAAAAAACTCTTCAATTAATAAGGTTAGCATTCCAGTAAGAGATGAGTTTTTGTGGCGTTGAAGATAAGAATACTTAAAAGATTCATTTTGTCTTTCAAGACCATTGTTGGTATTTAGATTAACTAATAAACGATCCTGACGATAGGCCCATATCCATTTCTTAATTAGAAAAAAAAAGAAAAAAGTTTCTCATTTATAAAATATTTATATCAACTTCAACCCTGAGCAAACAGAGCTACATTAATGTTAAAATTAAAAAAGGTTATACACTCTTCTAAACTTTATTCCTAATTTTGTAAACGCTTTCTGTAAAACTTAGTTTTATAAGGAAAAGATAAAGAGTACTACCGTATGAAGCTTTAAAAATTTTTTAAATGTTTTTAATAAATTTCTTAAAAGTTGATGCAACTGTTTTATATCTATTATAACAATTAGGAAATCATGGGAACTATGTAGAAAAAAAAAACTTACTTCTTTGTTGCACAACCAATAATTTGTTATGTACTTCTTAAATTTATGAAACTTGTCATCGAACCAAAAATTGGAGGACTGCAGCTTCTCAATAGCTGCATCTTCCTCATCCTGATTTTGCGCTCTTGCAATACGTCGTAACATTGATATTATGTTACCTTTATAATCAGAACACCCATTTGTTAATTTGGAAAGCCATCGATCCCAGGCCTGCTCTCTGTGGAAATCGCATATAATGACACGACAACCTTTAGGAATAGATAAATTAGGAAACTCTAAACTATTTTTTTTTATATATTTTTAAAAAATTTTAAATATAGTAACGTTTATGTTTTATATGTATATACTTTATATGAAGCATTGCAAATCTAAGGGACACACTAACCAATTTTTAAAAATCTGTTTTTAAATTATATTAATTATATTAGTATTTAAAATAAAAGATGATTTTGAAAATGCAGTTATCATTCACCTGGAAAAACAGTTTCTAATGACTCGATTTCTTCGTTGCAATAATCTGTCATACAAAACGAAGGCTGAAACAATGCATTCCAACTCTTTATAACATTTAGTGCTTCAGTAATAGCTTTTTTTGTTTCATTTTCAGTGACAAAAGTGGCTACTATTTGGTAATCTATGTTAGTCTTTACTGTTAAAAAGAATAATGGAAGAGCATATCTTGTAGTTCTGTAAGTAGCATCAAGAAGAATGATCTCATTTCCGTATCGCAAAAGAAGGTCTTGTTGCCACTGTGATTGATAAACAAATAAAAATGTAGAATTGTTTTTACAAATTTCATTGTCTGTAACTTCACATTTTGGTCGAATTAACACTTTAATATGTGGATCAATTTTTTTCCATTCATGACACTTTTTCAAAAGACATTCTTGATCAATCATGGAATATCTTTAAAATTAAAGTATAACAAATTAGCACTAAACTATATATATAAAACATAAGTGTAAGTATTAAGACATTATTCCGATCTACTTTTGTTAACTCTGTTTTAACTTAGCAACAAAATATCCAGTATCATGGAAGATGTGGTAAAGTTTGTTATGATATTTGGTAGTGAAACATGAATTATGAAAGCTGAAAATTTACCAATATGCAGGTGGAGGACAAGCAAATGAGGGAAATTACGAACTGGTGGATATACATACAATCTGGTAGATTATACATTGTTGTTCTTATAAAGGAGGCAGTTGAAGGAATACTGACTGCAACAGGGATTTTTAGCAATGCTAATGGTTTCTTGGTTACATCAAGTTAGAATAATATAAAATTTACCTCAACTTTTGCTTCATTTTAACTATATGTGATCTTATAATATTAACACATGGATAAAATCTTCTATTATTTGGAGGAGGAAGATTTTCTTTTTCAAATATATCCTTAACAAATAGTTGAAGAAGACGTTTCATTTCTCTAATGTTGCATATTCCTTCTTTAACATATTCTTCTATTTTTTTAGAAATTTGAGGATCAATCATTTGAGAAATCAAGTCAGCCTAAATAAATTTTACAATAAAATATAAAACCATAAAACAGATACAATTCTTTTTTCATAATTTAATTTATTAATTTTTTGCAACTGTATATCAATATTAACCTGTCCAACAGGATGTTTATCATGACAGGACAAATCATCAATGGAAACTACAATTGTTCTTGTATGTTGGATTTCATTTAATGGTGAAGTTTTTATTTTTTGTCTCAAAAGTTTTGATGCGTTTTTTTTGCGCCACTCAGTTTTTTCTGATATCTAAATGTATAAATGAAACTATGTTTAACAACTGTTTGAAAATTTATACTTTACTTCTTTAACCTTTGAAAAATTATTTTTGATAAAATATTTATACCTTAAAATCAGGAAAGTGAATTATTTCCTTCATAGCTATTTTGGCAGGACACATAAACTTTTTACTATCTTGTAAAATTAAATAGTTTTTTTGAAAGCAATGATCATCCATCTACAATTAAATTTTAAATCCAGAGATTTTACTTATAAACTTATATTTTAAAGTGTTAAGAATAAAAGAATGATATAAATCAAAACTCAAGAATAAAGTTGTAGCAAAAATTAAAGATATTTTTAGTTACATCATGTCTTTTTTTATTTTTTTTGTAATCATTTTTTTTAACATTTCTGTCAAACCCATGGTGACAATCTAAAACTTTATTTGAAATAACAATATAAGGTATTCCTGAATAAGGAATAGCAGAATCTTCCCAAAGTACACTATGATTCGATGTAATTGTATCTAAAATAAAAAATATTGAGTTAGTAACTTAATGCAAAAAATTATTTGAAAATCCTGCAAAGAATTCAAAAAGTAAGAACACTTGGCAATCAGCTAACCTGTGTTACCAAAATTTTTATTAGCATAATACACCACAAATCGTGTTGTTGTTCTTAATTCATATTTTTTGATACAATGCAATGCTTCTTCGTGTGATTTACAATGATAAACAAGTTTGGTTTTGTCTCCTATAACAAATGTTTACAAATAGATTTAACAACAGTTTTGAAATCACAATGACGACAGTATAACATATTCTTGAAAAAAAAAAGGGTAAACCTTAATAAAATTTTGTTTTTATAATAAACACTTTAAAAGATTAAAAAATTAAACAAAATCCTAATTTTCTTATACTTATTTAGTAAATTAGAAACAAACCATTATCAATGCAATTTACTGGCAAAAAGTCAATATCTGTGATTTTCCCATCCTCTTCAACAATTTCTAAAGTAAAAATTTAATTCTAATCTAGAGTTGTATTCAAATTTTTCTTTTCAAACTTGAATATTTTTATTTTAGTTATTTTTGATTGAATAAACTTGCTGCGATGTATTATAATCTTTGAATTGAGGTATTTAAATTCCTCACAAATTATTGTATTGTGACGGATTTAAATCACTAATTATAATCTTGACGCAACTTTTAACAAATTAATCCATACAGAATAAATAACCTTGTAGAATTCCACTTTCCTCAGTGCTTTCTTCAGAACTGTTCAGGCTTAAATTGTCGTCATAAAAAACTGAAAATAGATCCATACTAATATTTACTTTAACCTCGTGTCAATTTTTGTTTACTTTTATGTATAAACTCAACGGCTTCCGAAAAAACCTACCTACTTCTGAGCAATGGGAAAAACTCTACGGCAAACGAAATTATTCACCTCCTTTTGAGCCATGGGATCGTCTGCTAACCCATGGGATCGTCTGCTAACCGTTTTTCGCTGAGCCGTGGAATCGCTAAAATGGTAACATAACGTTATTAATAAACAGTAATATCAGTTGGTATTTGTTTAAAAATGTTAATTATGTATAAACACTAATTATAATTTGTTTTGTTTTTATTTATGAAATATTTTTATGTTGTAGATTTCCAGAAGATTTATTAATTCGGAATAAATGGATTGTTGCAATACGTAGAGAAAACTTTAATCCAACAAAGTGTTCAAAAATTTGTTCTAAGCATTTTACACAAGAATCGTACATTGTTTGTGGTTGGAGTTCAAAAAAGCAACTTAAAAAAGATGCTATACCAAGCATTTTTGATTTTTCTAGCAGTTTTGTCAAGCTAGCGAAACCTAGAAAACCTCCAGCAACTAGAAAAACCACAAATGAATATGAAAACATTGGAACAGTAAATGATGTTGCATCTTTTTCAAATACCTCAGAAACTGCATCTTTAGACAGAGATGAGTCATTGGAATTAAATGATTTGTGGAAATTACCAATCAGCTACTTTTTAAATCTCAGCAATTCAAAAGAGTAACTTGGTAAAAATGTGTTTAAAAATATTAAGCGAAGTTGAAATTACTATAACAAGTTTAACTTTTGATGGTGTTTCGTCTAATATTAGTATGACTAATCATCTTGGAGCTGATTTTTCTATTAACTCTACTTGCACATACTTTTCACATCCAGTTACAAAAAAGTCAGTTTACATTATAATGGATCCTCCACACATGTTAAAACTGATAAGAAATAAATTTGGTTTGCACAAAATAATGTTTGATTCTAATAATTAGCCAATAAAATGGGATTATATTGAAAAGTTAGTAGCTATTCAAGAAAAGGAAGGGCTGCATTTAGCAACAAAACTTACAAAAAGAAAATTGGTTTCAAGAAAAAAATGAAGTTCAAGTTGGCTGCACAAACATTTAGTCAAAAAATTGCAAAAGCAATAGAGTATTTAAGAGAAAGTCAGTACTCTAAGGATTTAGAAGACAGAAAAATTAATCTTCAATATTAGTAACATATTTGACATTTTAAATAGCAGGAATTTATTAGCTAAAAATTTTAAAGCTAGTTTACAACAACAAAATAAAGAAGCTATTTTCAAAAAAATAAAAGAGTCAATAGAATATCTAGTCTTAAATGTGCTAACAATGGAGGGCCTATACATTAAAGTCAGAGAAAAACAGGCTTTATTGAGATGATAGTAAGCCTGAAGTCTTTTATGGGAATATGGAATGACTATGTTCAAAATAGCAATAATTGTTATATGTGTCTGATGTTGTCGAATATATTGCTGGATTTGTTGTAAAAAAAGTTAAAAAGGTTTTAGATTGTGAATTTGTTTAATCTTAATTCAATCAAAGACCCCAACTTCAACTTTAATAACAAATAAAAATTACAGCAGTATTAAACTCTGGTTCAACCATCTAAAGACGTAATTCACATATGTAAACTTGCAGAAAGTGAAACTAGAATTTTTCAGGAAGAAAAGAGGATGTTTCAAAAAAATATAATGACAAAATTGATTATTAATATTCTTAACAGTGTTCGCAGTTCTATTTTTATTGATAATAGAGATCCTATGTTTGACAATGATGTTCAATCTAATCATTTGGTCAATTAAGTAAAAATGATTAGCTTCTATTATTGTAACCTTAGGTTATATCACCAAGCAGATACTTTAAGTAAACATTCAAAAAAATTACGAAGAAAATTAACTAAGAGTATTTTATTTTGTGGTCAATAATATATATATTTACATATACATTTAACTTTTTGTTATTTTTACCGTCTAATAAAATCGAGGGTTTTTTATTAAGGTGGCTCACCCCCATTAAATCTAACTTTTTGTTTATAAAGGTTCTAAACTTGTTTTTAATTTTTTATATAAGGAAATTACATTAAAACTTTAACTTTTCAAAATAAAAATGAAATTTGCATTTTTTGATGCTGAGTCAGCATAATTTGTCCAAAATCTTACCTTATCTAAAACAATGATATCTTGAGTAAAATTTGCACTTATTACACTATATTTTGCCAAATGGTAGCTAAATAATTGCTTTAGGGCTGGAACTAAAATTTTTTCCAAATGTGGAAAAAAACTAAAATGGCAGCAATAAATGTGCAAAAACTAATTAATTGCCAGTGTCAGTCTAACAAACTATATTGAAAATAATTTATTTATACTTGAAATATTACAATTTTAGTTCCAGCCCTCATAAATAAGTTAATACACATACTGTGAAAATTTGAAGATAAAAGCTTTAACCAAACTGAAGATATTAATGTTTTTGTAAGAAAACCGTATAAAAATAAGAAAGTCCTAAAAAACACATTTAAAAATAAAACAACGTAAAAAAGAAAAGTGTTTTTGTGAAAAGTAACTAAAAACTGCCACTAGCATAAAAGTTTACATCTTCATTCTCTTTCTCAATGTCTAAATAACCTTTTTTTATAGATCTTAAATGTTTTCTTCGTTTTTTATTCATGTCAGTAGATTTTCTTGACATACTTAATAGTCGCTTTTTATCTTTTTTAAAAGCTCCTATTTCGAAATAAATACCTCCAGTAAACCCAAGCATTTTAAAAATATACCTTAAAGAAGTAAATCCATCATTGTAATTTAAAATAGCAGAATAAACAGCTATTTCAAGAATTTTTCTTGCAGTAAAAGTTTCATATGGCATCTCTGCCATATGAAACCATTAAATGACTCATTGCAGTTTTGTGTCATTCCATGTAAACACTTTCTTAGCATTTCAGGGTTTGACAGTTCTTGAAAAATAGGTTTAATTTCCTCCATAATTGTAACAGGTAAGTTAATTTTTTTGTCCATAACTTGTTTTACCTGTAACTTTATCTGATTGCCATTTGCACCAGCTGTTTTTTTCCTTTTAAACAAAATTGATGACGAGTAACTTCATAAGGAAAATTTGTACAATGGTAAAGTACAGCTATTACAGAATTTCTCATACACAGTAGATCATTTTTATTTTGTCTTATAGCCATTCCAACAAAGTTCTGCATTGTGTTAATAGATTTATTGGTTAATCTTCCTTTTCCTGATATTTTTAGGCCGTCACTTAACAACCTGCCTTAAAAGTCTTTAATTTTTTGACGCAAACGAGAGCCTACTCTTTTCTGATAATGGCCAATACACTCTAGTTTTTCAATAATACAATCACTATATGGTTTACTTTTAACAACATTAGAAAATGAACTTGAGTCACCGTCTCCAAGGTATTTAGTATATATTAAATTATACTTTTGTATAGACGAATGAAATATTTCTTGAGCTCCAGCAGCTTCCATTGACCCTGCTGAGCTAAAATGATTAACCTGGCAATTATGTGTAGCTTTCCAACATTCAAAATCATTAGGATTGTTTATTCTTTTATGTACTTCACACTGCATACGAAACTTAGATAAAGAAAAAACATCAATCACCTTTTTATTTTCATGTGAAAGACCAGCAACAACACCATTTAGGGAAGAATATCCACGACGTTGCCATGTTCCGTCTATTGATATGCCACAGTCAATAATTTCATCATCAGAAGCATTTGCATTCAAAATTTCTCTTAGTTCTGATACAGCAGCTTTCATACTCTGTGAACTAATTTCCTCATAAACTTTATGTAATTTATTGTTTGTAAGATTATAACTGTGATTCGTAAGAGGTGGAGGCATATTCATTATAGCAGTAAAAGTAGACATAGCTTCATTTCCACGTCCAATTTCACGAAATGCCATAACAGCTCGTAAATTTATTTCATATGGGTTTGAACCAGGTTTTGAACTTTGATTTATAGTTGGAGATGAATAAAATGTACTTTCAAAGCCACAGTTTGAACATTGTATTATAATTCCAATAGAAAATCCCATACGTACAGATTTATTATGCAAAAAAGTTAGCTTGCTATTACACTCACTGCATGTAGAATACAGTTCAAATATATTTTTAATAACTCTAAAGTTACATATAAAGACAAAATTGTCGACTTCAGAATCACAATTCGTTGCACCATTAAAGTTATGTTTATTCTTAAGCTTTGATGTACTTGTTGTTTCTGATTTCCTGCTACAATCAACTACATCCTTTTCTTTCCTTGAATATCTATTTCCTTGATATTTTTTCTTTAAACTTCTAACTTTATTTCTTTTGTTTGCCATATTTAGATTTAGATAGCTTTCAGTTAAATTCAGACAGACAGTTTTAGTTAAAATACATCAGAATAATGAAACAAAGCACATTTTTTAAAAGTGATATACTTTGCAGAACAGTAGAAAAGCATAATAGATCTAACACAGAGAAATACTTCAAAATTTTTAGTGAAAATCTTTAAGAAGTAGTTAATGAAATAGTTGTTTACACCGTTGCTATGGCGTTGCTATGGAATAGGAAAGTGTATTGACCACAAAAACTGTACTTTTTGTTACTTTAAAAGCACATAGTAGTAAAAATTGATTATGGATTTTGTTCTTCAATGTTTGAAATAGCATAAAACAAAAACAAAAAAAAAATTTTTTTTTTTGATTTTTAATAGGGGTGAGCCACCTTAATTCAAGTTAAAAGTTTTTGGCTTAACGAAATTGTTTAGTAATTGATTTTTATTAGAATTAGTCTTTATTAGAAAATGAATCCTAAAAAATAAAATAAAATAATTTTCTATAGGAGGATTAACTTTCTTTCATAAAGTTCTTAATAGTTCTTTTAAGGTGGTTTACTAAGAAATAATTTTTTTTTGTCAAATAGAATTTTTTTTTCAGAATATTAAATAAAATAGTTCCAATAGCGAATCATGAACAATGAGTAATAATACTGTAAATAGAGCACTTTATGTCTTGATTTTAGTTCAGTCTCCAGATCTAAGTTATAACTCCAAATGCTGAAAATCTCAGCTCCATATCTAAAACCGATCTGGAAATATCTTGTTCCACGTAAAGGTAAATAGCAAAAAATGACATATTGAGAAAACAGCATTCTAAAAATATAAAGATAAAAAACAGTCTAAAAACTTCCAGAAGCAATTTTTTAGCTTCAAGTTCTAGTTCTTTATCAAACCAGCCTTTAGATAATCCTCTTAATTGAATTCTTCTTTTTTTAATAAAAATTTTTTCTTTTTTCTCCATATTACTAACACAACGCTTGTCCTTTTTCAATGAACTGGTTACAGTCTTACCACTGTGTGGTATATTTAGATACTTAAAAACGCGTTTAAGACCAGATGTTCCTTCATTAAAACTCAATATAGCTAAATTCACTCCAATTTTAGGGGTAGCTTTCTTCACAAACACATTTTTGGGACACCTAGACAAAATTACATTATTCATCCCTTCATTGCAATTTTGTGTTTTTCCATGAACACACTTTTTCAATAATTGGTCATCACTTAAATCATTGAAACCACTTAATATAATATCATGAACCCATATAGGTAGATTAACTTTTGGTTTATAATTGTCATTTCCCTGGTCATCTTCTGATTTTTTCCACTTACACCAACTTTCAGGTCCTACAGGACATAAAACATGGCGTTGTGATTGACTGTTGAAATTGGTACAGTGAAAAAGTACTGCTTTAATGTTCTTTTTCATTTGGTATATCTTTTGTGTATCATTTAATTTGCAATTACTTTTTTATTATTTCCTATTACTTTTTATATTAGCTATATTTAAATAAAAAAAGAACTGAAATCCATAAACAACTTCATTAGTAAAGGTAAACATAAATGTAAAGTTTTGTCATTTATTCATCTCTTATATAACACTGAAAGTAAATGTACTTTGTTTATTTTTTATTAATCTACGGTATAGAACAGACTTAACCATTATACTAAAATTCAATTTTTTGAAAAGTATGTCAAGTATACAAAAATTAGTCGAAAACAAAAAAGAAAAGTGTGTTGATAGAGGCCGTTGCTATAGAAAATTATTTTAACCACCTCGTTTAAATCTTAAAACAAACCTTTTGTGTTTATTTTTCTGAAAAACAGATTTCAGAAATGAATTCATGGATAATTAATTATCTTAAAACAATCTAAACTGAAAATTTGAAAAATTTGAAAAATATAAACTTTATTTCCTGGTAAACCGCCTTAAGAACAAGTTCGTTTTAAAAACTTACAGGGTTATTCATTCTTATGTGCACGTCTATTCATTTTTATATGCGCCTTTATTCATTCTTATATGCGCATTTATTCATTTTTATATGCGCCTTTATTCATTCTTATATGCGCGTTTATATATGCGTCAATATAAACAATAAATACGCTTTTAAATTTTTATATAGATATATTTAAAATATAAATTAGATTGTTTTCATTGTTTTTTATTTAAGAAATGGTTGCCGAGCCAGCGCTAGATTTATGTAACTACGCATATGGTTATAAAATAGAACTATATTAAACTCTGTAGTATCCATAATATTTTGAAGATTCCTGATTACCTCATCCGTATTTCGAGGCCTTTCTCCCTGTTTGTAAGTACGTTTTAAAGAAGAAGAATAATTCTTTTATTGGTTTAAGCTGTAGCGTGTATGCTGGCAGATACTTATTAGCTATATGAGAGGTTAGTGTTTGACTAACAGAAAGACTCCAGTGGAATTTGCAATTGTCCATAACAAGCACCGGCGCTTTCACATTTGCATTCCTAATCGCTGGTGCCATCATTGTTGTTATGAAAGTACAAAATGAATATGCATTCCAGCCTCCAGTTTTTGTTTCATTAGCAAGCATTCCAATTGTTGAAACAGCACAAATTAAACTAACATTCTTACCACGATTTGCAAATGACTGTAAAATTGCGTACCTCTTAGCGAATAACCATATGTGCTGCTAGTGTGCACATTAAATTCAGTTTCATCCAAATAAATAAGTTTTTCATTTGAAATTCCGTTAATTTGGCTTGCAAATGCATAGCGTGCATTAATAATTCGTGTTGAATTTCGTTCTTCTGGCTCGAGCCAGATGCTGATGCTGGAAATTTTTAGTGATTTTAGTTTAATTCAGTCTTCCAAACAGATATTTTTATTGAGATTTGAAAAATATAAATTTGGTTCCCATAATTTTTGCATTTTATAGATTACTTATTTATAATTTTAAAGTTTTTCAGTTTTGCTCAACGTGATTATTAATTTCTGTATGGAACTTAAATAGTTAAATATATATAATAGTTGATACATATTTTATTTTAGTTAAAAATGTTAATAAATAATTTTTCATTTGTTTTTAATTTAATAAACTTTTTGCGCAAGTTTAGCGTACTTATACCGCAGCAAATTATTGCACAAAAAATGGAGCGTACAAAAAATAGTTAACAAAAGTTTTGTAAATCTCAACCGAAATTTGTTATTTTATAATATAAATATATAAAATAAAGTACGAGTTAGTCATCGGGGATATAGCTCAGTGGTAGAGCATTCGACTGCAGATCGAGAGGTCCCCGGTTCAAACCCGGGTGTCCCCTGTAATTATTTTGCTATTTTACACATTTCGGGCTTGCAAGTCAAAACTTCTGAAATTTAATAATTTTCTCGGATTTTTTCTCACTTAGTTATTTTACTCATTTTGAGCTGGCAAATTTAAGTTTGGGAAACTTAATAATTTTTACGGATTTTTTCTTATTTAATTGTAAAGTTTGAATATTCAAAATTCTACTACACTTTTAATTTGAAAAAAATAAACTCCTTAAACTAACTTGCTAGAAAGAAAAAAAACACGCGTTTTGTGTTTTTTTTGTAACATTACTATTATGAGGTATTTAACACAGAACTAAACAAATATAACAAATTCAATTAATTGAATTAATTAAAATTAATTAATTAAAGAGAAAACTGTAGAATCATAAAAAAAAAGATTGAAAAAGTTAAAAAGTAACGAAATTAATAAAAAAGGGGACACCCGGGTTTGAACCGGGGACCTCTCGATCTGCAGTCGAATGCTCTACCACTGAGCTATATCCCCGACGCACAATTAGAAAATTTAAATTATAAATTTTTAAACGTGCCTAGCTAAATATTTTAAACTTATATCATAAACTAATATAATTTTTTTGGTGGAATGAACTCGAGGGAGTAAGGTGTTTGTTGAACGAGCGCATTATATCGGTTTAAGTTAAAGCCATTAAAACGCCAGGAACGATTGTTTTAAAATTCTTGAACTTTCAAAATAAAAATATCGTAAATTTTTGAAAATTAGGAAAAAGCTATCATCATAGGTATAATATCAGAGAAGATTACTCAAGTACTACTTGCGGCAGGGGCGGGTTTAGGGTTAGTCTTGTTAGGCGCATTGACTAACATCTTTTTTACTAAACTAAACAACGATCAGGCTAATGAAATATGTTATATGTTTTTGAAATTTTTGAAATTAAAATCTCTATTTTGTTTGGTCTAAACAGTTAATAAACTTTAAAATTTAAATAAACTTTAAAATAAATTTTGGTCTAAATACCTAATAAACTATGATAAGTATATGCGCACGTAAAAGCCCGTGTCGAGCGCGGCTTGTAATTTTTTTTTCGGTAGCGTAACTTCGGACCAAGTTAGTCAAGAAATCTTGCGACTTATCTGGCCCGTTTATTCGGCTGACGAGAATTTTAAAAATTTTTAAAGTCCTTTAAATTTTTTTATTTTTACTGTTCGGTAACGTAACTTAAGGCCAAGTTAGCCAAAAAAATTCTTGCGACTTATCTGGCCCTTTTATTCGGCTGACGAAATTTTAAAAAGTTGTTAAAGTACTCATGGCCTACTATAATTACACGGCCTGATTTGTTGCATTTTCCGTAAAAAATTAAGAGGCCAGTGTTTTTACGGCTTATTTTCTATTATAAGACAACTAACAATATTTAATAATTACAATAATGTGATTATTACAACTATTATATGAAAGTTTGGTTTATGTTTTCATACTCATGTAATATATATTTCTGATTATATTCTGACTGATTGTCTGTTTCATTATAATCCATTAGAGAGTGGAATAATAAAATAGACATACAGACAGTCTACTTGGTATATTGTATACAGTCGAAACTGCTTTTTTTTATGCAATGTTATTCAAGTGGAGATAATTTCAATAATAAATATAAGAAATCTCAATATTATTGTAGTTTTTGAAATTTTTTTTAGTTATAAAAATGGTTAACAAATGTGTTGTCACAAACTGTAAAACTGGTTACTCTATTGGTCCAAAAAAGTCTACATTTCATTTTCCTGAAGAAAGCAGTTTGCGAGAACGATGGATATATTTTGTCAATAGAAAAGATTGGTTTCCATCTAAATACTCTGCTATTTGTAAATCATTTCGAGGATAAATTTATTAAATATGGGAAAAGATGCACCATGAAATGGGATCTCCAACCTGCTCCAACTAGTCACACAGATAAAAAAAGTAGTTCATCAACTTTAAGGGTGCCAAAGTTCCCTAGAAAAGAACCAACTTTAAGGTACTTGGGAAAAGATGAGTTCAGTGATTTTCAAAATATTGATAAAATAATTAGTCTTAATTCGTTAAAAGAACAGCATTGCCAACCAGGATTTTCATTTAAGAAACTTCACGATAGTTTTGTTTTCTATAAACTCTGTTTTGATGAAATATCAGGTATAACAACTGCGTTTGAGTCAATAACAGTTAATAAAGATCTTAATGTTTCATTGTTGTATAAAGGATATCATATTTCTTTACCTGAATGGTTTCGCAGTGGTCATAATTGCAAATTAACAAACTGTAGTATGATAGAAAATTTTCCTGCCCATATTCGAAATAAAGCTAATGCTTTTAATTCAATTTTGACAGAGCTAAATGAAATAAGATACTATTCTCCACAAGGCAGACCTCCATATTCTGCTTCCGTTATACGTTATGCATTAATTTTACGTCACATTTCAGCTCAGTCATATAAGTTGTTGTTAGAACAATTACCCTTACCATCTTTTAGTTTATTAAGAAAAATTCAAAGTGGTGATATAAATGCATTTAAGGCTATAAAAGTTTTGTTACGAAAAAATTGTGTATCAAGTGACTGTGTGCTTTTTGTGGATGAGATGTATTTGCAAAAAGCAGCCCAAATATCAATATCAAACCAATATCAAAGTGGGAAATATGTTGGTGAAGATTCAGAAAGTAATCTTCATAAAGGTATTGTTGTTTTTATGATTGTTGGGCTTCAAAAATCTATTCCTTATGTTGTGAGATAATCACCTGAAGTGTTTATAACAGGTTCATGGTTAAAAAAAGAAATTGATGAATGCATTATCTCATTGCACCGATCTGGATTTAAAGTAAGAGCTGTTGTTGCAGATAATCATTCTACCAATGTGCATTTTCAGAGTTTCATAAAGCATATAATGGAGATGGAAAGTTATTTATATGTCATCCAGTTTACAATGGAGTATTAAAAACATACTTGTTATTCAATATAATCCATTTAATAAAAAATGTTAGAAATAACTTGTTAAAGCAAAAAAATATGTTTTTCCTTCTTTTTCATTTGATTTGATTAAAGACAAAGTTCCTGCTGATTACATAGCATGGAGTTTATTTCATAAAATCAATGATAAAGATCAGTTATTAAACGGGAACTTAAAAAAAGCGAGAAAAATCAATTATTAGGTCACTCATCCTTGAAATAACAAACAAGATGTCAACCTTGCATTGGCAATATTTGATGAAACAACTACAGCTGCAATACTAAGTTATTTTCCTGAAAGAAATGATGCAGCACAATTTTTATCCTTGTTTCATAAGTCGTTCATCACACTTAACTCAAAGCAGAAATTTAATACATCCAATCAACTTGGCAATGCTGCTGTGAAGGGTGATAACAAGCCCACATTTTATAGAGAAATTGCAAATTGGGTTGATATTTGGTCAAAATGTGATTGTTTTACATTTTCCAAACAAACTTCTCTTGCTCTTATTACAACATTACGGGCAACTGCATCTCTTATCAATGATTTGCTTGAAGAAGACTATACATATGTTCTTACTTCCAGGCAGTGCCGTGCCAAAAGCCCCCCAAACCCCCCGGTTGGGGGGGGCCTAGGAATTTGAAGGGGCCCTTTTTGAAAATTAAAATTATGATATAGGTGTTTTTTATTTATTTATAATATTAAAACTTCGTATTAACGTTTGCTTATTTTTTCAAATTCGGTAAACCTAACAAAAAATGATGCATGTATTGATATGCATACAATGATGATTGTATTGACTGGCGAATACCAAGGTGGGGGTGGGGGTTAGCCCCCAAAGAACTATCATACTTTACATTTTTATTAATAAAAATTAAAAAAAAAAAAGGAAAATTAAAAAAATGCTTATTTAAAGTTATACACACATTTAATATATATACCGTATAATCTCTCTAATTCGAATCTCCTTAATTTGAAAACCTCCATAAATCGATTAAATGCAAAGTCACCGTGAAATACCCGGTGAAAAAAACTTTCTGTAATTCTAAAATCACTCTAATTCGATTTTTTATTTTCCCCATTTTTGTTCGAATTAGAGAGATTGTACTGTATATATTTGCCAATATATAAACATTGTAAATGATCAAATGAAATAGTTGTTTAACCTAAAAAATAGGGCCCTTTTTTTTGTTGTTGTTCCGACTATCCTCCATTAGGACCAATCAGTGACCTGGATCCGCCATTGATTGTATTGCTGAGTTAGTGGACGTTTTATTTTAGTAAAACTTTCGTTTAGAAAGTTTTGTTTTTGTTTAGCTTAGTTTAAGTTAAATCTTATGAAAAAGATGCTTTGTATTACTAAATTAGTCTACGCAGCGCAAAGATACGGCTGCCGATTTTTAATTTAAAAAGCAATCTTTTATTCAAAAGATTGCCTGCCCAGGCCAAAACCCTCCGTCTATGTATGTACGTTCCACTACACCAATCCTTAGATAGTTAGTCGATGTATACACACTCCACTTTGCCAATTTCTAGATAGTCAGTAGACGTGTGTACACTAAATTGTGTTTACCCCTATATCAGTATACAAGTATATATTTGCAACCTATAAAAAGAAACAATCAGATTTCGCTACTTGCTGAATTCCGATTGGTTCATTAATAGTCACAATGACTATTAGTGCTTTAGGCACAAAAATTAAAGCAACAGTACCGTTGCGCTAGACACAGCGTTTAGTTAAATTACAAAACATCAAATTATTATTTAACTCCAATTTTTTTTCTCTTTTTCTTCTTACTTTTTAATTTTATCGATAAAATTTTAAAGGTTGACAGTTCTTAGGGGGTGCGGGTGGGGCGGTGAGGAAGGAGTGATTTTAAAAACAAATTACCCCCTCCTTAACCGGGGGACGGGCTTGACGTGTTACAAGGGCCAAAAATTTTTTTTTTAGGGGGGGGCGTACCAACTGTCTGGCACGGCACTGCTTCCAGGTTACAAAGTGATCCTTTGGAGCTACGTTTTAGTAAGTATAGGCAAATGAGTGGTGGCAGATTTCTAGTGAGTCTTTTAGAAGTATGCAATAGTGAAAAAATTTTGGCAGTAAGAAGTCTTCTAAAGGAAGATATTAATTTCTGGGAAAAAAATATTTATCAGATATTTGATAATTCTAGTTTAGAAAATATTATTCAAGAAATTGATTTGTTGTCTACAGAGATTTTAGAGTGTCAGCTTTCTAAAGATAGCATGGAAGTTGCTGTTACAATAGCAGGGTATGTCGCAAAAAAGTTAAAAAAAAAATTGGATGTCATACTTGTAATCAAAAAATGGTTTCTACAGACCAAGATATTCTTAATAATAAATACTTGAAAATATTATCCAGAGGTGGACTTATATGTCCAAGTCAATCTCTGTCTGATTTTATTTGTCATCTTTTTTGTATTCTAGATGTCATATCTCCTATTTTAATCAAACATTGCAGTTATTCTTTTTCAATTAAAAGTTTTGCGGAACAAATTTTTAAAAATTATTACAGCAGTGTTGATTTTACATGTGACAATCACCAAGAGTTGGGTATAAAATATGGATCTCGTATCGTTATAAATATCTTTTATAACAATTTGCAAAAAGAAACAACTGATTCAGTAAGAAAAGATCAGGTGAAACAATTTAAAAAAAGAACCAATAATAATTCCTAATAAAAAGGTATTTCTTTTATACTGTTTGATTCAATTATAATAAAAACAATATAACAAACCTTTGATTTTATTTCCACTAAAGATTTGTAGATAGTCTTTGCAACATGTAATGTTATTTTAAGTACCATGTTTATATATATTTATATCTGAAAGCCTATTTCAGTATTCTGTTTTACTGGAATGAACTGAAGCAGGCAATCAGTTAGCAAAAAATCCAGTATAACATAATGTAACAACACCAAGAAATCCGAGTCATTTGTTCCAATTTTAATAAAATATGAATAAAACTTTCACAATGCTAACAGAAGAACTCGAGCTTTCAAACGTTAGCCGTAAAAAAAATTGGCCTCTTCATTTTTTACGGGAAATGCAACAAATCAGGCCGTGTAATTATAGTAGACCATGAAGTAGTCGAAATAAATTTATATGATTGCCCCCTGACTAACTTAAAAAAAACCTTTTCTAAAAATAATTCTTTGAATGTTTTAAATGATTTTTAAATAATTTTTGATATGGCGTGCATTTCTCTACAATCTATAAGGTATTTGCTTGAAAATGGATTTATCAAAAATTTACAAACTCTTTATTTAGAATTGTCAGTAAAGATTAATCTCCAACATAAGTCAGATTTTTTATCAGTTGTTGACTGTTAATAAGTCAATAAAGATAAATATTTCTGTTGAGCTTGAGTTTCTTTTGAGTCTTTCTGTTGAGTCAAGAATTGCGCTCAGGAATGCCAGTCAAAAACAACTTTGGCGGTGAAGTAAGATTTACTTTATTTATTCCAACAAGTAAAATTAAAAGTTAAATTTAAAATTTGTAAACATATTATCCCTGCGTTCGTTCATTTGGAGATGTAAATTTATATAGTAATAATATTATGAAATATATTTTTTGCCTTGATCTAATTGGATCAACCTTTTACCAAACTGATTTATTGTAAATAAATGATTAAATCCAATTTTATTTTCCGTTGAGCTTATTGTAGAACTTTTTTCACTTTAAAAATTTTTAATTGCTCTTTTTACAGATCTGAATCAACTGGCAAATGCTTATTTCAATTTTTTTCGATTTATCTGTGTGGTGATAATAGTCTGGCAATGGATTTAAGAATACTGACAGCAATCGATTTATATTTAAATGCGTCTTTTTACAGTAATCATCCATCGTTTGTAAGCTTGTGCACAAAGTATTCAAATGAGTTTTCATCAATTAATAATTGGTTAGCAGTGTCTGTATCCACACATTCTATAGACTCAGGAAAATTAAAAGATGACCTTGTTAAGGATACGTGTAAAGAATTTGTATGGTCTGGATTTCTTTGTGTTCTTGCTCTTTCAACTGTGTGTTCTACAAGAGTTCAGTGTTGCTATAGAACAATTAGTTTTCTCCTAAAATATATGAATCAATCAACAATTCATATGTTTGCAGAAAAATATAGTATGAATGACGTATCATCTATATCTACCATTAATGATAAATCTGTTTCATGTATTCTTGTCAACAAAAAGTGTATTTCTTCCTCTCATAAAAATATTGTTTACAATTCTTTTATTGATTCAAAATCATTTTATCCAAATAATACATTATCTTCAAATAAAAATAGTTCTAAAACTATTTTTATTTGAAGATAATGTATTATTTGAAGATAATGTATTAAAAATCTTCGTTACACTATTTTACAGGGTTCACTTAACAAATTCAAAAAGAAATTGTCAAGTGAACCCTGTTGTGAATATGATATTGCATGTTTTTTGTTCGAAGGCTTCTACTTTGAAAGGTTTACAAATATAATTTGATTCGAAATGTTTTTTTTCCTGATGAAACTTATTCTTTTCCAAAAACAAATGGGCGAACTTTCAAACTTTTATGGTTAAAAAAATTTTCATGGCTTAGATATTCACCTTCTGAAGATGGAGCATTATACTTGTGTTGCATTTTGTGTGGATATAAATACCCTTCAAAAGCTTCTAGATTTAAAAATTTGTATTTTTAGCCATTCAAATACTGGCCAGAGGCTGTGAGCACTTTTTATAGACATTATCATGGGAAAAAAGGAAATATTTATAAACATCACTCAGAAGAAATATTTATGAACATCATCACGCAGTACAAATTCTACCTGGACCATATTTTCCGCAGTTATAAATACTGTGAATGGAAATATTCAAAATATAGATATTTTAATAAAGAATATGAAAAGGAGATTGATTTAAATCGTGAGAAGTTGCGTCCAATTGTTGATTCAATCATTTTCTTAGGCTGACTTAATACAGCTTTCAGAGGTCATTGTGATGGTCATTGGCAAATATTCTTTACTGGGTGGAGTAGATAATTTTATTGAACTTTTAAACTATAGAACCAGAGGTGGGGATAAAGTTCTTGAACTTCATCTTAATGGCTGTGCAAAGAGTGCATCTTATATTTCTAATTCGTTACAGAATGAATTAAAAAGTTGTTGAGGAAAGTACATTCAGAATAATTTGGTTTCTGAAATAAAAGAAAATCAATTTTTTTTTCAGTTATTGCTGATGAAGCATCTGAACAATTGTCTTTAGTAATTAGATTTATAGACCTATTCCTATGATGTTAGGGAAGAATTATTCTTAAGATGTTAGGGAAGAATTTATGGGTTTTTTAAATTGTCAATTAGATACTAAATAAAGTTTTCTATATACACTGTATATACAAACCTTTATTCAGTATCTTTAAGATCTTCTTCAAATAGAAAGTTTGTGTAATTTAACAATTTTTAATTAAAAAATATAATTATTTTATTTTTTTATAGTTTTATTTATTTATAAGGACTGTTTATTTCATTTTAGTTATTATTTTATTTTTTTCATGAAGTTTTATTATCTTTATAAATTTAAATGTCTAATTTTTCTTGTATTCTTTTTTTCTCTATTCATTTTTAGTTTTACCTGTCAATTGTTAATCAAAACTGGTACCGTTATGTACTGTATCTTGATATTTTAATTAGGAGCATTATATGCATTTAAATTTTCTTTTTTTTTTTTTTGCTGATAAAAAAAAATTTACAGTCGTAACTTATAAAGAAAATAATTACATGACCGGGGCTAGAAGAAGACAAATTTAGTCTTATCATTAAGCCCCAAAAAATGCGTCATTACTAGACAAAATATAGTTTAACAATAAATATAGTTTCAATGTATATATCTCTGATTTATATTATAAAAGAAAATTTAAATATATCGCATATCGTTTAAAATTTATAGTTTTTCAAAGAATAAGATTTAACAATTGTTTTGTAAAATAAAAGAAACAAAATTTAATAAAATATTAAAATTACAAAAATAACATTTAAGACTTGGTTTGAAAAATAAGAAGATATGATTTTACATAAAAACATTTTATTGGTAGAGCATTTTATAGTTTAACTTATTTAATTATATTTATAATACTTTTCATTGCCAATTAAGTAAAAGCAAATAAACAGTATAAAATAAAAGTAAAATATTAATAAATAACGCAAAAATAAAAAATAAATTTCTCAAAAAGAAGATTATCATTTAAAATGATAAAAATATATGTACAATTGTTGATTAATTATGTATTAATAATTTAAAGTAATTAATTAATTAACTATTAATTATTGATTTCTAATATAAAGAAGTTTTATTAGAAAAAATTGCTTAAGTTTTGTCTTGAATTGGTTTAGAGAATAAATAGTTTTCATTTCATTATTTAATATTATGTTCTACAACTTTGGTCCTCGGTTTACAATAGAGAATTTAGAAGCGGAATAATAAGTTTTGGATTGAATGTAGTTGTATTTTGAAAATCTTGTAGGGTGTATGTGATTTATTTTTTCAAAAATTGAATAAAATAAGATTGGTAATATATTTTTATCAAGTTTGAACATGAAAATAAGAACTTGATAGAGGTTTAGTTTATATACATTTATGATATTGAGTGCATTAAAAAGTGTTTGTGTGTGTGAAAAACAATCTACGTTTGAAACTATCCTTATAGCCTGTTTTTACTTGCTAAGCAATTTTTTTATTTTCGTCGCGTTAGTGCTACACCAAGCAATGTTCGCATAACTTAAGTAGCAATGAATAAAAGAAAAGTAAATGTTTTTTAAGCAAGATCGATGTAATAACTGCTTTGCTTTGTACATTATACCTAAATTTTTTGATATTTTATCTTCAACTACACTTATGTGTTCCCTCCAGGTTACATTTTCGTCTAGAAACACGCCTAAAAACTTTATTGATTGCTCTCTCTTTATTAATTGGTTGTCAATAAAATGGTCTGGGAGTTCTAAGGGAATATCTGATTTTTTATGTAGGCGATGGAATAAAGAGTATTTTGTTTTAGTGATATTTAAAGATAACTTGTTTGATTTAAACCATTGGGTTAGTTTGTCTAGTTCTTTGTTTAATGTTTGGAATAATATATTGATATCTTTATTGGAATAAAACAAGCTGGTATCATCTGCAAATAAAATTGTATTTAAAATGTTAGAAAATTTATTTAAATCGTTTATATAAATAAGAAATAGAAGTGGCCCTAAAATTGATACTTGAGGAACACTACATTTAATTGTCTCATAATTAGTTTTTCCTTCATCGTAAACTATATACTGCTTCCTATTGGTCAAATAACTCTCGAACCAGGACAAGTTAGTATTTTTTATACCATAACTTTTGAGTTTCGATAGAAGGATTTGATGATTGACTGTATCGAAAGCTTCACTTTAATCGATAAAAAGACCTAGGGTATACTTGCCTTCATTAAACAATTTAAATATGTCCTGAACAAGGTTAATGATTGCATGATCGGTGGAATGGCCAGATTTGAATCCAAATTGTTTATGGTAAAGAATATTATTTACATTTAAAAAAGAATAAAGCCTATTATACATAACTCGCTCTAATATTTTAGAAAAACAATTAAGAATTGAGATTGGACGATAATTTGAAACTTTAGAAGGATCGCCTGATTTTAAAATTGGAATGATTTTTGCAATATTTAGGTTTTCTGGAAAAACACCATGTTTTAAAGATAAATTAAAAATATGTAATAATGGAATTGTAATGTATTTTATCGATTTAATAACGACATTACTACTTATAGAATCGAAACCTACACTTTTTTGGGGCTTTAACAAAGAGACTGCGTCTAATAATTCATTTTCCGTAAGTTTAGGATTAGCCATAACACTAATGTTGTTTGAGGTTACGTAAGTCTTAAAGTGTATTTGAGAAGTTTCTATATTTAATGATAAAATAGGACCTATATTTACAAAAAACTGATTAAGTGTTTTGGCCACTAAGGATTTATTTACAATACAATTGTTATTAACTTTAAGATTTTTCGGAAGTAAATTACCGTATAAACGTTTTTTACCGATTACCTTCTTTATAATTTGCCATGTTTTTTTCGAATCATTTTTGTGTTTAAATAATTGTTCCGAATAGTAATGTTTCTTTGAGCGTTTTAAAACTGATTCATATAGCCGTTTATAGGTTTTGTAATTAGTTTCATTTTTAAGAGTTTTTTTTTTAAGAAACTTGTTATATAAATGTTATTGTTTTTTTGAGGATTTAAGAATGCCCCTCGTGATCCAAGGGTTTAAAAGTGTTTTTGTTTTTTAACTTCCGGGAAGGCTTTATTATAATGATTAAGAAATTCAGTTAAAAAGATATCATATGCTTTATCGGCATATAGATTTAGTTTTAGGGTGTCCCAGTTGACACCAGTAAGAAGTTTATGAAAATTTTTGATGGAAGCGTCGTTTATTAACCGTGTTGTAATTAATTTTTTTCTATCACAAAGAGCATCATAGTCAATGCATTTTTGCGATAGAATAAAAATAGGGAAGTGATCAGAAATGTCAGATTTATATATACCTGTCCTTATTTTAATATTTACGAAATCATTTGTAATAATTTGATCTAAAGATGTTGCACTTTCTCTAGTTACTCGCGTTGGTTTATTGATTAGGGGAATACAACTATTTTGAAAAATTGTGTTAAAGAAGTTCTTAATGTTTTTATTTTTGTCGTATTCTTATATATTAAGATTAATGTCACCAACAATATAAACCGTAATAAAACAAAATATTTAAAGATAATTTTTTTTTAATTATACTTTTAATGTGATTTTCAAATGCCTTAATACTTCCTGAGGGCGGTCTATATAAAGGATGCATGACGATATTTCTTGAAGTTTTATTAATAGTTTCAACACATAAAGATTCATAATCATTAGTGGTTGTACTTAACTGTGGTTTCCTTTTGAATAAAATTGAATTTTTTATGTATATACACAAACCTCCACCTTCCTTATTTGATGCTCTAACTTGATGAATTACTTTATAATTAGGTAATTGAAAATTGGAATTGTTTTCAATGCTTACATCGTGACACCATGTCTCGCTGAGACAAATTACCTGAAATCTAATGTCAATTTTATGTAAAAATTGTTTCAATGACTCAAAATTTTTTTGAATGCTTCTAATATTAATGTGAAGCATTGAATTATCTTCCATTCCTTTATCAATATTTTTTGAATTTGGGTTATAGTATATCGGGCTAGTATTTTTAATTACTTGACTATTGTTAAAAAAATTATAATCGGGATCCGAATAGTTGTTTAAAATTATTGGGTTTTTCTGTGAATTAAAATTTATGTTTGATAAAACAATATTATCAGCCATTTTAAATAATATCCGTTATCTTAAAAAATATCCGTTATCTTTAGTTTTACCTGTCAATTGTTAATCAAAACTGGTACCGTTATGTACTGTATCTTTGATATTTAAATTAGGAGCATTATATACATTGTCTATTGTATACCTTTTCTCCTTTTTTTCAGCTCTACCTTGAGTTTCTACCTTGTGTGGTTATTTGTTTTCACAGCCCCACCCCACCCGTACCCCCACCCGCCATTCTTCCGTGGGGAGGGGGCGTTGAAATCTGCAACCGACTTTTTTGACTAACCTCTTTAAAAAGCTAAACCCGCCCCTGTTGCGTAAATATTAGAGGTGTCCCGGATAAGCTATCCGGCCGGATATCCGGGCTGGATATCAATATTATTCGATATCCGTTATCTAGCCGGATAATAACATTATCCGGCTTTCGATAAACCGGATATTTCAAGTTGAAATTTAAAGATTTAATAAACCAAGAAATGTTATATTTTTAAATATTCTAATGTTAATGGTTTCTATTCAAAATTGTTATTATTATTAATAATAATTTATTATTCAAATACTATTAAACTTAAACGCAACAAACACATCAGTTTATCACTCATTTATAAATTTATTTCCATTATGATGAATAAATAGTAACATTTCTCCACGTTGAGGTAGCAGCCTCGATCGCTTTTTCTCGAAAATATTTCCATATTCGGAAAACAATCGCTCCGAAAATACAGAGGATGCTGGAGGTGTTAATAATTTAAGAGCTAACTCTTTTAGAAGTGGAAACTTCTCTTCATGTTTCCAGTAATTAAAAACGTCTTCTTTTTTTTCTATAATCGAGTGATTAAAGAAAAAATCAACTTCTTGAGCAGCTTTTACAAGCGAGACTTGATCAGGATTTGTTTCACTATTTTGTTATGTAATATAAAACAATTTAAATAATAAAGATTATTTATTTATACATTTTTATTCAATAAAATGGTAATTAGATCGTCTAACAAGAATATTTTAAATTTAAAAATATGGAGATTAGTAAAACAATTTATTTTACCAAAAACAGTTTGGTTTTCGAAAAAATCTTTCAACTGAACACGCAATAATTGAAATAGTAAATCAAATAATTGATGGTTTTAAACAAACTTACCTTAAGAGTATTTATTGGCTTATCAAAAGAATTTGATACAGTGGATCATTGCATCCTTTTAAGTAAACTAAAGTATTACGGGATAATTAACAAAACTTATTATTGGATTAAAAGTTATTTTACAAATAGAAAGCAATATGTGAATAATCCGCAATCTGGAGTATTAAATGTTTTATGTGGAGTCCCTTATGGATCAATTCTTGGTCCACTCCTGTTTCTAATTTATGTAAATGATTTTTGTAATGAATTTTTAAAACTAAGTTCAATCATGTTTGCTGATGATATAAATTTGTTTATTACTAACAATGTTGTCAAAATATTAAACGCAAATATGAATATTGAACTAAATAAAGTAAATAGTTAGTTTAGGGCTAACAAACCTTCACTTAATGTTGAGAAAACTAACTATATAATATTTCATAAAAAAATAAGGAGGAAAATCTAAGTTGCAAGATCTTATCTTGCAACTTAGATTTTTCCACAACTTAGATTTTTCTTGAAAATTTAAGTTGCAAGATCTTATCTTAAATGATAAATTAGTTAAAAGGCAAGCCAGTATAAGATTCTAAGGAATTTTGATTGAAGAAAATTTATCCCGGCTTCCTCAAATAAAGTATATCCAGTCTAAGATTACCAAAAATGTCAGTATGATGTATCGAATTCGTTCATACATCAATAAACAATAAAGTCTCAAACTAATATATTTTGGTCTAATTCATTGCTTCATCAGCTATACAAACATTTCATGGGCAAGTTCACAACCATCAAAACTTAAAAAAAATTATAGCTTACAAAAACATGCCAGCAGGATCATTTACTCTAAAGATAAACGTGAAGACGCTAAAGCCTTAATGAAAGATATAAAAATGATGGATGTATTTGAAATAAATACCTATCAGCATTTAATCTTTATGTATCGATTTAATAACAATCCAGCAAACTTTTACAATAAGTTTGAAACAAATGTAAGTGAAAACTACAACCTAAAGGCAAATTTAAGTAACACATATAAACTGCCTTGGAAATCTGATAAATATACGGAATATAGCATTACATATAGAGGACCAAAAATATGGAATACCTATCAAAAAGGACTCAAGTGTATGTTGTTAAGTTGTTAAGTTCATTTAAGTATCTAACAAAAACAGAAATTTTTAAAACTTGAACTTTTATATTTTTTATAATACTTTTATATTTGTGCATATGTAAATATAAATGTTAATATATTCATATATACATAATTAAAAATTATAGTTACTCGGAAGTCTCTTGATCATTTTTTTTTTTTTTAGTTTTTTTTTTTTATTTTGTTTTATTTTTGTCTTTGTTTGTTTTAATTTTTAGCGCAATACAAAATACTATTGTACTTTTATAGTTTCTTAGTTTAAAATAAAAATGACTATATTTTATTAAAACTTTTTAAGCGGCTCTATGAAAAGATTGCGACGACGTTTCGTCATCCCATGGAAGTATAAAACAGATGGAAGTTCATCGAGCCGCAAACATCAAGTCGTCTCGGGAGTATGCAATAAAAAAAACAAGTTTCACTGGATAAAAAAACAACAAAATTTACTGAAATGATCTTTATTAAAACATCAAAAAATGAATTATTCTAGGGATATGCTGCAAAGTTTTAACATTTAGTAATTGCAATTATTCAGCAAAAGGTTTATTAAAACTCGGTAATTAAATAGAATCACTTTATTTTAAAAGCATATGTTAGTTTAAGCTTCTTTTCTTGTTTCAAGTCATAACACGACATTTGATAAACTAAACAACTAAAACAATTTTTTAAAAATCAAAAAAAATGTTTTCTAAATAAGTAAAGTTTAAAGTTTTATTAGATGTATATCATAATTCCATTTATTCTTCTAGTACTCCATTCATTTAATATGAAGTTTATAAAAAAGTTGTTATTTGCCTTTACGTTGCGCCATTTTTAATGTCTTTTTTAAATATTATTGGCGAACCTTCAAAATACAATATTTTTAAATTATTATAAACGTATCTATTTGCGTCAACGTATAAAGATTAAGCGTTTAAGTACAGTCTTGATGTCGTTTTCTAATTGTTTTCGAAACAAAAGGTTACAAGCATAGTCCGGAAGAATTTCAAAGCGGTTGAACTTCCATCTGTTTAAGGGTAATTCCATGTCAAAACAACAAGTCGAAATAACCCACCATCTCAGAAATACTTGATTTTTGGCACAAATGCAGTTAATAATGTTGTTAGTAATAATCATAAATAATTTGGAGTCAATTTCATTTTTTTAAGAGTTATGGGTCTTTGAAGTTTAAGAATTTTAAAATTTTTTTATTCTCCGCTCTCTTAGCAACGTCTATAGCAACACTAAAATGTTAAAGTATACACAGTTACATTAACCATTCGTTTACAAAATTTAATAGGTATAGAAACTTTTGAATAAAGAAATCAAAAATCATTACTTAAAGTTATTAGATCTTATATTTGATTAAAAACTTTGCAAAGCAAACCGGGTTTTTAACAATAATTTTTTAGTAAACATGTCTAGTTTAAGACTAATTGCAGAAAAGGTATTGATCTATTCACTTTAAATCTTTACAAAAATAGTTTATATTTAAATGCCTGTAAGAGGCAAAAATTATTTCATTGTTTTTTGATGCACATACCTATTTTATTATTGTTTTATTTTTGCAATTTTATTTTTGCATTTTTATTTACCATTTTGGTTATAATCTCCATTTAAAGATTATAACTAAAATAATTTTTCACAAAAAAAATAATGATTTCTCGCATAAGTGTTATACTTAAATGTTAGAACCAGTTGCTCCGTTTAATTAATTGAACAAGAAACCCAGAAATTCATTTTTATTTTAAACTAAATAAGTCTAATCATATGATTACACTTATTTAGTTTAAAATAAAAATGAATTTCTGATTTCTTCTTGTATTAATTAAATGGAGCAATTGATTCTAACATTTGAATTTTGATTATAATACTCATGCGAGAATTTATTATTTATTTAATAATAGTTTTAGAAAAATAAAATATTAAAATAAAATATTTTTATAATGGATGGAACATCACAATGCTCAGTTGGATTGATTTTAAAATCAAATTGTCACAAGTTAACATTTACAAACCACATTGGAATAAACTTTTTTCAAGATTTAGCTCCAGATGAGCAAAATTTAGTTGCGTTAAGGTCTGGTGTTTCTTCTGTTTTGATTATTGACTTATGTTTTCATCATCAAAAGTTCTATCTTGAGAAGTTCCCTGTGTTTCAGAATAAATGCTGTGATCCACTGTTAGTTCACAAAAGACCATGCAAAGGTTAGTAAAGCTTGTCATAAATTTTATAATAGTAAATTTGTCATAATTTTAAGTTCTTTATTTTTGTTAATAGTAGGCATATTTTACTTTATTAAGTTATATTTTTTAATTTAGCATCTCTCAGAGAAGTCACGTTAAGAACCATAGCTTTAAACAACAGGATCAATATTGTACCTGGTCAAAAAATTTGCACAAATTGCTTAGTCAGATTAAAAGCTTCCACTGAAATTAATACTGATAGCATTAATATTGCTGATGATTACACAAATGAAAGTATAAATAAAGAAAACATATTTAGTGTTCAACAAGAAGCTGATATAAATAAAAACAGACAAGAACTTTCTGATTGTCTCAGTATAATTGGTGTGTCACCAGTCAAGCTTCACGGAAAGCCATTTGCAAATCGTATGAGTATTGGGAAAAAAAAAATTAAAACTATTACAAAAGTTTTCAAAGAAAAGTTATCAAGTTCTTTAAAAATTCCATTGACAGAAGTTGAAGTTTTTGATAATGAATATGTTCTTGATTTAAAAAAAAAGTTGTTCAGTTCGAAAAAATGTTAGTTTTGATCAAAGATAAACTTGAAAAATGCAGTTCATTTAGGGACAAAATTCAAGTATTGACTTTGTGCCCACAAGAATGGTCAATTAAAGCAGCTAGTGAGTATTTTAGTGTTTCAAATTATCTAATAATAAAATCTAGATCTTTAGCAAAGAAGGAAGGAGTTCTTGCAGTTCCACAAACTAAGCGAGGTAAAATGCTCCCTGATCAAATAAATACTTTAGTGAAAATTTTTTATGAAAATGATGAAAACTCTCGCCAGATGCCTGGTCAAAAGGATTTTGTAAGTGTTAGTTGGAAAGTCCATATGCAAAAGCGACTACTTTTGTCAAGCTTAAAAGAGTTATTTGTCTCATTTAAAATTCTATATCCACATGTAAAGTTAGGTTTTTCCAAGTTTTGTGTTTTAAGACCTAAATGGTGTGTTTTGCCAAACTCATCAGGAACCCATTCTGTGTGCGTTTGTATCTACCATCAAAACATGAAGTTAATTCTCCTACCCATTAAAATTGATTACCACAAACTATATAAATTTATTGTTTGTGATATGCAAAACAAAGAATGCATGTTACATCGATGTACACAATGTCCGAAAAATACATCTAAATTAGAAGAAAATCTATTCAAACTAATAGGGCAGTTTGAGGAAGAAGATACTATCGAATTTAACCAATGGGTTACTACTGATAGATCAGATTTAGTTATACAGCTTGTAACCATACCAGATTATGTAAATATGGTGATGGAAAAACTAGTCAAGCTAACAACGCATTCATATATTTCTAAATGCCAATCTAAATATTTTAAAAATCTTAAAGAAGAACTGCCATCAGGTAGCGCAATAATTCTAGGAGATTTTGCAGAAAACTATAGTTTTGTTGTGCAGGATGAAGTACAAGGTTTCCATTGGAATAATCTTCAATGCACACTTCATCCAGTGGTTGTGTATTATAAAGAAAATCAAGTGTTGCATTCCACTTCATATTGCATTATATCAGATGATAACACTCATGATGTACCAATGGTTTACGAGGTACAAAAATCAATTATCAATAATCTGAAGCAAAAAATACCCAGCATTGTAAACGTGGTCTACTTTTCTGATGGCTGTTCATCTCAATATAAAAACTGCAAAAATATATTTAACCTATGTCAGCATAAATCAGACTTTGGAATAGATGCAAAACGGGTTTTCTTTGCAACCAGCCATGGAAAGCAACCTTGTGATGGTATAGGAGGAACAGTTAAACGGCTTGTAGCTAATGCTAGTTTGCAGAGAATTTCTACAAATCAAATATTAAACTCACGTGATATGTTTACATATTGCACTAACAACATCAAAGGTATAAACTTTATTTTTATTTCAAGTGAAAGTTTGATAGAAACAAGATTATTACAATCTGAACGATTTAAAAATGTAAAAACAATACCAGGAACAAGAGACTTTCATGAATTTATTCCTGTATGTCATAATGAAGTTAAGATGAAATACTGCAGTGATGACACTATCCCTATCTTGATCTACAAGTTTAAAAATTGCGAGATGCAAAGTGATGTGCAAAGTTGACATGGAATTTTAATTTATGCACCAACATGGCCTTGAATCTTAAAGACATTTTCTTGCTTCCTTTTATCAATTATTACTTCGAATCGACAGTTTGCTTATGTCTATGATATGTATATGACAATATTTTGCATTTATTAAAAAATATTACCTAATTTTGTTTTGTTTTACAGTCCAAAGAAAAACAAAGGAATATTTGAAGTTCAATAATTTGTATAAAAATTTATCAATTCATAAAAGCACAAACAATTCAAAGAGTTAATGCATTTTGATATTTAAAGTTTATTTATGGACATGTCATGGATATTGCAGTTTTATACCTAAGTGAAAATGCCTCTTATTTTTTGACTAGCTTTGAGTAAAAACACCTGTTTTTAGTATTTAAATATTTTTAATTGAGTTTATTAAATATGCATATTGTAGTTTTACACATAAGTAAGAATTCTTACTTTCTGGTTGTGCCTAAACATAAGTACCAATCAAGCTTCTGTCTCAATCTCAATATACTTTCAATCAAAAATAAAAATTAAATTGTTTAGATTAGTAAGTCAAAAAACAGCTCAGTTTTTTTTTTTTTTTTTAGATGTTTATATATACTTTAAGATTATGAAGTTTGGAAATATATAGATCATAACCTTTTCTGTAATTCTTTTTATAGTAAGCATGTTTACTTTTCAATTTTATTAAAAACGCCGATTTACTCTTATTGACTTATTAATAAATAAATAAAAATATTATTTCTTGGTATGATTTTATAGTTTAGCATCTAATAATATGTGGAAAATTTCAAATTATAAAACAATATATTTAAGGTAACAACGTATGTATTAGCATTTACTTGTTACTAAGGACGTTGCTAGGGGAGCATCATGAGTAAAAATGTTACTAAGTTTTAAATTTTAAACGAGCATAACTTCTAAAATATTCCGATTTGTTTAAAACAACTTTGGGGAATTCTTTTTAGCCTAGTTAAGTATCTTTGTTGCAAAAATTAAGTCATTTAGAGATAGTGGGTTATTTTTTTGAATTTTTGTTGTTGTTTTGACACGGAATTACCCTTAATACTTCCATGGTCATTATCGATAATGATATATCGATATCGATAATAGATATATCTATTTCCTTATCTTCATATTTTTTTTATTTATTTTTTTTATTTTTTTTTTTTTTATTATCATTTTTTTTTTGTCTTTGTTTGTTTTAATTTTTAGCGCAATACAGAATACTATTATACTTTTATAGTTTCTTAGTTTTCCTTAATTTAAAATAAAAATGACTATATTTTATTAAAACTTTTTAAGGGGCTCTATGAAAAGATTGCGACGACGTTTCGTGAAAGTTCTTCTTATAGCCCCTGTCTGTTTAACTCTTTATCTAATAAAGATCATTAAAAAATTCATTCCATTTTATATTTTGTATACAAAACGGTGCCTGGTGACAAGATGTACAATTTTACTATGGATATGTATGTATTTTTTTGTATAAAAGTTGAATTTATTAAACAGCGAAATAAATGTAAATAAATTGAAAATTTATTTACATTTATTTAGCTGTCTTTTGTTTGTCACAAATGCCAGAAATAATGACATTTTTCAAAAGTATTTTAATCGAATAAACCGTTAGCTTTTGCTGAACCCGATAATATGTCTGCAATGAAAAGCGCTGGAGTCCCTAATTGTCTCTCATACGCTATTCAAAAGGTTGAAATAAATGGACAGAGTTTCGCTACACTAATAGATACCGGAAGCTCTGACAATTTTATCTACAAATACATTGTTAATAAGTACCAAATCTCATACATTAAAACTAGATGTAGTGTATCAATGGCATCCTCGTCACTGGAAACAAAAAGCTGCAAGGTAAATACGACTTCCCAAAATCAAAAGTATACTAACATCATCTTGTCAATCTTGCCTGACTTATGTGCTGATGTTATTTTCGGTCAATCTTTTATGAAACAACATTGCAACATAACAATAACCTTTGGAGGAAAATTACCCCCGTTATTAGTTTGCATTCTAAAGAAATCCCAGCAACATTATTTACAAATCTCACCAAATTCTTTTATTAATTAGGAATTTCGAAGATTCAGTCACGTCGATAAGCTTTTCATTCAAACCGAAATAAAAAAGTTATTTATTGACAAAATTAAAGAACCAGGCAAATCACCTTGGAGGACACAAATCACTACAAATAAACGACACAAAAAACGAATATGTATCAATTATTCCCAAACTATAAACAAATTTATGGTAAACATGGCAAACTTCTTTGCTCAAGTTAGTCGCTTTATAATTAAATAAACTTTATTTAATATTCTTATAATAAAATGTAAAAAAAACTATTTTTTTAATGACTCGTAGAGGAGAGTCTTAACTCCCAACGTTTTTTCGATCCCGGGAAACGGAAAATTTACAACGTATTTTCCGGTTTCAATGGAAAAAATCGTTTCTTAAACAAATATATAAACACAAGGCTGCCAACTGCAACTAAATTTTAATAACAACACGACATTTGTCATTTAATTTTATTTTGTATATACATACAAAATTTGTATTTATGTGTATACAATTTGTATATACACCCCTAGTAACAAGAAATATCGGCGCAATAATGGTGCTATAGTGGGTATTTTGGCCAATATCGGGTAATATATGCGGTATTACGCCAATAATGGTAAACAATATTGAAAAGTATTGGCATGAAGATCCTAGAGTAAAAAAACGTTGCTGCAGTATAATGCAGCAGCGTTTTTTTTTTTTTTTTTACAAACCTCAGTATATATTTCAACTAATCAATGTTAACAAAATTCTTGTTTATAGTTGTACAAATTCCCCTCTCCCCCACAAAAAAATAAATAAAAAATACACACATAAATGCTACTATCGTATCACACCTATTTACAAGTCATAAAGAAAATTATTAATGGCGTTTTTTAAAAAGTTCGTAGTTTAAATAATGCAAAATGAATTGTTGTAATGGATAACTTGTAGAAGACTAGAGAGTCTCATCGTTAAATAATGGCGAATGATACAAATGTTTAATTCATATCAATAAAACAGTTTGAATTGAATGACGTACTTTAGTTTTTTTTTCGAAGTGACGGAATTATTTATTGCTTTGAGTTCTATATTTTTAGATATTATTTTATTATAGAGATACGGACGGCGGAATGAAACAGATAAATATATCGTAAAAACTTTGTTTTTATTGGTAATGTAAATTTTCCTGTTTCCCTTGTGATGTATCTGTTTGTGTTAATTTAAAAAATATAATCTGAAAAATGAAATAGCAATAAGCCAAGTTTACTTAGCGTCAGTGGTTGATGTAACAACATCTGAAAAAATAATTGCAAACTCTGATAGTTTTTTTTTAAAATGACATTGTTTTTGACTTAATGCTTGACGGATGATCCCACTTCTGCATATTCCGTAGATTGAAAAACCATTAACAGCCGCAAGTCTGGCCACTATCTCTGCTAAAGATTGCTTGTTAGAAAAAAATGATGGCACAGACTTTGGCTTTTGACTCAGATTCGCTATTGCTGGGAATGTCTGACAATTACTTGGACCAGCAGTGTGATCGTTATTTAAGTTTCTTTTCCAGATGTTGTGAACATGTTGCAAATGTCTTATCATTATTTTTCTGGTTATTAAAGTGCTACCAGAAGTTCGCACATTTTAAATATTTGGCTTGAAAAATATTTCCACACAGTATAAGCCATGTTTGTTCAATTCTTAATTATATATCAAAATATAGAAATTAGTTTTTGGATAAAAGAAAATAGTAATAAAATTAACGAAATTTTAAAACTTACTTAACTATTTGAATTAACTAAAATAAAAATGTTATTTTGGGAAAGAACACAACGCCAACTAAAATTTATGAACAATAAATTTATTCATAACTTAAATAAAAGAGTAGCGTTTCGCATTTCGAATAACGACATTATGTGTTTTTGGATATTATAGACGATATCTAATGTCAGATACATTACATATTAAATAGCTTTTTAGACATAATTATACATTTCACATTAAATAGCTTTGTAGACATTATTATATATTACACAAATAAAATACACAAGTAATTTTTTGATTTTTTCAGGAAAATTATGGTAATTTTACCGGTTAATGGGAAATGTGAAACGGATAAAATTCCAGCAAAATTTAGCTCAGAATTCCCGGGAAGAACCCTCTAATGACTCGGATTTTTGTTTTGTTTTATTATTTCAAGTTTTATCAACTTGATAACAGTGTTTGTTATTGTTTTTTCCTTCATCAAAATTTTCTTCCTCACTTGCCGAGCTCTCGCTTTCTGAAGTGATTTCGTCATCTTCATAAGTATGGTTAATGCGATGGTTTGGATTTTTAAATAGTGTATCATCTGAGCTGTCATCATCTTCCTTTGAGCTACAACTTTCTTCTTCGGAATTTTCAGCCTTTGAAGTTGTATTATCTCTAAAATCACAACTTTTTAAGAAAAAATCATATAAAAAATTATTTAAACTATTTTCAATACTTAATTATTTAAACTAAATTCATTAAAAAAATAATATAAAAAAATATTTCAAAACTTGATGCAAAATCTAACTACTGTATTACCAAAGGATTCAATTCTCACTTACGTTTGACTAATGTCGTCCAACATATTACTTTTATTAAATTCTTCAGGCCTAAAAATGAAAACAAAGGAAAAAATAACCCTTTGTCATAAAACAAAAAAATCCTGTAAAATTAAAGAGTCTTGAGACTTAATCCGTTGAACCAAAGAAACAGTTTAAAACGTAATTGGAAATCATTTTTAAATGTACAGGCCTCGGCGGGAGTAAATGAGCGCGAAAGCGGAGAAAAGTTCTTCTAAAAGAAACATGGCGAGCTATGCGAGCCGCTCCTTTAAACTGCTTTTTACGAGAGCTTTTGGTTTTTGCACAAGCTATCTGTTTATTTATACAAAAATTGCTTATTAAATACAAAATTTTATACTTGTTGCAAGCATATGTTTAAAAATGTTATTGAAATAATTCGAAATATACATTTGTCTACTGGACACAAAGGTGAAAAAAAAATTCATAAAAAAATAATGGAAACATACAAATATTCAAAGAAGGCTTGTTAGTGAATTCATTAAACAATACAAAAGATGTACCGAAAAATTAAAGACAAGAGAAACTGCAAGTGGATTAGTGATTTAACCAATAACAGTAAATGATTTGAATCAAAGTGGTCAAGTGGATCTTGTGGATTTTCAAAGCTTACCTGATAATAATTATAAATTTATTTTACATTATCAAGAGCATCTGACTAAATTCCATTTGCTTATACCATTGACCTCAAAACCTGCAAAAGAAGAATTCTTCCATCGAATTCATTCAGGAATAGATGAAGGCGATCTTGAAGAAATTCTAAACCAACCAATCATGTTTGAAGAAATTTTAAACAAATCATTTGAAGTTTTGCATTAAAATCAAGAATATTATAATCAAAACTCACCAAAAAATACTAAAAATAGTGAAGAGGTTCATGTTCTAGATAATATATTTGTGAAAACCTAGCAATTAAATTTAGCTGTTTTCCTATTCCTGAGGAAAACATCCAGCTAAATCAGTTAGTCGATGTTTTTGATTCAAACAAAGAAAATTTAAGAACAATTGCCAATAAAAATATGGAAAAAGCTGCTAAAACTATGATGAAGAAAACCAATAAAAAACTAAAAGTCATACAAATTAGTGGTTGTGTAAACGTTTTTGTATCATCTTTAGATAGTGGAAGAGGTGATCCTTTTACTGACGCTGTATTAGATATTAAAGATGGGATATATAAAGTTGGCACAAAAGGTGGTATAATTGATCTTTGGCTGGAAAGAAACAGCTTTGAAAGTGTTTCATTAATAAGATTAACAGCTAGTGAAGTGCCAACTGAAGTATTGAGTATCCTTAGTACATAAACTTTCTATCGGTCATGGACAAGATTTTAAAAGATGCACTTGCAAATCACAATGTGGCAGTAAAAAATAATCTTGTTTTAAAAATTCTTTGGTGAGCAATTCTTCTTGCTATCCTAGTAGTTCATGTGACAATTATTGATAAAAATGTTTTATAGAAATAACTTTTTTTTAACCACATTTGTTAAAAGATTAACTTCGTTTTATTTACTTGTATATTTTTTAATTACATATTTAAAAAAAATCAGAAACTGAGATAGTGAAATTTAGTTTAAAATAATGAGAATTTAAAAAATATTTAGATTTTAAAAAATACACTCAAACAATAGCCATGCTATTTTAGGTTAAACTAATTTATTTTTATAAGGCATTGTGTGAGAGAATTGTTTCAATTTTGAAACCTTTAAACTGTTAGAGGAAAATCGCATAGATAATTAAGCCTATAAAAAAACACTAAAATTTTGTGCTCAATGAGGCATTCAAGGTAACCTAAAACTGCGTTGACCTTGAGTATGACATGAAAAGTAAAGATTATTTAACCTCTACTCTCGATTTCTTAATAAACTGGGGGAAAGGAGGGGTCAGAGAATTTTAGTCCAGATCTAATAAACAATGGGGTAGGAATAAAAAAAAGTGGGATTTTACACTGGGGGTCTTAACAAGCTTAGGGCGGGTGGAAAATTATCAAAAAAAAAATAGTTTCTTCCCCTTTCTATAAAAAACTCAAGAGTATTATGTGAAAAAAAATCCAACTTTTCAGAAATGGAAGTATCCCCCAAATTTATAAGTAAGTGCGAAATTTCATTATTATGTGAAAATATCCTTAAATAAAGTGTTTCCCAGTTTCTGTTTAGTGTTCTCCGTTTCAAAATTCTTTCAAAAAACGGGCTTCTGGAAAGTTTGAATCAACCTAATAAACAATGCTATTTCTTTATCTTTATTTACAAGAAATAGTTTAAAAATAAACAAAGCGCACAGATTGTGAAATGCGCAGTATTATAATTGCACATTTTTTGTAATGTACAAATGATTGCAAGTTCCGTGAAATGTGCAAGTTATCATCCATTCATGAACTGAGCAACTTCACTATTTGTGCGTGAACTTGCAAACTATAATATGCATATATATATATATATGCATATTAGATGAGCATTTTTACTAACTATTATTGCTCTGTTCTTTAAGAACAATAACCACTCTATTTGTAGAATACACTAACATGAAAAATATATAGAGAATTGAAATTTTTTTACAAACTGTTCTATTTCATACAAAATCCTGCTATAAATTTTTTAACATTACATGTAAAAACAAATAATATAAAGTATTGTAACATAGATACAGGGCCAAAGACACTGGTTTTAAAGTGAAGGGGCACAATCGTCATTTTTTTAAAAAAAGTTCTATATATCTAAAATTTTTTTTTTTAAAAAAGGTCTTTTAAAAAAGAAGTGTGTGTGCGCTTTAAGGAGGAGGGGTGGGTAAATGGAGGGGGGGAGGGGAAGGTGCATTTTGGCCCGCCATTATTTGCTGTGAAGAATAATTTATTGCCAAAATGAATATGCTTTTTGACATCGCTCATGGTAAATGAAATTGTCGCATCAAGACAAACGAAGATAAAAAGTTCCTGATAGACCAGCGAGGCCCCCAAAAGATGCCAAGGACATCCGAAGACCTGTTGTTGTTAAATATAGAAAACGCTAGATTGAAGAAAAAAGACACCAGAAATAAAATAAAAAAGTTTTAAAGTAAAATTTTATCTACAGAACCATTAACAGATTACAATTCAGATTGCTCTTTACATAAATGATTATTTGACTATATGAAAATCCTGAAATTTTTTTTCTATGATAATCCCCGAAAAATCCCGTAATGTTATTTTATTAAAAAGTGATCGCATTTAACAGACAAACGGAATTTAGATTATTTTAAAACGTAATTTAGATTTTTCAACTTTTTACAAAAAGGAATTTCTAATATTTGAAAAAGTTTGAATGAATAAAAAAGAAAAAAAAAAGAAAAAAAATTGTTACAAAAATTTATCTTGTGAAAATTTTAATTATAGAAAACATATTTGTTTAAATGCAAAAGTTGTTGTATGTAAAATTTTATGTAAAAATATATTAATTTTTTTTCAAATTAATATCAAAAAACATCCGGAAATTTCTGGAAAAACTAAAGTTGTTTTAAATGAATTTCTGGAATTCCGAGAATTTCCGGAAAAAACTCATCTATGTCTTTACATGAAACCTCTGACTGTGACATGTCAATTCAAACATAAAAAACTTTCACTTGTCCAAAAAACTCACAATATTCTACTTTGAGCACTAGTCACTATCAATAATGGTATCCAAACTTTGTATTCTTGACAATCAACTCTTTAATGCAGCATTAGACTGAATAAAAACAACACCACGACAAGCAATGATTATCACACCAGCCCTGTGGTGATTTAAATAAAATGTTCTCATACCTCTTTCATGGATATTCTCGTTTCATCAAAATATTGCAATATTTTAATGGAACGAGATGTGATGTCTGCCATTTGTTGTATCTGGCCTAGACATTCAAAAATTATTACAGGGTTCCTAGAGGGTCATTGGTAAAAAACAGGACATTAAAAAAAAAAAACAGGACTGCTAAGGCCTAAAAAACAGGATTTTTCTTAGAAAAACAGGCTATTTTGTGATACAATTTAAAATATATCTTTAAAAACGTTTTATATATAATAAAACTGTGTATATATATATATATATATATATATATATATATATATATATATATAGTATAAACTAGCCATGAAACAAATATGATGCTTTATGTAGGACTGACAATATCAAATTTCAAAGTAGAGTTGTCCATAAACTATGTCACGCAATTTTCAACAGTTTTTTTTTCCTATTTCCATATCCGACTCTGCACTTAGTTTTCTTTTAAGTTTCTGTCCCAATTATAGTTTTTGCAAATTGTCAAACTGCGCCATTACCCTCACTAATACGTCTTGAAAGCTTATTGAGTAGAGACATGTCTCAACATCCGTTGACCTTGGAGCTCAGTGAATGATTCCACAGCAAAATATTCTTTAATTTTTTTTGCAGAAAATTTAAAAAACAGTGCAAATCAATTGGTGATTGGTTCAAATCAATATCCTCAAAAATCAACGATTTCAAACCCTCAAAAAAAAGAATTAGACATTCTTAAATTGACCAAGGTCTTCTGCAGTACACCTTCCGACAAACAATGTCTCAAGTACAATATTATTATTTGCTGAAAGTGATTAGAATTTGCTGAAAGTGATTAGAATGTTACGTGGCATAAGTGTCATATTATTTTTTTGTCTGTGATTTTATATACCTTTTATAAGTAATAGCTGATATTACATCTAAAACAAAATTAGTAAATTTTGTTTGAAAAACTTTTTATCTTCATTACCTCCTAAATCATTTTATATATAAACATGGTCAGACTTTAAAAAAAAAACAGGCTATTGCCATAAAAACAGGAAAAAAATAGGAAAATAAGCCAAAATAGAAAAAACAGTAGGAACTACAACTACAACTGTAGGAACCCTGTTATTAGTTATCCTTGAGATACCTGCTGGTAGTGGTGCTTTGATGGGACAGAAAGTAGTTGAGTTCATTAATGAGTGGACTTGCGTTAGGAGCACCTATCAGGTCTTTGCTTTGACACAACTGCATGTAATACAGGAAGTCATAATGGGACAATAAATATCATACAAAAATCAATGAATCGAATAGTTCTATTTTTAGTCTGTCAAAATCATATTATTGACATCTAGGCAAATGCAGTGTTTGATACATTTTTTGTTTCAGAAGGACCACACAATAAACTTTTTGGTAAAATAAAGTCCCAGTGGGAGCTAATAGAAAAATCACAGTTTAAATCACTTGAAAGTGATAAAAGCAGAACTAGATGCCTTACAATTCTTGAAAAAGAGTAACTTGCATCTCAAAAAACCCTATGTGGTGAAGAAATTAAAGGAATAATTGACTATAAAGAATTCGGAAGACTAGCACTTCTCCATTTGTTAGAAAATGATGGTACAATAAATATTTGCATTCCTGCTTTTAATGAAGTTTTGACAAAAAAATGACAATCAACACCAGCTTCTCTACCAAGTAGTTGAGTCCCATTACTGTTAGTAGTTGAGTAGGAAACGTTTTTCAACTGAAGCTACAAAGAGACAGTTAAAAATAATTATCCCAAAAACAACAATTCAAAAAACAAAAGAAATTTTAAAAAAATAAGCAGCTTCTTTTAATATTTAGAATAGCTTTTATTTTGCCTTCCCTTCCCCCTCCTCCTACCACTACAGCCACCACCCCAAGTAAACCCAATTATATACATTCATATACTTGTCTTTACCCTAATAAGTAAAACTGATGCATGTAACACTGACAATAAATAATTTGAAAACATGTAATTATTGACAGAAATGAGGCTTTAAAAGGCTTAAAAAGCAGATCCTTCCTATCATCAGTTTGAAAAAAAAAAAAAATTTTATAATTTTGTTATTAAACCTCACCAAATAGGATGGTGTGTGATATCTAATTCCAAAAAAAGAAAATATATATATATATTAATAATATATATATATATATATATATATATATATATATATATATATATATATATATATACATATATATATATATACATATATTAATAATATATATATATATATATATATATATATTATTAATATATATATATTAATATATATATATATATATTATATATATATATTATATATATATATATATATATATATATATATATATATATATATATATATATATATATATATATATATATATATATATATATATATATATATATATATATATATATATATATATATATATATATAGTTTTAATATAATTCTCTTACCACATATTTTTCTGTTTTAAGTATTTTATTTGCTTTGGATAAAGTATGGATACAATTTCACCTTGAACTTTATGTCCTTCTTTTATACTTTGAATAACAACATAATCTCCTGAATAAAAAACATAACCTTCTTCATAGAAAACTCATATCTCCTTAAGATAAACAACTTTAAAAAAAATTTAAATCAAGATATGTTAAAATTAAAAATTTCAGTATATTTCTCATTAACTTATATAAAATAAAAAATATACAAAAGGAAAACATTATTGAAATCACTAAGGTTCCTTAACGAGGATACAATAATTTTATCAAAAAAAAAAAAAAGAATGACAAGGGGTCTTTAAAACAGATCTGCCAAAGCTTTTAAATAGTCCCAAAATTTGTATATGTTATTGAATGTTTATATATGTTAGGTGATGTGGTCAAAACCAAACCAACTCAAGGCTACTCAATAATTGACATGCTTGGATAACATCAAGCTTTTAAAGTCACCAAAATTGAAAGAGACCGTGGAATAATGATATCAGATAACCTGGAAATGCAAAACCAGGTAGAAATGTTGCATGCTAGATGTATTTAAAAAAATCTTTTAAGATAGTAGCTAAGACCTAAATCTTTTGGGAATACTCTATTTGATTTATATTTAGCCACACTTAGAATTTGCAATTACAGGTCTGATTATCATATCTTAAGAAAGCCATTGCAACTTCCAAAAAAATTTAGCATATTAAACACAATTACATCTATAAAGCATCCGATGAAGGTTAAGCTGCTTCTGTATTATACTTTAGACCAGTAGAGGATTAGAGGTGATCTTATTGAACAGTTTAAAACTAAAAGAATCATGATCTAATTTTTTTATGTCACAGATTCTCTGCATTGCTTAGGCAAAATGAAAAGACACAATCATCAACTTCCCAAGCAAACTTGGCATTTTAGCAGTCAGTTTATATAAAGCTTTTTTTGCAAAAAGTTATTAATACAATAAAGGGAAATAAGTTCAGAAAATTTTAAATATAAACCAATTGATGTTTTGAAGCACCATAAAACTGCCATAAAAGATAAGCCTAGGGTTATTTCTTTTTGCCTATTTGTGTAATTTTTAGTTGATCATAAAATAATTAAAGTCCATAATATAAAACAATGACTTATTTTCAAATAATAAAATAAAACTTTATAGAAACGCATGCATATTGGTGTAAGGAACATGTGATCGTATATATTTTTAGATATGTTGCTAACATATCTAAAAATATATACGATTTTCTACTTTACATGCATTAGTCATGCTGACATCATCAAAAAATGCATCTGATTAGGTAATTTATTTTTGTTTGAGCTGTTCAGAAGTCTATGTGATTGAATTCATAAAATAAAAATGAAGAAAACCTATGATGAACTATCATGAAAATAATCAGAAACCATTAAAAATAAGTACTTTAAGTACTCTTTGATATAGAAAAACACAATCAAGGACAAAACTCTTTAAAAACCAGAACATATTTTATTTTAAAATATTATGTTAACATATAATATTATCTTAATTTACAAAATAAGAAAATTTCAAATAGTGGAGTTAATCACATTGAACAGCTCATTGATTAGAAACTGTTCTAACTACCATCCAATTGGTCTTTTTACTATCATAAGCAAGCATTTTGAGCCTTTGATTAACAGGCACTTAATCTCTCATATAGAATCTAATAACTTACTTTCTGATCATCAATATGGATTTCAATCTTCTCATTTTACTGCTGATTTGTTAACAGCAATAACTGATAGACTTTATCATGCATTAGATAGATATAGAGAAATTAAGGCTATTGCTCTCAACATTTCTAAAACCTTTGATAATGTTTGGCATGCTGGTCTTCTCCATAAAGTCTTTTCTTACAGTGTATCAGGTAACATCTTTAAGGTTATTGAATCCTTCCTAACCAACTGTAGCTTAAAAGTTGTGCTCAATGGACAGCACTCATCTTCATTTCCTGTAACTTTAGGGGTTCCTCAAGGTTCTATCCATAGCCATATACTTTTTTAAATTTACATTAATGATCTCCCAGATATTCTCAAATCAGGCATTGTTCGCTGATTATACTACCAATTAATCTTAGTATAAGATTTTTGATAAAAGATGTATATCAAGTCTTGATAAGAAGCCAACACTCTCTGATTGCTTAGAGGAGGCAATTGAACTCTCAGCTCTAGTGATTTATAACTCTGATAAGAACTCAATTTTTTAAAAGATAATTGTTATTGCAATACTCTAGATCATCTTATATTTATGAAGAGTAATGTACTCGATGAGTCATCTATGTCTTCTAGGATTAACTCTTACTTCTGATCTTTCTTGGAAAACATATATCAAATCCATTGAAAAATCATCAGCTAAAAGTTGATTCTCTTAATCGTGCTTGAATATTTCTTACTCTGGATTCTATTCTGTATCTCAATAAATCTCTAATCCACCATTATAGCGGATCTTCAAA
>NC_061160.1:48536994-48564494 GCF_022113875.1 Hydra vulgaris | reverse complement strand
TAAATTGCTGATTTAAAAAATTGGGTGCATTTGTCTAAAATAATTAGGGTAATCAACATTCTAGCAATTCTTTATCATTCTTCCATAAAACCTGAAAAAAAAAGCATTAATTTTCTTAATGCAACTTTTAATTTACCAACTTTAAAAAAAAAATAAAGTTACAATTCATTCACACAGAATCAAACTACTTCACCTCAAATACATAAACAAACCCTATCTCCATTAATGCAGAGTGGCCTCTCAATATTGGAAATGAAACTCCGTGACTTTTCCATGATTTTTCCATGACTTTCCATAAATTTTTTTGATAAACTACTAGGGTAAAACATCCAGTACTTGCAATGCGCTAAGCTATTGTCACTTTGTCATTAAAAAACATGCAGACTAAAAACTATCTGCTAGAAAGTTCTGAAATCATGTCTGAAAAACTTGAATGTTGGCATTATATCTTACTAAAGTTTGACATAAAGGCACCAGATCTTTTTAAAAATCAAGCAGGGACCATAAGAGTACATGGTGAACACTAAGTATTTTACCTTATCTCTAAAGAATAATTTTTATTGTGCAGAAAAAAATTACTCTTTTGAGGATTTTGCATGAAAATATTTTTCTTTTATATAAATATTTTAATTTATTTATTTTTTCAAAAAAAATGTTCAAAACTTTACAAAAATAAATAATAAACATTTTTTTATTAGATCAATTTATGAACAAATATATAACAGCTATATGCACATGAAATAGAACTAGAATGGCTAACATAACTTTATTTTTTAGACTTCAGGTTTCTGAATAACAAATAACTATTAACTAATTTTTGTACAAGAATTACTATATCAATCTTTTTTTTTTTATGATTAAAGTGATGCAGTTAAAAATTTTGTATAAAAATATACATGAAAAGTTAAACCATTTTACAGTCATAAAAATAAAAAACTTTCTTTTAAGATACGAAATGGCTAAAACTTAAATTAATTTAAATGACTTTTAAACCTGCTTCTAATTTTAAAACTGTATTATCTAACTGTTCAATAAGAGTTTGCTTATCTTTTACTATTCCCCTAATAGCCAACAAATCCATGGAAACAAATTTAACCAACAAATTCATGGAATCAGATTTAACCAGCAAATCCCTGGAATCAAATTTGCTTGAATGCTAAAACATTCAATTTCTTCAGTTAATGTAACAATATTCAATCAAATATCTTTCTTTCTCTTTCTCACATCATTAATTTTTTCAATGATGAACATTCTGTTTTTGCTTTAATAGTAGAGACATTTTTCTTTTTATTTTCATCCAAATAATGTACATATTGAGAACTTGCAACTTTTTGAAAAATGAGCCAATCCAAATTCTTTTTTGTTAATTGTATTATCTGTAGATAGAAATGCTACATTATCCACTACCATTTTCTTCAAAAGACTTGCAGTTTTTTAACAATTTTGCATAGTAATGCAATCTTCTTTAAATTTGTTTTTACCACCAAATACTTATTCAAATGTGGTGCAAAATCCTTAAAGAAATCTAACTTTGCTTGACAAGGTTGTTCTTAAAATGACTTATCAGTACATCATAAAATTTACATTTTGCTTTTGCTAAGGCTTTTACAGTATAAAGGACATAAACTTTATTTTCAGAAGCAATTTTTTATGATCAGATTTATGCATACCATGGTGTTAATCAGTTTAATGCAAATCATGTCAATATATCCAGATATTTTTATTGTGATCTTAAAACTAGAAAGATCATCAACCCTAGTTTATGAGCATCTTATATCCTTACCCAGAATTCAATTAAGAGGTTTATATCAGAGTTTTCTTAAGTGCCATAAGTTCATAACTGAAGTAGGTTGTACTGGATTAAATATTACCAGTAGCAGCAGGATCTTACATGACCAGAACATAATTGATTGATTGATACAAACTCAAACAAAATTTATAAATGTATTTTGATTATTTATATAATTGATATTTCATTTTGAATAATACTAAAATTTAAACTTCAAAATTTAATCTTCTAAAAATGGCAATTCAAACTGATTACAATAAAACAATAATCTATATCTTACACAGCAATATCTTTTTCAAAAATTTGTTTTTAGACTAGACATACTTTTCTACTAGCTATAATTAGTACAAAATAAAGATCATTTTAAAAAGTTCAAAAACTTTCAAGACTTTCAATGAGTATATTTTAATGAATATACTTCAAGACTGCTTCTACTGGTAATGAAAACTTAGAAATTCAATAACTTTTTCCATTAGCAAATGAAATCATTTCCATGATTTCAATTATTTCCAGTTGCTACCCTGTACCACAGTGGCTTCCCTGTAATGATATCTAAAAAATCTTCTGTAAAAAAATATTCATGTTATTAAAACTAGAACACAAAAAAAACAACTAGAACACAAAAAAGGATTTAAATGAAATGATTTCTAAAAATTACAAACTAAATTACAACCCAAAAAAATAAAGCAAGGTTGGAGAGAAAAAGGAAACAAAATATAAATTGGTTTAATCCATTGCACAACAATCCACCAACATTGAAAAATTTTCTTTTAATTCATAGATATTCATTTCTGACGCTCACAACCCACACAAACTGTTAAATCAAAATAAAAGTTGCTCAAACATTTCGAAAGTCATAAAAAGCTGCAACAAAAAAGTAACTCAAAAAGCTGTAAATTTACCATTGAATTGCAAACTTAGTGAATTCTGCCCATCAAAAAAAAACTGTATAATTTATAAATGCAAAACATCTTCCCCAAACACAAAAGTAAAGAATACAATGGCTTGTCAGAGGGTGTGTAGAAAAAAAGAAGGCATATCATAAACAAACATTTAAAAACAAAATGCAAGCAAATGGTAGCAAATGCAATCATAATCTCAAATTATTATTTGGAACTAGAAAAATATATGGAAATAATTAAGAGAATATTAATGTCTTGCATGGTAGTCGAAATGTTTCTTCCATCAACTGTAGTTTTAAAGAGAAGGCTAATAAACCAGACCAGAAAAAGTTGAAAATAAAAACTTAAATAAATTTTTTTTTAAATGATAAAATGCTTGCCCAAACCAAACCCTAAGTCGATGTTGCGGCACTTCCTTGTAGCAGCAGGCTTTAAGATTGTTGATGTAGCAGCACTTCCTTGAAGCAGCAGGCTATATAATAATTAATGTAGCAGCAATTCTTTGAAGCAGCAACACTCTGCTCATGTTTTAAAAAATGTTATTTTAAAAAACAAAAACACCATTAATTAAAAAAACTTTCTAGTCATTATTATGGTTTTTAAAAAAAAAGATAAAACATAATGTACATAAACATAATGTACTTCCACATTATTTTAATTGTTTTAACTTTTAGACAACATTAAAATGTAGCTGAATTGTTGAAGTCGTGAATGTTGTTAAAAGAAACTTTTTTTTATCATAAAAGTCTCTTTTGACTATGATATAAGGATATATAGATAACAAATTGCATAATTTTTTTTGCTTATATTTATAGCATACATTGTTTTCCAAAAAAAAGAGGAAAAAATGAAGAATAATGAAAGAAAAGATTGCTGCCTCATGTCATAGTCAATGTAGTGGCACTCTTTTGCAAAATTTATTATAATATGTTATATTACTAAAAAAGTAGAAATGCATTGGAAATGAACTTTTGCAGCTGTCAATGAAATACTTTAAGGGTTGGTTTGAAATTGCTCTGACTCTGAAATTTAAATCATTTATGTACTGAAATTTAAATCATTTATGTACTTATTTTGATCAAACCTTTCAAGCGCAGTTTTCCATTCCAAGCGCAGTTTTCCAAGCGCAGTTTTCCATCATATTCATCCTTAATTTGTCTAGATTTTTTACCCGCACTTCAACCTTTGGAGATCTTCGGACTCATACAACTTACCAAGTCTTTTGTCAACAGTTAATTCTATTTAACTCCATTTTTTAGTTAATTCCATTTTCTAGTTAATTCCATTTTTTTTTTCTAGTAACTTCTAACCTAATAGAGGTTATTTGCAGCCTTATTTGGAGTGAATAAGAAAAAAATTTAAAAAATGATTTATCGTTGATACTTTTTGCGTAATTGAAAATCTGCTTTAGTGTCTGGTTTAAAATGCGTAAATGGTTTTAAATGAAACACTAATGCATTTGTAACATTTTATTAAATGTTTTTAGATATATAAATTAAATAGAAAGACTAATTAATAAAAATTAAGTATACAGAAATTAAAATGAATACAGTAATTACTATGAATTTATTAGTAATTTACTAGTAATTAAAATATTACAAGTATTATAATTATTTTAGCACATACCCTTAAGCTCTTAAACTATAGATAGATATATAGAATACAGCTTCATCATAACTATCTAAGTCTTGTTTTATACTTTCAACATTTGAATGCAACTCCTTTACAGACTCAATTTCATGGCCTTCTTTTTCTTCTACAACTTCCTTTTTTTTTTCTTCAAAATTTTATTTTTACGCTTGGACATTTGGAATGGTTGCTCTGGACATATTAAAACGTTTTTGATTGAATTTCAAACTGTATGATTATGTAATGTTTTGAGGGTCGAAAATGAAAACTTTAAATTGCTCTAAAATACTTGGATAAATGTATGATTCAATAAAAGTTATGCAAGTGGAAGCTGCCAAAGTCACACTTGAATAGTTCTCTTCTAAATAAGTAATTGGAGCCTCAACTGAAGATGACTCTGATAACCTTTGAACAATTTTTGTTCAAATATTATCTCTTCAAATATTATTATAATATTATTTAGAGTCAATTGTAATTGACTCTAAAGTTAACACTATTAGCATCAAATGGAAAAATTTCTGAAATTTTAAAACCACTTTTAACATTATTTGCCATAAAAGGATCAATTATAAATAAATTTTATGCCTCTGGTAAACTTTCTTTGTTTACTTTCTGTCCTTTATTGTCAATGCGCTATTGTCTGCAAAATGATTTCCACTTTGCTATCATTAACCCAAAAACTGCCACATAGAGCGGCTTAAAGATATGTTTTGATTGGGGAACAAAGCAACAAAAATTATTCTATTTCTGGAGCAAAACTCACTCAGTTCAATAGAAATGATGTATGATCATCAAAAAATAACTGGTAAAAGAATTTCTTCTTTTATCAAAAATGGATGAAAAATGTACAAACAGCTTATTTAAAATATACTCAAAAAAACATTCTGTGGTCATACAAACATTTTCACTTTTTTTAATGCTCCATCCTGATGGAACAAAATTTATAATTCTATTTGGAAGATCGTATTTAAAAATTGTTAATGATGAAGCAAAAGTTCCTCTGGCATTTACTGCAAACCAGGGGTGTGGAGTCGTAAAAAAAAAGTAACGACTCCGAATCCAGTTGTTGGAATTTTTTGAGTACAACTCTGACTCCGACTCCAACTCCAAAGCAAAATTTTTGAAAAATTCTTTGAATTCTTAAAAAATATTATGCGATAAGTTGATAAATTTTTTTTGACAAATTTATGAAACGTTCTATGAGGTTTAGTATAAACATAAGGTTAATTGAATGCTTTATACATGCACGTGCAATACCGAGAAGTTTTACTATTGGAGTTGGAGTCGCGATTTTGTCTAGCAACTCCGACTCTACTAAAAATGTCACAACTCTGCAACTCCGACTCCACAGCCCTGCTGCAAACAAGGCTGTAATGCTACTTTGATCAATTTCTTCATATGTATTCTTTCCTCATTCACCAATTTATGACTTTTTGGTGACAAAAGCCAATCTTATCCATATTAAAAATGAGCATGGAATCATTTAAATATTGAGCATTTTCTACAGAAAGCATCAGAATTTCAGCAAACCAATCTTTTAAAGCTTTTTTAGTTGTTTTGAACAATTTTTGTGCATGTTAGTAACCATTCAACTAACTTATTTTCAATGTGTTCACCAAGTACTCATTCAATGTGTTCACCAAGTACTCATTCAATGTGTTCACCAAGTACTCATTCAATGTGTTCACCAAGTACTCATTCAATGTGTTCACCAAGTACTCATTCAATGTGTTTACCAAGTATTCATTCAATGTGTTCACCAAGTAGTCATTCAATGTGTTCACCAAGTACTCATTCATACTCTGGTGCTGTATCTTTAAAGAATTTCTTCCGGATATTTTATCATGAAGCGCCTGATATGGAATTTCAATCGTCTTGCTCGCTTTTTACACAATCATACCTTTTTTAACAGCATTAAAAGCATCACGTAATAGACTCTCTGTATTTAAGTCTTGGTTTTAAACAACAAGCTTTTGTTGTGTAATTGTAAAATAACCGTAAATTTAAATTGTAAAAGTAAAACAATATTAATTTATATTGTCAAAAAGAAACACGTTGATTATTCATTGGACATATGGAGTTATATTTTTTTATTTCATACTTGTTATACCTTAAAAAATACTACATTTATACTATTTATGATTAACTGATTTACTAATATTAACAATGATTCATGTTTTATTTACCTGATTAATTTCAATTTAGAAATTAAATTATTTGTACATATTTTTAAATTCCCTTATTTTATTTGAAATGCTTCTAACAATTTTTATAATGCTTTTATATGTATTTTACAATAAACCCACCGAGTTCATAAAAGTAACTATTTATCAATAGATTCAAATAGAAGTGTATGACAATGTTGTTCATACACAAAATATAAATATAATAAATAAACAACTACTCATCGCAAAAGTTCTGTTAGTAATTGAAAACTATGATAAGTGTCAACTCACAGTAGGTGTGGAAATAACTTTATTTCACTTTCTATTTATATTAACTTTTTAAATATTAATAATATATTACAATTAAATTTGGGTTAGGGAAGGTATTATCTAGATATAAAGGACTTTAAAAGACAAAATAAAATTTATTTAAGGCAAAAAAAACAAAAAAAAAAAAAACAATGTTTTTTTTAATATTATTTTTTATTTTGCTTTTTTACCTTCTGAAAACCTTTTTGGATTTATGTATACATTTTTAAACTTCTAGTGTGAAAAATATATTAGGACAATAACAATTTAAATATGCAAGAATAACTCTCTCTCTCTCTCTCTCTCTCTCTCTCTCTCTCTCTCTCTCTCTCTCTATATATATATATATATATATATATATATATATATATATATATATATATATATATATATATATATATGTATGTATATATGTATTTATATATACATATATATATATATATATGTATATATGTATGCATATATATATTTGTATATATATTTATATATGTATATGTATATATATATATATATATATATATATATATATATATATATATATATATATATATATATATATATATATATATATATATATATATATATATGTATATATATGTATATATATGTATATATATATATATATGTATGTATATACACATATATATACACACACACATATATATATATATATATATATATATATATATATATATATATATATATATATATATATATATTCATGTATGTATACAGATTGATAAAATAAATTAAAAATTTTTAGACTTCAAGTTAAAAATTTTAAGACTTCATTATTATTATAAAAAATAAACAAAAAAAGTAAAAAAAAATTGTATAAAAATTGCTTATGTTTTAAAATTGTTTGTGAATATCTTTATTAAATTAATTTTGAAGACTCCAAGTATTTTCTGAGATATGCTAGTCCTAAAGGCTGTCGTTTTCCAATGTAATTTACTAATCGAGTTGGTAAGCGTCCACCAAAGTCAACCTACATTTAAATAAATAATAAAATTTAACTCTTTTTCAACTCGTACTTAATAAAAATTTAACTCGTACTTACTAAAAAAGAACATAACATGACAGATAAATACTTCTTAATAATAATGAATGTTACTTATATAAATTTTATAATAATATAATTAATTATTCTATAGACACCCTTGCATAGATATGAATGTTTTCAATAATATTATCTGTCCTTCAAAATATACTTAAGTATGCTGAAATAAATCTTACAAGGTGATTTTAAAACTTGTTATAATCAAAAAATCACATTGTGGTATTACATTATTTAAATATACTTTTTTATAATATTTGCCAACTTTATCACTTTTGCTAAAAAAAATTACTTGCAACTCTTCTACCATAACTGAAAATATTTTTTTTAAATTAACTATTTCGAAAAATTGACAACTACTGTTTTTAATTACATAGTCTATTCTTGTTTTAAAAAAAAACATTTCTGAAATTTTATCTTACATCAAAATTGAAGCCAAGAAAATGATTATGTCCAATCAGCATGTACACAAAAACAACTTCAACAACATTGTCAGAATCAATGTTGAATAATAAATGACATTAGTCTTTAAGGTTTATAAAATGTCTTAATATATTGACTCATTTAATTTATGATGTTATAAATGACAGTTGTATTTTTGTACGTATACAGTAAAATCAATTTTATGGGATTGTTTTTACAGGTTATAAGCTGGTGTGCTTTTTTAATGTGTTTTAAACATTTTGAGAGTTATGTGTATGAACAGCAATTACTATGGTTACATACATTAGCTGTGTTGCATTTATTTTGGTGTACAAATGCAATTTGTTTATCAGGTCAGGTTATCCTGTTACTGGTAACAAGTTACCCAGTACAATCTGCTTTATGTCCTGGTGCCTTGTAGGATCTGCTTTTTTTGGCAAAGGCTAGGAGAAGCTAATTCCGACTTACAGCCTCTGCTTTGGGGTCTTTAATTAAGTAAAGGCTAGAGATGGTGTCTCGATAAAAATACTCATTTTGAGCAGATGTTAAACACATCCGGCTACTGTCTTGTAGAAGGTCTTCTAGACAAAGACTTAAGGGGTAAACAAATTCTATCTGTTGACCAGCCTCGCACTCCTTCTTCATTTGTTAGGCTGGCGCAGATATATTTTTAATACATTTTTTCCATTTTAGGGTGTTGAATGCTGGATCTTTTTGACTCAATGCACAAGTTTTGCTTGTGTCTCTGTTTTTATGACTAAGCAACTCATTCTATTATCTCCTAATGAGGGTACTCTCGAAAACTCAGTTTTATGGTTCTGAGGCCGGCTGGTAGTCAGGTTTCCCAAACTCTGTGGTAGCTCTCAGAAAAGCTGATTCCAACAACAGGTAAAAAATATCCAAGTACTAACAGCGCTATGTTGCGCATGGATGGTGTCCCTGTTTGTACTTTTGGTTCAAACAGGGACACCATCCATGCGCAAGGGACGGCTTTATTTTTTTCAAGAACACATTTGAAGCCCTTTGTTACGACTTAGGGTTTATCACTGGTAATGAGGCAATTGCTTGGGCTATTAAACAGTGTACTGAGTATGATCTATGCTTCAAGTCAAGTTTTTTAACAAATTTAAAAATAAATAAAGTACCAAAAACTATAAAATACAAAAAACCATCGTCATCATCAAGTTCTTAAAACCTATCATTCATAATTATTTGTGTTCTTTGAACTTTTCTTCTCTATCTCTAGTCTCATCTCTTGCTAAGTTCACAAGACCTGCTCTTTGTTGCTCTTTGTGAGACTAATTTGAGTTCAGCTGTCTCATCTTGTGATCTTAGTGTTGATGTTTATTTTACTTTAATTCGTAAAGACTCCAATAGTTATATGCTTCAAGTGGGGATTTACATCCGTAAGAATTCACCAAGTTGTCAGGAAACTAGGTTTGAATCCACAGACTATTCTTTTATGTGTTTTCATTTAGCACTGATTCACTTTTCTCTTTGTTCTAGATTAATCTCCTTAATCTCAAGACTGCACTCTTTTTGATGTTATTTCTAATCAAATTGACAAAGCCCTCTCTTTTTATCCATCAGCCAATATTGTTGTTGTTGGTGACTTTAATGCTCATCACACTGTATGGCTTGGCTGTAGTGTCAGTGACTCTGTAGGCAATAAAGCCCACATCTTTTGCCTTTCTCAATCCCTAACACAAATAGTCAACTTTCTAACTTGCTTTCCAGACAACTCGAATCATTCACCTTCTCTACTTGACTTATGTCTTGTTTCTGATCTTAGTCAGTGCTCAGTCTCTCCATATTCAACCTTAGGTGCTTCTGATAACAGTTCTCTGAAACTTTAATTTTATTCTTCTTCATCATTTAAATCTCCCTATCATCGTACCTCTTACAACTACCTTGAAGCTGACTGGGACTCTTTTTGTGATTTTCTTTGTAATAGACACCTTGGGTAGAAATCTTTCTTCTTCCTGCTGATAAAAGTGCTTTTTGTCTGAACAACAAACCTGTTATAATCTTGCAGAAGTGTTCCCTAGAGCTGTCCTCTATATTTTCAAAACTATTTAACAAGTACTTATCAGAGTCTTGTTTTTCAGCCTGCTGGAAAGCGGCATCTGTTATCCCTATTTTCAAAAACTCTTGAGAATGATCTGACTTGTCTAACTACGGTCCCATTTCTTCCTATCATAAGCAAGGTTTTTGCTTTTGACATTTCTAAAGCTTTTGATAAAGTTTGGCATGCTGGTCTCCTCCATAAGCTTTCTTCTTATGGTGTATCTGGTAATATTATAAAGATTTTTCAATCCTTCCTTTCCAATCGTACTATAAAAGTTGTCCTTGATGGACAGCACTCTTCTTCAAATTCTGTAACTTCAGGGGTTCCTTAAGGTTCAATACTTGGCCCTATACTCTTTTTAATCTACCTTAATGATCTTCAAGATATTCTCAAATTTAAGGTGGCATTGTTCACTGATGATACATTGATATACACAGATGATACCATTTATTCTTGTCATGATAAGAAGCCAACACTCTCTAATTGCTTGGAGGGGCATTTAAGCTTGAAAAGGGTGTCAATTCTGCAACAGCATGGGGCTCACAGTGGCTGGCGAACTTTAACTCAGATAAAACTCAATTTTTTTAGCCAATTGTTATTGCAATAATTCAGATCTTCCTATATTTATGAATGGTAATGTACTCAATAAGTCATCTACCCTTCATCTTCGAGGACTAATTTTTACTTTTGATCTTTCTTGGAAACCAATATCAAATCCATTGCAAAAATAGAATCTGCTAAGGTTGCATCTCTTTATAGAGCTTGACACTTTCTTACTCCGGATTCTATTCTCTTTCTCTATAAATTTCAAATCCGGCCTCGTATGGAATACTGTTGTCATACAAGGTGGATCTTCTAATAATGTCCTTTTTCTTTTAGACAAGGTGCAAAAACTATTGTAAACATAGTTGGACCTGCTCATGAAGCCAACTTTTAATCATTATCACATCGTCATGTTGCTTCTCTTTCTCTTTTCTACAAATACTATAATGGGCATTGCTCTAAAGGGCTAGCGCCTCTTGTGTCATCTTCTAAGAATCACTCTTGTGTTACTCGTCATTCAATTAAGCCTCATCCTTTTTCTGTGACTTTTTCTGTGACTTTTTCTGTGACTGCTCCGAAAACTCTTATGCCTCTAGTTTTTTTCTTTGAACATCAGGTCTTGGGAATTTGCTTCCTTCTTCTTGCTTTCCTGATTCATATAATTTGCAATCTTTTCTGTTTGTCTGTTGCTTTACAAACTTCATCTTTTCTCTTCCAATAACTTCCAACTTCAATAGTGGTTGCTTACAGCCTTGTCGGATGTGAAGATATTAAAAAAAAAAAATTTGTGGAGGTTAAAATAAATTTTATGGTTATTAATATCATCACTTGGTAAAATATGTAAAGATCGAGACTGTTGGGACAAAGAATAGCTGAAAAAAGTTGAGTTTTATCTGAGTTCACCAGCCACTGAAAAGTCCATGCTGTAGCAGAAGTTCCTTTTCTAGCTCAATTGCCTCCTCCAAGCAATCAGAGAGTGATGGGTTTTTATCAAGACAAGAATAACTGGTAGTTTCATGAGCAAACAATGCCACCATATATGTGAGAATTTGTTCGAGATCATTAATGTAAATTTAAAAAAGTATAGGACCAAGGATAAACTTTGAGGAACTTCTGAAGTAACAGGAAATGAAGAAGAGATTAAATAAATTAAAGATACCTGAAGTTAAAGGAAATGAAGAGTGCTGTCCATTGAGGACAACTTTTATACTATGATTGGTAAGAAAGGATTAAATAAATTATTTCAGAGTAAATACTCAATAACTAATGCAAACTTATTAATAGCTAGATAGGTAGATAAGTAGATAGATAAATATGGATAAATATAAATATACAAATAACTTTTACTAACTTATTTTACTTAAAATTTCATTCACCAAAAAACTATCCTTATGTACATGTTAACCCTGAACAGATGTAATCAAAGAAAAAAATTGAAGCAAAGCTCATAGGGATAAGGAGAAAATCAGGCAACTAAGGTGCGCACACTATTATAAAATCATCATCAAGTCAGAATTGGATGTTGTTGCAATGCGCTAATCGAAGGATTATCACTTGGCCTTTTAACTCAAAAGCTTCATATAAAAGTTTTCATATAAAACAAAATCCAAAAATTAGAAAAAAAAAAAAACCTTGATTTATTTAAAGTTTACTCTATAAAAAAATTTCAGAAATTTTTATAAAAAAAATTTTATTTCCATAACTTTCCATAAAACTTTTTATAAATAATCAATATACATTTTCTCAAAACCTTTCAAATGCCAAAAACCTTTCACCTGTGTTCTTCACTTTCTTTATCATGTGTTATAATTTTCATACTCGATTTAGAATGCTACTCGGTGTAATTAAGGCACTTTTAAAATATTATACGTCTGTATGATATTTTGTTGACTGCGACATATTTCCGTTAAATGGTTAAATATCTTTATAAATGTTTGTAGAGAAAAAACCAGACAGTAGAATCTTTTTTTTTTTTTTTAAATCATCTTAAAATCACAATCGCTCGTCCAAATTTGAATAAGATTTTATATTAATACCTTTTTTAGGTGAAATGAACATTATAGTTTAACAATATGATCTGTTCTGCTCGTTTATTGGCAATTTTCCATAATTGTAAGCTCTTTCTTGGTCGGAATTCCAGTATTTTTTGTGAAAATTGATAGAAATACTGTGTTTTGATAACTATATATAGCTAATATACATCAGAACCGATTACAACTAGGATCAGTATTAAATAAACTTTTTTAAAAGATTTTAACTAAATTCATGTTAATGCCGATGAGCGGAATTGATCTAAAGACTCCAAAATAGTGTTCTTTAGATACATTATTACAGGTAGAAAAAAGATTTTGAAAATTATATATAAAAAAAGAAAGGTTTCTTTAATAATTATAAAAACCTGAAGCAAAAAAAATTATAACATTTAAAGATCTTGTTTGGACATAATATGCTGACAAAACCATGCCAATTCCAAATAAAAGAATTCAAATAATTTGTAAATCGCCTTAACTACTTTGAAGTACTCGGCTTCAAGAATATGCCATCTCAAGTAGTCAAAGTTGTAGTAGTTAATATGCTTGCAAACATACACTGTTGATTTGAAATTTTTTTGCAGCCAAATGACCCTAATTTTAAATCACAGCCAAGTAACACTTGTCTCCTTGACCCTACAAGTTTAATCCCCACCACATCCCTGGTAGTACTGCACTCAACTTGTTTCTCCACACACCCTTACCTATGAAGGGTTGTGTTACAGAGTTATAGAGTTAAGAGAGAGTTGTAACCACAACCAAAGCAGCTTTCTCCACTGTAGAGGCCTTCATGGCCTTGGGGGGGGGGGGGGGGTAAATTAAAATATTAAAAAAAAAAGAAGACAATAGCTCTGTTAGATGTTGAGCATACACAAATCAAAGACTGTAGAAAAGCATACATTTTTTCAGAGGTGAAAAAATCTTTACAACATAATTTACCTTCAGAAAATGCACCTGCTGCTCCTTCTGAAGTTGCTGTGGTAAAAAAAGTATTAACAAAATGGAAAAATAAACATAACAAACATTTTATTGAAATTAGGAACAGTCCTGTGAGCCAAAATGCATTAAACTTTCAGAAAAAGAGACATGCTGTTTACCCACATCTTGCACCGCTAGCTGAAAACTTTACTGCTACTACTGCAACACTGTAAAAATGTATAAAGAAATCAAATGTCAGCGCAATTAAAAATAGAAGTTTTCTTAGAACTAAATTCTCATCTAGCCTAGATGATGATTTATTTGTATGAGTACAAATGAATATGTTAACTTTTCATAATTCAGATTTTTTTTAATACATATTGCAGAATGCTTTTTAAGTTTACAGAGCCAGAAATAAGGGTTGTGTGTTACATTTCCCTAAATAATTAATTGAAGTCAGTAAATAGAGACCTAGTCAGCAAATATCAAAACTTGAGGTTTTTTTTGTTTTTTTTAAATAGTTGGCAAGTATCCTTACAACAATCCCTACTTTAAAAAACAAACATTTCTTTGTGCCTGCCCTGTTTGTGTATAAAAAAATGCTATACCTAATTTTTTTATTTTTGTATATGCTTACAGCACTGAGTCTTACTTCTTTGAATTAGGTATGTTTATATTATATTACATTAAAACTAGATGAGACCTAATGATGAGATAAATTAGAACAAAAATTGAACTAAAAAAAAACTAAAAGTAAAATTATTTTAACTGAATAAAATGTAGAATTAAAACTTTTGTCTTTGAAATTATTAAAGACAGAATTATAATTATTTTCTATAAACAAAAAAAAAATACTGCCCATAGGAAACAAAGAACATTTAGATGTCAACTTAAAGAGTTTTTTAAGAATTTTATTTTTATCAAAATGTTGTCAATTGCTGAAAATACAAACTCTAAATTTGTTAACAAGCTGTTACTGCAACGAATTTTTTTTATAAACTTTTAAAATGCTCAAGCTTCCCATATTTATTAATTTATAATCATAAAATTTAAGCTTTTCTTTCAATGACATGTTTGAAACCAACAGAATTGCTATTAGATAAAACACTGGTGAACAGAAGATGATCATATGCTTGCTGATTGATTTGCTCATTCAGTTAAAATATGGCATTTACAATTGCTGATTTGCTAAGGTGCTCACAGGAATTTAAATTCTTATTTTGTTGATGTCCCTTGTGCAGATAGGAAAGCAAGCTAGACAAATTTGTTTGCCACTCAGTTATCTGTTGCAACAATATAGCTTTTAATTTAACAGCTAAATCCAAACCTTCAAGGCTATTAATTATGAACTAAAGTGTTAAATCAGCTGACAACAGTGCTGCATTATTTTAGCAAAATGCTTTCACTGCAAATTTCACTGGTACAGGGCTTCTCGTAAGAGGCGTGCGGTCGTACGTTTTATATGACCACGCATATAGTTCTTTGTTTTAACAACTTGACCGCGGCTATTTGCAAGTTTTAATAATTAGCGCATTCAAAAAATGGGCATAAAAAAAATAAAGCAAATTAAAATTAAATAAACAATCTTTAAACCACCTGAAAGGAGAATAAAATCCTTAAAAAAATATATAATACAAAAACTGACCTAAAAAAATAAAATATTTAAAGAATGATAAAATAAACAAAGGTAGAACCGGAGAAAAAATCAAAACATTTATACAGCTCTTATAATCTTTATCATTCCTTCCCATGAATAAATAGGCTAATACAAGGACGGATCCATAGTGAAGGAAAGGGAGGACATGAGGACATCTTCCCCTCCCCCTCCCTTTGGAAGTGGAAGGAGAAGACATAGGGGGAAGAATTTCGGAGACTTTTAAAAAAAAATGCCAAAAAATAATTACTTTTTTCAATAGCGTCACTTAATTAAAATAACTAAGTACAGTATAGAAGAAAGTAATTATGTTTTAGCATGGTTTTTGCATGCGCTCACAAAAGCATCAATGTTTTTACTTAAAATGAATGCTTTTGTAAAAACATCAAAAGAAACCGTGCTTAACCATTTTGATTCATTTTAAACATTTCAATTTTTAATTTTCTTGTTTTCCATAAAGTGAAATAATGTTTGTTTGCATATTAAAAAATTTTATAAAGTTTTTTTTATTGTGTATTTATCATTAATTTGCGCGCACTTTGCTAATGCGCAAAAAAAAAGTTTTTGAAAAATAAAAATTGAATAACCAAGCATCTTTGATATATTTAATAACTTATTAACTAGAATAAAAATTATTTGAAAATTATTTGACATAAATCTCTTAAATTGGAAGTTTGTCAATAAATAAAGATACGCAAGTCAATGTTCATTAAAAAAAAAAAGGATGTCACGCCCTGGGAAAAAAAATAGTTGGGAGAGGCGATTGTTTCAAGATTATTGTATTTCTTTTTTTTAGTAAATAATTTCATTATTAGAAATTATATTTCCATGATAAAACAGTTTGTAATTATTTTTTGATAGCTTCAGTACTCATTTTGCCTATACTCTAATCTGAATATTTTTTTCAATGATTGCCTTTTATTAAGTTGCATTAATATAGGAGAAGGTTGTGTAAGTTGAGCTGGTTATGTAAGTTTTTAGTGTAATGTATTTTGTTCCTAAAAGATTATAAAAAGACATATATTTTTTTAAAAAATAATGATAATTTCATCTTTCCTTTCAAAGAATATAAATAATTCATTTAAAAAAAATCTTTATACCAAAAATTGCTTTTTCTTCAACACATTCAAGCATTTCATCTTGGGAAACCAGTTTCCTAAGATGAGCTTTTTTTAATGGAACTTTAAAAAACTCAAAATAACAAAAAAATATTCAAAAAAAAAATTAAATAAAATTTTATCTTCAAGGACTATAGTTAAGTAAAAAGTAATTATCTCAACCATAAAAAAAAAACCAATAAATCTTTCTAATCTCTAAAAAAGTTAACGATACTTTTTTTTGAAAAAAATTTTGCTCTTGAAATACCAAAATAAAGCCTCTTACGAGAAGGCCTACTGGTACAAAACATACTATAACAGTTGAAATTGCATCAAAATCAACAGCTATCTCAGAAAAAATTTGTAAAGTTGAAAAATTGCATTTGCAAGTTGTTGATTGACTTGATTGTATCTAAATAATATTTTTCAACTTTACAAGTTTTTTTTGCTACATGGTTTGTATGTGTAGCAGATCTGATGCATAACTTGCTACATATATAGAAGATCTGCTACATAACTTGCTACTTATGTAGCAGATCTGCTACCTAGTTTGGTATATATGTAACAAATCTGCTACATAATATGCTGCATATGTAGTAAATCTGCTACATGGGAAACTAAAGGGTTAATAGCTAATAAGTCGATAGTTAGATGATAACATTGTTAAGCCTCTTTTTTCGGAAAACATGTTTGAATTAGAACAATGTCAAAAATATTTAATGTTTGGTTCAGAACACTACACATGGGTCTATTTAGGGTAATTATTTGGCCAAAAATTAAATTTATGATTAATAAATTTTATTATACTAGTTCCTCAAAATTTAAGTACACATATGTTTTTAGAGTTCAATTAGAAGTCTTAAACAAATTGATATTATTGGATTACTTTGTTTTACAAAGATATATTTTGTTTTATTTGATATGCACTAAATGTTTTTTGAGCTTTGGCATAATGAGACAAACAAAGGTGCTAAAATTTTAGCAACATTTTACTGCTTTGTATTATATAAGTAATATTATGTAAACTTATAGATTTCACAAAATTTTATTTTAGTCTTATATAGCAAAACGAAATATAGTGAAAAAACTAAATATAGTAATATAATTAGTAATATAGAGTAAATATATAATGGGTAAAAGAAATCTAAAAACTTGTATCATCTTTCTTTTTCAAATTATGATTTTAGACCACTGTACTGTTAAGAGCTTTTAATGTTTAAAATAATTTAATATTAATTAATTTAACAAAATTTCTAACTTGCCAGAAAAAAAAAAACAGAATTTGTTAAATAGTATTAAAAATATATAAATATATTACAAATAAATAAAAATAAAAAATAAAAAAACCTGTGAAATATAGGTCACCATAGAACATGACATTCCTTCTTTGCTAAGTGGTTCTATAATCCAACCACTTGAATAAATCTGGAATATTAGTATAAAAAACAATAATTTAAACAGAAAAAACTTGAATTACATTTTCCATATTTAAATCTAATGTGTAAGATTTAAAAATGTAGACTCTTAGAAGAATAAAATTTTAATAACACATACAATTGGCAAATACTTAAATATTATTTCTCAACAGAGAAAAAATTGTGGTAGCTGGGTGATTCCATATGAAAACATCTAATTTTTTTTATAAATGCAACCCTAAGTCTCAGATTTTGCTGATTTTTAAACTACTTAAAGATTTTAGTAAATTATGAACATCCTAAAAATTTTATGGTTTAATTTCAATTGATTCCTAAGATATAGCTATTTTAAGATTGCCTCCAACCAAAAAAAAATCCACCATTTTTAAAAACGGTTTGGGTCCGCATTTCTGTTGTGTGTTGGAAAGCTGAAAATTTGTACCGTTACATATTTTGGGCCAACAAATCTAATGAAACAATTTAAAATATTTAAATTTTGTCCTGAATAGTTAAGTTATAGTTATTACAAAGAAATGAAGAGTGTTCTTTTCTAAAACAGAAATGAAAACATGGCTAAATCTACTTAAATTTATTGCTTAAAAACAGGTATTTTGCTAAATTAAACGAGAAAAAAAGGTGGCTTGCTTTTCAATTTTGTTACTGAAACAAATTTGGCTATATCAAAATGTTTTTTTAGATGTTACTGACTTGCTGTTTCTGTTTTTTTAGTAGTTTATTTAGAAATATTTATAACATTGTAAAATTGAAGTTAGAATGCTCATTAATGATGTAAAATTTTCTAATCCTAAAGACCCTTGATCCCTTGAACATATTGAATGAGTTATACATTTTTCTTGCATCTTTTTTAGAGATAATAATTAATAGTATATTGATAAAATGGAATCTTGTGGATTTGGTAATGTTTTGAATGATGAATGTCACAAAATATGTTTCGTTCGAAAAAAAGGAATTAAAGATTTTTGTAATCTAGAAATTTTCAAGATACTTATATTTGGAGGTTTGGCTTGCTTGAGACTACATTATACGAAGAGATAGACTATTTGTTATCATCATGAGATAAGTGTTGTGATTTTTTAAAAAGACACAAAAAGAAGGTTAAAGGTTATATATATATATATATATATATATATATATATATATATATATATATATATATATATATATATATATATATATATATATATATATATATATATATATATATATATATATATATATATATATATATATTTATTTCCTAGTCATCCTACAGATAAAAAAGCAAATAATCTTGATCATTTGACAATTTTAATGAAAGAAAAACTTAAAGTTGAATCATATAAAAAAATTGAAATGTTAACACTTACACCTAAATCTTGGTCTAGAAAATACACTTCAAAATATTATGAAGTTTCTGAACATCTTATACGATGTGCTAGGAAACTTAAAAGTGAAAACGGAATTCTCGCTATACCTGATAAGAAAATAGGTCAAAAAATACCAGACTTTCTTAAAGCTTTGGTTCAAGACTTTTTTCAACAAGATGAACATTCTAGAATTATGCCTGGTAAAAAAGATTGTGTTAAGGTTAAAAGTCTCCACAACAAAAAAGATTATTGTTGTGCAACCTTCATGAGCTTTTTACTGATTTTAAAAGTAAATACCCTAATTTTAAAATAGGATTTTCAAAGTTTTATAGTTTGCATTCAAAATGGTGTATTAGTGTGGGACCAAACAGTACACACAGTGTATGTGTTTGTATTTACTATCAAAACTCGGTTATGCGGTAGTGGTGTAGTGGTAAAACACTCGCTTCATAAGCGAGAAGTTCCGAGTTCGATCCCCACCACGTCCCTGGTAGTATCACGCTCAACTTGTTTCTCCGCGCAGCGGCCTTGTTCGTCAAGGTTCGTGTTTTGGAGTTATAGAGTTGAGAGAGGGTTATAACCACTTTTAAGTAGCCTCCTTGTCTGTAGTGAGGTGGTGAATAACAAAATTAATACTAATCTTGACATTAAAAAAGATTTACAAGGGATACAAGCAATAATGAATGCATGGTTCATAGATACCAATTGCAAAATGTCCAGGTTATGATAACTTAAAAGCGTTTTTAGATGAGGAATTAATTGAGATTGATGAAGAAGAAGAAATTTAATTTAATCAATGGCAAAGTACTGATAGATCACAATTAATTACTCAGACAGTTAACTTATTTGAATTTAAAAAACTAGTTGTTTCTCACATTAATCAACTAACTTCACATTCATATATTGCTAAATGCCAAACTCGCTATTTGAAAAAGCTAAAAAAAAAATTTAGATTACAATGAATGTATTATACAAGCAGATTTTGCAGAGAACTATCAATTTGTTATACAGAATTAAATACAAAGTTATCATTGGAATAAACAACAATGTACACCACATCCTGTTGTTATATATTTTAAGGAAATTTCTAAAACAAATATTCAGCATAAGTCATTCTGTTTTTTAAGTGATAACAATGATTATGATACATGCTTTGTGTATGAATTTCAAAAGAAAATCGTAGAATACATTAAAGAATATTTAGTTAGTATCAATGAAATTTATTATTTTTCTGATGGATGTTTTGCTCATTATTAAAACTATAAAAACTTTATAAATCTATGCTACCATAAGGAGATTTCGAGATTACACCTGAATGGGTATTTTTTGCAACCAGCCATGGAAAATCCACTTGTGATGGCGGGAGCGTTAAAAGAATAAAAGCAAAAGCAAGATTGCAAAGACCATTAGAAAACCAAATATTAACAGTTGATGATATGTTTGAGTTTTGCATCACCCATATAAACACAATCATATTTTATAAAATTACCAAACAAACAGTTAATGCAAGACGACGCCAACTTAAGGAGCGATTTGAAACAGGAAAAACTGTTACAGGTATCAGAAGTTATCATCATTACGTACTCATTTCAAAATTTGAAATTAATTTTAAAAGAACAAGCGAACATAAATGTGTTGACAGATTTATACAGTCAAAAGAAGTAAAATCTGAGGCTGCAATTGTACCAAATCTAAATGATTTTGTTGCATGCAAGTACAATTCCTTTTGGCGGATAGGCAAAGTTACATAAATAGATATTACTACAAATGATATTCAAATTAAGTTTATGCACCCTCCTAGTCCTTCTCAAAACTTCATTTAGCCACAGAGAGACAATATCTGTTGGTTACCATTGTCGAGTTTGATTGCAGTAATCAGTCTAAACAACAAAGTCCGGGCGAACATATAACATTGATGTGAATGATTATAACACTATAACTAATAAATTTCAACTTTTTTGAGTTTTTATTTTTAAATTTTGTATATTAGTTTTGTTTTTTTGAACTTCTTTTCAAGTGCTCTATTTGTTTTGGAGCCTTTGTTTTTTAAGTTTGTTCGTCTTTGGTAAATATGAAACTAATGTTTTATAAGAAATAAATTTAAGTGTATTTGAAGATGTTTTTATTTCTATTTTAAAGCCGCAATCAGATTCTTTGTAATAACTCTAACTAAACTATTTAATACAACTTCTGAAAAAAAAAAAAAACTTGCAATATACATCTGCATTTATATAATTCTCCGCCTTTGAAACTTTAATTTTTTAGGATCAGATTCTATAAAATTATAAAGAAAACAGAAACAGCTACTCAATAACAACTAAAAGAACAGTTTCATGTAGCCAGAACTGTTTCAGTTACAAAACTGTCAAATTAACACTTTTTTTTTCTCGTTTAATTTATCAAAATGCCTTCTTTAAGCACTAAATTTAAGTAGATTTGACCATGTTTTTATTTCTGTTTTAGAAAAGACCACTCTCCAATTCATTATAATAACGAAAACTTCAAAAATCAAGCTATATCTGCATTTATATGATTGGACTCGCCCCAGTAAAATTGTGGTAAACGTTTAAATTTTAGGTGTTATGTTTGTTTTTAAATATTTTAAGTTGTTTCAGATTTGTTGGCCCAAAATATGTAAAGGTACAAATTTTCAGCTTTCCAACACACATATAACAGAAACTAGGACCCAAACTATTTTTAAAAATCTGAGACTTAGGGTTGCATGCCCTGGATGTTTTCACATGGAATAGCCCAGCTCTGAAAGTGAGTTTAGCATTACTGGACATTATAAAATAGTTTTCTGTATCAAGAGCTACAGTTTTCAACACAAAAAAATATTTGATAGTCAGGCCAAGTTCAAAGAAAGCCAACAGTTACAACAAAATATCTGATCAAAAACAATAAAGGTTGCATTAAGAAAATCCCAATCAGGTCCATGAGAGGTATGGCCGAAGAGCTACTAACTAATATTGACATTCTAAAAAGTAACATGACATTCCTTCTACTATATTATGATTTTATAGTAAACCAAGCTGAAATAGTAGAAATGACAGGTACATAACAACAGTCATGATAGTGTTCCTAAACACATAAGAACTATTTCTAAAACAAAGCATCACTCTCAAGTTATGATGATTGTTTTAGTTGCATTTAGTAGACAAAATGCCACCTATCTTTTAAGAAAAAGGATTTAAAATAGGGGCAAAAGAGTACTTAGAAATAATCCTAAAACCTAAAGTCCTGCCCCCTGGGTCCTAACAAACTTCCCAGACTTATCAAACATTGTCTATGTTCAAGATGGAGCCCCGTGTCACACAGCAAATGTAGTGAAGAAATGGTTGTCTGATAAACTAAAAAAAAAAGTTTTTCAAATGTTTGACAATAACGACGATTCATTAATTAATATATTTAACAATTTATGTCATTACCCTTCCTCGAACAATATCTTTGACAGTTGGACAGTCAGGTATTTCCACAGATGTCGCAGCAAGTACAAACCTTTTTTCCTATAAATTAAAAAACTTTTTACTTTTTTAAACTTAAACTTACCATATTAAATTTATTTTTTATGAAAGAATTTAATCTTTTAAAAAAAGCACTCAAGAGAATTAAAAACAAATCAACAAACAAAGCTTTATTTTGAAAGTTAAACAGAAATGCGAAATAAAAAATTTTAAACTTATTTAAATAATTTATTACAATATTTAGTGCACAAATCTACGATGAGGCCTGTATAAATAGAGTTAAGTATACTAGACATGTTTCAAATGTAATATTACATTAAAAAATTAGCTACAATTGCACAAAAATGTGGAACAAATTATAAAAGGTTACAAATAATGCTTTGTTAAACAAAAAAGAAATTCTAAATGAATAAAACTACAGATAATTAACACCCTATAAATAAAATTTCGGACAAATTTTAATTGGATTTATTATGCAATATTTATTATGCAATATTTCATGCACATAAAAAACCTTTATACTTATTTGAAAGAGGATTTTATAATCTATTTAAATTTAATTTAATTAAGTTAAAAATATTATTTAAATATTGAAAATAAAATGGTAAAAGTAAAGGACCTCATAAAAATGATGGAAATTTTTTTCCAAAAAAATCGAGAAAAAGGTAAAGCGTTTGTTGCTAAGCAGTTTATGCAATGGGGTTTACCCAGATCAACTGCTTACAATAAAACCCTAAAATTGGAGAATGGATCTCTAAAAAGAAAAGTTGAAAGTGGTCGAATAGCTATGCTACTAAAGAAAATATTCCTAAGATTGCTGCATTTTTTGAAAATAAGTCAGGGTGCTCCCAAATGAAAGTAGCCGAACTCCAATTTCCCAAGTATTAAAAACAACAACTAACATTCAAACTTTGAAGTAAGATACAATTTGCGTAAAAAGTACGAGGACAAGCTCTTAATTTCTTGTTGCATCAGCCACTGTGGAATAAGCCTTCTTTATATTCATCACAGTAAGCAGGCAATCAACCAGCACACTTATAAAGAAATACTAGAAAAAACTTTACTTCCTCTATATCAGAATATTATAAAAAAGACAATGAGTTTATCTTCTGGCCTGATCTAGCTCGATCACATTTAGCAAAGTCGGTCATCAACTTTTAATAATTAAAAAAAATCAAAGTTTTACCCAAAGATATAAACCCAGCTAACGTTTCAGAAGCAAGACCAATTGAAAACTTTTGGGGTGATTTAAAACGGCTAGTGTACTAGAATAATTGGAGAGCTGAGAATTCGTAAGAGCTTGAAGCAAGAATTAGATACTGCTATTCAAAGATGAATAAAGAAATTTTCCTTACTCAAATAAAATATCTTTCAAAAAATTTTTATAATTTTGTTAAATATGATATTTGAAATAATTATTTTAATATATTTATAAACTACATATACTAACATATTAACAGTTGAAATATTAAGTAATAAAACTTATTAGTTCTTAAAATATTAATTTTTAAATTTTGTCCAAAATTTTATTTATGAGGTGTTAAAATTGTAAACAAAAAAAAAAAAAAAAAAAAAAAAAAAAACGATTTCAAGAAGATAATGTCTATCAAAAAATGTGGTATATATATATATATATATATTGTTTTTTCTAAGAATATACATGATAAACAATTAACTTAATAACTGTTATGTCTGTAGCAGCGACTATTTTTGTCTGTTATTGGTGTTTTTATGTTAGGTCATAATTTCGGAGGTGTTTCTATGTTAGTTCACCCATAATTTACTATATATGTGTGTTTGTGTTCTGTCTGAAAATCTGATGCTGTAATTATTCACCTGTAATTTAGTATTTGCATTTTTATATTCTTTCTTGACTACAACTATAACATATGCTTACATTAACTTCCAGTATTTTTTTAGATGTACAGTTTTTCTTATTTCATTTCTAAAATACCCTGTTTTAAAGTATTGCTTATAATACTTTAAAACAGGATATTTCAGAAATGCATTGAGAAAAACTTAATGTAAGAAAAACTTAAGTAACTTCTTTTAACTAAACTAGGCCAGGTCAGGATCATTACAATCACCATGCTATGCAGGCTTGGACAGGAATGGCATGCAATCAAGCGCTATTGCTGACCATGCAAATGATTTTATTTTTTGACAACTTGACCACAATGGTTTAAATATTTTGATGATTTAAAAATTTCAGAAATGCGCTGAATGTAGAAATGCTAAGCAAACTTTAACTAGGAAAAAAGTTAAAAAAAGAAACAAACAAAAAAATAATTCCTAACAAAAAAAGAAACAAATAAAAATTCTTTACGAAAAAGAAATTTTATAAACACTAGCATAAAAATAAAATATAAAAACTTTAATTCGAAGCAAAACTTTTTATTTTGTTTTTAATTACATTTGAAATTAATCTTTTTAAAAGTTTTATTAAAGTTACGCAAAACGCTTTTAAATTAATTAATTTAATAAATTTATTAATAAATTTAAAATTAATTAATAAATTTAAAGTAAAATTAATTAATAAAATTATTTAAAATAAAATTAATTATTAAATTTAAAGTAACAATTTGCTACTAATGAGTGTTTAATAAATGAACAAATTTTATCAAATTTATTAAAAAGTGTTGCATATATAATTTTTTCAAATTGTATAAACATTTTTTCAAAAAAATTGCAAAAAAACAAAAAATTGTTTAAAAAAACAACGTCTTTTTAAAAAATTAATTTTTAGTAATTTCATGCTCTAATTAATGTCTAGTTAAAAAAAAAGGTTTTCAACTTTTTTATACGTATAAATAGGAAAACAATAAATAAAATGAGCCTGCGATTTAAATAAAATAAAATGCTAACAAGCAATTTAATTTAATTATAATTTGAGCATTACAACTTTATTAATAAGCGTTTCACGTAACGAATTTAAAAATTATTATAAAAGATTTAAATTCATTCATTCCTATCGTAGTTGAAAAAAACAAAAATAAATAAATAATTTTTCAAAAATTAAGATGTTTGTTTAAGGTTTTAAAAAATCGCAAATTTAATTTTAAAAATTAATCGTATGAACATTACAAAATGCTTAAAAATTTTTCCATTAATCAACAAAATACATGCTTATATAAGTAAATAAAGTTATTTTATATTCTTGTATGACTCACATAAAATGTGTAAAGAAAAAAATATAATAGCGTGGTCAGTTACAGAGTGCAATCGCACGCCATTTCTGTCCAAGCCTGCTACTGGTAACATGTAACCTTTTTTTACCTGTTCGATGTCCTGCTGCCTTGTCAGATTTGTTTTCTAGGCAAAGGCCTGGAGAAATAAAATCTGACTTAAAATTCCCCTCCGATAAGGCTCTTAATTAAGTAAAAGCTAAAGATTGTGTGAAAAAAAATATACATCATGGGAAACTGCAAACTGCATCCAAAAACTTTAGGGTTAAGCAGATTACTTTTTTTGACTGGCTTTTAGTGCTTTTGATGTGCATTGATGAGGCTTCATAAGGAGCTGTTAAGACTTAGGGTAAATTAGAAGGACTGAAGCAACGCCATAGCTCATTTCTTGGAGTACCTCACTCTATCTATGAACAAGCTAAGTTCTCCTACTTAATTTAAAAATATTAAAAAAAAAAAAATATTAAACATAAAAAACCATCACAACTACCTTACTGTTACAATTACATTTTACAAATATATGTGGTCTTCGAAGCAACTTTCCATCAGGTAAACCTTACTTCTTGCAAAACTCACCAGACATGCTTTCCTTTTGGAAAACTGATTTGATTTAAACCATTTTTTTCTTTGGCTCTCAGTGCTAATGACTATTATTTTTTGATTTGCAAAGACTCTACTAGTCAGAAGCTATGCTTGGGTGTTTACTTATGCATAAAATCACCTATTAAATCCTCTTTGAAATGACACATAAAAAGTAAAACTTTATGTGCCACTTCAAAAAGGATTTAATAGATTTGTGTATCGCCTCTGAGCCTAACTTGTGTAGAGATTTCCCTTGCTCTCCCTAATGTGGTTCTGACCATAGATAAATCTTTTTTTGCACTCACCCTATTATAGCACTACTTACTTTTACCCTAAAGCTGACTGGTTCTTCTCATAATTTTCTTTATGACAGTTCTGAATTCAGGCAGGTATGGAAGCTTTTGAACCATTTTGTCAGTTTCAAGTTGTCATTTTATTCTTTCTTATTGATTTCAAATATGCAGTAGTGGTACAGTGCTAGAGAGCTTGCTACATAAATAACAAGTTTCAAGTTCAATCCCAACCACACCCCTGGTAGTACCACCTTAACTTGTCCATGCTTTATATTAAATAATTAAATTTAATTTAGCATTTTTAAAAAAGTTTGATAATAAAAAATTTTTTTCTTTTTTTGACATTAGCATAAATGAATAAAAATATGTTAAACTTTTGAATTTTTAAAATGATTATTTCTTACATTTCTAATTGTGGCTTTGTAACTACAAATGATTTTTTATAAAAAAAAATTAGAGAGTAACGAAAAAATTACATTTATTTATTTACTTTATTTATTAAAAGTTTATAAGTTTATTATTTTTTATATTAAAATTATATCACTGTATATATCTTTTATTAAAAATATAATTGCAGCAATTTAAATTACATTAAAAAGTTTCACTTATG
>NC_061160.1:48429494-48531994 GCF_022113875.1 Hydra vulgaris | reverse complement strand
CTCCATTTTTTTGGTTCTCGGAGTCTGTATAATGTTAACCGCAATCTACAGACTTGATAATTTAATCCATGCGAGTTTAATTCATAACAGTTTTGAAATATGAGGTCATTGTATAATTTTTTTCTTTTGAGATGTTGTTTTATTTTTTTGCCACAATCTCCAAATCATGTTAACTTTATATCTTTTTACTGAATCCCAAAAAAAAGTTTATGATGCAATTAAAATTAAATTTATAAAATTTATAAAAATTTAATATATAACAAATATTTACAGTAAAACATACTAAACTAAATATAAAACTAAATATAAACTAGATACTAAAAGGATAATTTTACTAAAGCGTATAAACTAATTTAAAGTTTAAACTAAATAAAAAACGAGTGACTTGAATAAAACATATAACTGAACTAAGTAGAAAATTAATATTAAAGTAAAAATATTTAACTAATAACCGTTTAAATCAAACTTAAATTAATCAAAATTAAAGTTAAAACAAATATAAAAATATTTGTACTAAAATGCAAAGTGTTTAAAATCATTGTTTTTATAAGTAGTAACTAAAACATTAAGTCCAAAAAAAACCTCATTTAATGAATAAAAAAATATTTTTTTTCTTCAAAAGACTTTGGTAATTACACTTTACTACAAGTTAAGTTGTTACTTCTACAAGTTAATTAGTAGTTATAAAATAAAAAGCTGTTTTATTTTATAACTAAATTTAAGGAAGTTTTTTTTACGAAGGAATATTCAAGATTTATGTAATTTAGTTTATGAAACTGCAAATACATTTTAACTAAATACAAACACAAATTTAAAAAAAATTTATTTATATCAAATACAATACAAATACAAATACACCAAAACAGTCCATTTTTACCAAATACAAATACAAATATGTATTTGACCCTCTGCCGTTAACATGCATTGTTATCTTAAATATGAATAGTCCAGTTATTAATGTTGAATGCCGTTAGTTACTATTGTTCGATATTAGTAACGGTTCTGTATTTTGTAAAATAATCTAGCGCAAACAGTTTCCAATCTACTTTTAAAAATTCACAAGGCAAGCTGATTGTTGTGTCAGCTTTTATATTTAAGAAAGGTTGAATTTTAATAAGGAGATTAAGCTGTATTTACTTTTAAACGTTTGTATCAGATTTGCTGTGTGTTGATGCCCTAACGATTTTTCATTTTATTTACTATTTGTTTTATTTATTGACTGGTTTCACGCAAACATTTATGGCTTTTCAATAAATATTTTATTTAATATAACTTATTGGATATAAATGAATTTTGTTCATAAATACTTATTTGATATTGTATGTTTGTTAATTTATTTCTTAATATTTGCAGTAAACATTTGCTTACATTTTTATTTGTATTTATTATGTTTAGTTAATTAGATACTAAAAATACTAGCAGTAAGCATTTCCTTGCATTTCTATTTATAATTTGTTTAATTGTTTAGATTTAGATTAAAAGAAAATTTATGTTTCCAGAGTTGTGATTAATCCTAATTCAGTTGTTAAACAGATGAAAATGTTCACAATGTTTAAGTAGACATTAAGTAGATAATGTTTAGTAGTTTAAAAATATAGGTAATATATAATCTTTATAAAATTTTTTTCAGTAACTAATTTATTGTAATCTTTTTTTAAATTGTACTGTTAAATTTAAAGCTTCGTGTTATAGATGTAAATATTGAAAATGTAGATTACTATATCTCTTAGATAGCGTCTAGCGTTATAAGTTATTTATGGGTAGTTTCATGCTTTCACATGCTTTTAATAATTGGGATAAAAGCCATTTCAACATCTTTATATATAAATATATATGAATCTTTTTAAATTTTTTTTTTTGCCCAATTCAAGTTTTATATGTTTATAGTTTGCATATATGTTTATATTATGCTCAAAGTTAAAAAGTTTTTGATAAATATGTCTATGTGGTGATATATGTTATATAGTTGTTTTATAAATGTATTTATATAAATGTGTTTTTATAATAGTATGAAATGTATTTTATCTATGTGTATATGATTGTTAAATGAGGTGTTTTTATCTGTTATATAACATTAAAAAAATATATTGTGTTTTATAGTTAGTATATATATTTATATGTGGTTTCCATGATTTCAAAGTGGTGTGACTTGGCAAACGTGTAGAGCAAGATTTGTCAATGTTACCAGTCAAGCAGTGTTACTGCTTTAGGTCTAAGTGTTGTTTAGCCTTCAATATAACTATTCTGAAAATACATAACATTATCTTTGATAATTTTTTGCGTAATATTGTTACCTTAGGCTAATCTTTATGTTGGTGTCTGTTGTTAAAAATGATTAATAGGTAGTTTAATTGATAGAACTCACTGCTTTTATTTATTTACTAAAAGTGATTTAAGACATCATTTTGCCATAAATACATTTTGTTTATCATGAAATAACAAAATTTAACAAGTACTATTCTGGTATCACAACAGCCTATCTCTATCAGGTACATTGATTTTCAATTCATATATAATGTTTTTCTTTGTATTTTCTTATTCGTTACTTTTTTTAACTTCAAATTTATCATGTGATGTATTTATTTGGTATAGAAGAACAAATCGTTGTAAATTTTTATGAATTTTTTAAAAATATCTACTAATAATTAGTCCAGTCAACATTTAAAGTTCAATGTTGCATATACCATTTTTGAGTAGTTTCTAAACTTTTCTAAATGCTTTTCATATTCAAGTGGTTTTTCAAGAAGTTATTAGTGTAAATGGTAATAGGCGACTTGAAAAAATTTGTTGTCAAATGAAAGAGATAGATCTAGGGATGATAAAATTAATTGTCATTGAAATGTAAGAAATTCTGCTCGATGAACAGAAAACTTACTTGCCAGAAATCAGTGTCAAGTGTTGATGTCTATTAACTTGATTTTACATTAGATACTTTAGAATAAAGCAAAATATGAATTTTACTATTTATAGTAACAATAGCAGTTTCAAATTTAAATAATTTTAATTTTTTTTTTTTTTTTGTAATCTTAAACATACTTGTGTTCTTTTTTTTAGTTGCCTTTGTTATCACTTGATTATTTTGCTTACTGTTGAAACATGGTTTTAATTTTGTAAATTTAATATGTTGTGAAATTTACTATATTAATCATTAGTCAACAGTAGAGAGAAGCTGGAACTTTATTAAGAAATGCTGGAAATTAACTTTTAGTTAAGGTAAAAATAATTTTGTTTATTGGTAGCATAATAAAACCAGTTTCTATTTATTGCATGTCTTTTTTAACTTTTTTTAACATGCTGCTTTTGAAATACTTCCTCTTTCTCTCTCAGATGAGACTTTAATGAGAATTAGTACGGAGAAAATTGATAAAACTCATGTAATTAATGAGCTCTTTCTTATTTTTTAATACTACAATTGATAATGACCATTTATAAGATATATTTTACGAGTTGCTTGCTATTTAAACATATAATTTTTTAAATTGATTAACTATAATTGTCCCTTGGTTGTTCAAATATTGTAATAAATAAAACCTTTTAGTTTCAAGTATTTTTCTTTAGGGATCGCCCATATATTTTGTAACGCAAAATTAAACTTATAGACAATAAACATATCTTAAAAACTGTGTTTCTCTCATGGTCAACCATATGTTGCATGTTCAAGAACTAGAGAATTTAATAGTTTCTATTTTAAAATTGATAAACATCCTATTCAAGATATGGTAGGTGAAAAGTGTTAAACAAATAATGTTATATTTTCTAATGTTCTTTTTATAGTCTTTAGATTTTCATTTCGAAAATTTACTACTAAAGGTTTTTCATAGTTTTTGATAAATTTATCTGTCATTTAAAATTGTTATAGAATGTGTTTATGTATGTTATATAAATTCATATTTGTTTAAAGTTGTATATATGTTTAAATTATGTTGTTTCCATGTTTTCAAAGTGGTGTGACTTGGTATTACGTTTAACAAGTTTGATAACCTTGCCAGCCTAGCGGTGTACTTATAGCAGAGGTGTGAGTTGGCAGCATTTAGTGCCAGGCGGTGTTACTGCTTTAGAGCTAGGTTATGTTGTCTAGCCTTTTTCTAATTATTCTGGAAACACATAATAAAGGCTGTTAATGTTTAGCGTAATGTTTATGAGAGAGTATGCAACCTTAATCTTTAAATCTAGGGTGCGTTAATGTCCTAAATTTGAAATAATTGATTAACTAATATTGAATATAAAAACAAATATACTTTATTAAAGTTTAGTAAAAAGATAAATATAGTTAACTCTAAATTGGTTTTTTAATTTTGCCTTTTATATTTTAATTTAGTTTGTTATTTTCACTGGATTTTATTGTTATATGTTATTGTTGTAATGTTATTGTTGTGATGTTTTGTGTTGATAGACAGATTGGCTCACCTTACCGTTGGTGTCTATTGTTAAAAATAAATAATATGTAGTTTCATCATTGGAACTTACTGCTTTTTTTTATTTACTTTAGGCTAAGACAACATTATGCTAAAAATGCAATTTATATCTTAGTTTGATTTTTTTTTAGTATTGTTAATACTTTTGTACTTTGAAACAGATTTTATAGTTACATTTTCATAAATGTTTATATTAACTGCAATTTCAAAATAGGTTACTATAAATAGGTAAATCGATTTTCCGTTTCTATGTGGTGTTTTTTTTTTTTTTTTTTTTTTTTTGTAATTATATTTTAGTTCCATTACTTTTTTATTTTAGATTTATGTTATGACCCATTTATAAGATTTATATAAAAAAAACTGATTTTATCTATTTTATGCCAAATAATTTGTTGTACGTATTTTTAGGGATCTTTGTAAACGGGGGGTCGTAACTAAAAACCTTTAAAAACATGGAGAATATTGAAGTTTGGCGCATTTATCAAATATCGAGTTACTTAAGTTTTATTTACGTGTTTAACTAATTATTTAGCTTAGTCCGCATTTACAACAGTTTTGAGGAAAGAAAGAAAACATTCTTATATAAGAATCGATGAATGTTAAAAGGGCGGAAGTCAGATATTTTGCAATATTGACTTTTTTGCAAATTTGTATACTCAAAATATAGCTTTATCATTTTGTGTTAAAAAGGTGTAAGTCAAAAATTTTTTGTCTGTACAGTGTCTAAAAGTCTTGGCTTTTTGTTAAAAGGGCTGAAGTCCGGACTTCAGCCCTTTTAACAAAAAACAAGAAACTTTGCGCTAAAGACAGCGGACCAAACGTAAACTTATTTTGTCGCTTTGATTGAGCAACAGCGTCGTGAATAAAGTTGATTTATTACGTTTGATCATTTTAATAATGATTTAAGTTACTTACTGCTTTTTTAAATGGATGATAGTGATAGTGATTCTGATCATACAAATTATAAAAAAAAGATAAGAAACCAGTAATTGAGTTGACAGTACATAACAGACGCGCAAAAAATTTTACTAAGCCATAAAACAAGATGAGCAGGACGCTAGGGAAGAAAAAAATGTAAATGTTTTGTCCCTAGCAGTAGATTTAATGCAAAACATTTCACTGCCCAAAGCACATGTGCAAGAGTTAATTTACCTAAGGCAGTTAACAGTTAGTGTATTTTCTAGATAGAAAGGCTAGAAAGTCTCTAAATGAAACTTGCTCCTTTCTATTGCACTACCTGTCTACCTTACATATGATGAACTTAACTTTTATGCCGATAATTGTGGGATGCAAAATAAAAACCATTGCTTCTCAAACCTTTTTATGGCGCTAACTGATAATAAGTGGATCAATTTTTTCCAATCAGAGGACTTAACTTTTTGCTCTGTGACTGTGACTTTTCGATTATAAAAAAAGAGTTAAGAAGGCATGACAGAGTGTACAACGTATAAGAAATTAAAAAAGTTATATTAAAAAGGAATAATCAATACGAGTTTTTAGTGGGTAATGTAGAGAGTTTATCTCTAGTTTACAATGTTAAAAGTTAGTGGCCAGTCCACTATAAAAGAAACGTTACCTTAATTGAAACAATGTATAATCAAATTTCACCGTTTTTAATACAATTGTGACATCATAGGTCAATGTAAAGCCGGTTAAAAATTATAAATTGTACTGTCAAACATACTTTTATGACGAGAAAAAATACTCAAAACAAAGTGAACCTGCCAGAACAGCTTTTTTACCCAAACGGAAAAGTTCCAATAAAGTCTGCTAAATTGAATGACTTAAGAAAGTATATTCCACATGATCATTTTGACTTTTATAATGAACTACTGCAATGGCCTACAGCAGATAGCAACGATGGAGAAGCAGAAAATGCTGGGGAAAATGATTAAGCATAGTCAATAAAATTTCTGTAATAGATCTTTTTTTCCTTAAACTTTTTGTTAAAATGTATAAACAATTCATAAATATACACTTTGTAAAGATTTATTGCAGTTTGTGACATTATTTTCTACTGCTCAAAATTAAAATCATAATAAAATAAGCAGTAATTATTTGTTGAATGTTAAAAGGGCTGAAGTCTACAGTGTTAATTGGTTTATTGTTTCTTTAAAAATAAATATAATAAAATATATTTTTGCTTTTAAGATGAAAAACATTATCCCTTTCAAAAAACAAATTGTTAAACCATTAACAAAAATTTACTGAGGAAGCAGTGCTGTTTTTTTTAGTTTTCCAAAAGTTTACATTGTTGGACTTCCACCCTTTTAACATTCACCAATTCATATGTAAATCATTGTTTTACATTTTATTTTGGTAAAAGGTCTTCATCAAAAACTTGATTACTCTTAATAAAAAAAACTATACTCACCTGGCCACCATTAAAGCAAAAAGAGGAAAGGAACCTCTATATTAGTGTCAAAATATTTAGGAAAATTGAATTTAAAGTAACAAAAGGAATTTTTAATAAATGGTAGCAAATTACCGTTTACTAAAAATTAATGAAATAAAGAGCAAATAATATAGAAAAGCAAATAATATAGAAATGGTCTGTGTTGAGCAAACTCAACAAGACCTTGGTCCGGTCAGCTTGGTTTACAAATTTTTATGTCTACTTATCTATTACAATTTTAGGTTTGTCATATGACAGATCAATGACATATAAAAGATCGGAGTTTACACAATTTTTTAAATTTGTTATACAAATGTTTGATTGTAAATTAAATTTTTTTTGTTTGAAACGTATTATAAGTTTATTATAAACAACTAAGCAACTCAGTTGCTTAGTTATTTATAATAAACTTAGTTATTTTTAATAAATTTGTGTACATTTAACATTTTAAGTTGACAGTTTTCTTTTCTAAAAAAAAATTAAATCAAGGGGATACCAAAAAATGGATAACTCCTGTATAATATAAGTTAACTTCATCTTAATCTTAATAGTTCATGTGATAAAAATTACTACAAGGATTTAGTTAATACTTTCGCCAATTTAAAGCATGATGAAGTGTTATTATTTTGTGTCAGTAACTAAAAACGTATTGTGTTGAACTTAGGAATGTCGAGGAAAATAGTTCTGCTTTACGCAGTTATGATTTATGTCAGTTGTAAATTACTCAAATAATGTTAAGTAGTAATTATAAATGTTAAGTAGTAGTTGGTAAATTATTTTACATACTTTTTATGTTAATTTTACAGATGGATTAATTTTTTCAATTTGAAGGCGTTTTTCTAAAAGAGTCTTAGTTAAGGTTTTGCAACATTAAATAATGGATAAGAGCCACTATAAATTAGTTATGTAACAGACCGACCGTATCCGTATTACGGGTTGCTTTTTACAAATTTTGTAGTTTTAATCTCAACTTATACAAGTTGAGAATAAAACTACATAGAATTTCAGCCAATAACAACCAAAACAATAAAAAAAAAGTGTAACAATGATTAAATAATATACAAGTTCTGAGATTTGTAGTTTTTTAAAATTTGAAGCCAATTGTGCCTGATAGTATTCAACTTGGAGTTATTATCTGCATTTAATAACTCTTTATGGATTTTAAGTTAATACCTCTAAAATATTCAATGAGTTATGCAAATTTATTACTAATTAAAAATTAGGATTAAATTGCCACGCTTTCACATGTTTTATAATGAAGGCAATTTTAGTTTTAAATTTCTTTCTTTATGACTATAACCAACCAACTTAATGATTATGACCAACGAAAATATAAACAACCAACTTCATGGTTATTACTAACGAAACTATAACCAACTTACTTCATGATTATGACCAAATAAACTTAATATTTTGGTCAATCTATTTTAAACTTTTTATTTGTATTTTTAAGTCTATAAATTTCTTCTTTTTAATGAGGTACTTTTTAATAAAGTGCTATTTTAAAAGTCTATAAATTTCTTCTTTTTAATGAGGATTTCATAAAATTTTAAATCAAACAAATATACTGCAGATTTTTATTAAAACGTGTAAAAAAAAATTTCATTCTTAGTTTAAAAAATAATGTTATTTTTTATGCAGCAAAATTTCAAATAATTTTTTTTTTTCTTTATAAAATGATCAATTTTATACCATAATATAAAAATTTACAAACCTATTTTGTTTCTTTCACTAATCTGTCGCACAATTGATATTTTCTAAAAATTAAAAAAAATCTTTAGTTAAAAATAATCATTTAAGATTAAGTAAGAATAATTAAGATTACGACTAAACCTGGTTTTTATCACTTTCTTACACAATTTTACTACATTGTGTTAAAATTATCATAAGTAATAATTTTTAAAAATAATCTAAAATATATATTTTATATAATATAAATACATAACAAAATTAGAAATAAATTAAACAGGTACCTTTAACATGTTATCATAATAAGTGCGAACAACTGGGTTGGATACTGCTTTGAAAACTGTGTCTGGTGGAACAGATATAACTCCACGACCAAAAAAACTAAAATATTATGATAAACATACAAATTTAATTTGAAAATAAAAAAATAAATGAACTGTTTATATACCTGTGAACTTTAAGATGAGAATGAATTTTTTTCATAAGTATAACATCTTTTTCACTTCCTTGGTACCTGATTGAAATAGATATAGTAACACATTATTACAATAACTTTGGACTCTTTTTTGATTCCATTAATGATATGAAATCCACATAAAAAAGTTAATCATTTATTTCTATGCTTTTATCTGATGTATGATGTCGTTTTGAAGTAAACCTTTTAATGGTAATTTTGAAGTAAATCTTTTAAATAAATTTGTAAAAGAACCCAAAACAAAAATGAAAAAAAAAACTTACACCCATCCAAAATTTTGGTTTTGAATACTCAAAGATGAATCAATTGATGGTGAAAGTGGTGACAATGATACTGCACTCATTGCTAAATAAAACTAAAATGAAAATCTTAAGATTGTTAATTGTAAAAATTTGATAAACTTATAATTTTGAAAAAATAATCATTTAATTTTTACCTCTTCTTCAAGTGAAGCAGCAGTTTGGTTACCAAGCGTTATAAAATCAATTTGTCCAAAGCGATCTATTAAAATGTTTTAACAACTACAAGCCTTCCCAGAAAGTGTGTGCGGTTGCTCTCTTTTTTTTAAATAAAAATTAAAAAAAGAACAATTTTGTCAAAAAAATATATATACCTAAATATTTTACTCATTTCAGTTTCTTTTTTTAAGGGGGTTTGTTATTTTCCACTACAAAATTGACACAAGTAGAAAAAAAAGTAGATAAGAAAATAATGAAAACACTTTTTCGATATACAATTTACTCCTGACTTTAGTCAGTCAGTATATTAAGGAAACACTTTTTTGATATACAATTTATTCCTGACTTTTGTCAGTCAGTATATTAAAGACTTACACTTTATTAATTGCACTAGAAATACAATAATAAAATTTGTTTTTCAAATGTTTTTTGCTTTACTGTTTTTATAGATGTACAGGAAATAAAAAAAACTAATTGCTATTTATTTGTAAAGTTATTTTCTATTTTTAAGTTTTTTATGTAAAAGTATTAAGTCATTAATACTAATGTAAAAATATAAAATATTGGGTTGTTTACTATCCCCATTGAAAAAGTCTGCACTTTGGTTGGATTTTCCAAATTGTGCATTTAAACCCAATAGTTTATACCCTGATGAACAATCATTCTTCATTCCTTTAAAAGCTTTTAGGAAAGTGCATTATTAATTTTCTGAACTTTTTTAACAAAATGTTCAGCAACCATTATGTTCATTATCTCTAGTAATCTCTAGTAATAGTTGGAAATTGGGCAATATAAAGGAAACAATTTCAGACAAGCATCAAATGTGGTAAATACATTTACAAAAGAAACCATGCTATTCTCTTATTTAATTTTCCATCATTACAAAATCTATTAATTTATTGCAACCTAATAAAAGAGGAGCTTTGAAAAGAAAAAAATCAGATTAGAATTAGATGTGAGAGAGAAGAAATGAGTATAAAACCTTTACTATGAATTAAAATACTATGAATTCTTTAAAATAAGCCTGCAATGAGTCTCTTCATAATGCTTCTCTTTATGTTGAAATCCATTTCTAGAGGTTTTTAATTTTCTTCTAACATTTATGCCTTTTGTTGATGATGACAACCATTAGTTGGTTTTTATTAACGTTCTTTATGCGCTCTGTAAAATTATGAAACTGGCAATCCAAGTTTCTATATTATTAGTCTTAAAACAGATTTACCATCATCAAATTCAATAATGCAGAACAAATACTTATTATAAAACTTTTTTTTGATACAAAAATCTCCTTTAGATATTTAGTGAACTGTGTCCTCTCTTCTGCTGTTAACCATCAAAATACCATAAGTTATTTACATTTTTTTGCAAACACTAAAGTTCATACCATAAGTTATTTATATTTTCTTGCACTAACTAGGTAACATCACAAACCATGCAAAACATTAGTAATATTGTTGTAAGGTTTAAAAATATAGGTAGCCAAAAAATAGCAAATAAAGTAAAGGATTTAATAGCTCTAAAATCTTCTCAAAATGCTATCAACATTTAATTAGTAGCAAAGAACCTTTGGTCAAGGTATTTTGTGATATTGATTTTGTTTTATATATTAACAATAGGAGTTATTTCGAATGTTTTATGCCATTGACAAGAACTTTAAATACACAATAGATGTAGCTCTAAATCCTTGCTGCTTAACTTTATTATTTCTATCAGTAAAAGAGATAGCAAATAGCTATCTTTTTTACTAATATTATTAGTAATGTTATAACCATCTTTGACTTCAAGAATTATTTGGTTGAGTTATATTATTCCTGATTAGAGTTACTTGTTGTTATTAAAAACCAGATGCTAAGTTGTGTCAAATCATCTTTTTTTTATATAAAAAGTATGAATAATAAATTTAAATAGCATGCACCTACCGGGATTATTATTGTCAAAAACTGGTAATTTATTTTACCATAAAACCAAAAAGTCTAGCCGAATAAGATTATTTTTGGTAAAAATTTTTTATAAAGCTGAAACTTAATCCAGTAATTCCCTGGTATATAGATTACATTAAAAAAATGCCCTACAATTCCCAATAGGAGAACCCTTTTTTTCTAAATGACGAATGCCCAAAATGGTCAAAAATATATATATTTTTGAAAATTGATTTATTATATACCATTTCAAAGCTAAACAACTTTTTAAAAGACATTAAGGTCTTAAAATTAAAGGGCAACTAGTTATTTAACAAATAAATGCTATAAATAATACATTAAGTAATTTGTTTTGAAAGTTTTAAAAACTTTCATTAAAATGGTCATTTGTCACATATAATAAAATCTAAATTAAATCAACTTTTTTTTAAATTATATTTCTGTATTTAGAAATCAGGGAAACATAATATGTTTCTGTCGCCATCTTCATAATTTTCCATTTGGTTTTCTTCTTCAATCTCATTGCCATACAGATAATAGAAAAGCATATATATGACTGATATTTTGTAGAAATATTGATATGTGATAATAAAGATAAATGATAAATAAACGTCGTTTTCTAATTTTTATTGTTAAAATTTACCTTGCTACTCACACATTCTGTTCCACGACATTCCCCACAGAATTGCATACACCATATTCCATATTTCCTGCACATACATACCTTGCCACCACATGGGTGTTTTTTGTTGTTGTCTTAATGATTAGCAAAATGGGAAATTGTTGTAGTTAGAAATAAAACTATATATAATATTATTATAAAATAATACTATTCATATCAGAAATGAGCAGTCTTAATGTAACCTTAGAGATTGTTTTAAATTGAAACTTTTTTATATGCGAAAATTTATGATATGGAACAATCTCTATACCACAATTGTTAGCAATTGTTAGCAAATGCTGCTGTTGTTAGAAGTTGTCTCAATCGTGGAACTTTTTTTTTTTTTTTTTTTTTTTGGCAAGCAACCACTAATTAGTGTTGGAAGTTACTGGAAGAGAGAAGATGAAGATTGTAGAGCAAGATAAAGATACTTTACCTAACAATCCAGTGTGCTTTTTTTCTATGGCAATTATTCCCATCCCATGAAATGTACCTTTTCCTGTTAATGTTGCAATATTGTGGTCAACATTATCAGCTACCCATTGCTTTAACCCATTACTTATTTCTTTGTGGTTATTTCATTCCTGCTCATCTCTTCGATTGCTGATTGTTTAAAGCGGTACAATTCATCTGGTGATTGAAAACCCAAGTCGCGAGAAATGTTAAATAAGCTGTTTACATCCAGTAGTTTTATCAATATTGACAGCAACTCTGAATGGAATTGGTGCAATAAAACTTTTTGGTCTTGAAGCTTGTATGATTAGCTCAGACTAAGCCGCTTCTGACTGGAAGGAATCAGTAACATCAAAAAAGTTTTAAATAATTCAGGAACCCACTTTTCTCCATCAGTGATATCATCAATAATGGGGTAAAAATCTTTACTGTATTCCATTGACCTTATCTCTTCCTTTACTATTTTGGCTGCTGCTTCCACCACACTATCTCTTGTTGCTGTGCCCTCTTCTTTATATTTCCTTATTATATAGTTTCCCATGTTTTTAAACAAAACCAGTTCACCCTTACAGCCAGCACTTTAGACAAAATTTTGATTGAAATGTTTGGAGACAATATCCAACACCATTATTGTCTTTAATCATTTTATCATATAATTCTCTAATAGAATATATTTCACTTTCTGCAGCGTTTTTGAGCCAACCGCAGATGTTTTCAAATGGTCATGATAGGATCTGCTGATCTTCCTCTACCACTTTTCCCTGCTTTGCTCAGCCTGAAGTCAGCCATACATGAATTATGATAAACTGCTTCTTCTGACTAGTTAGAAATTTATTGTTCCAAATCTTGTAAGTACTGCTTTACCCTATACATCATTCCTTTGCTTTCGCACACTCCATAATAGTGTTATGTAATGGTAGCGTTTGTACTCGGTGGAACCTCTTGTTATGTTGTATAATAGGTTTTGAGCAAATAAAACAACAAACTTTCCAGAGAAAAGTAGTTTGAATTGATGAAAGTAACCACTTAGGTTCTGGTCCAACAGTTTTTTTTCAAAAGTTAGTGAACTTTCGACGACATTTATGATGGACATTCACTGACTTTTGTTTATCTCGGTGCTCTTTAAATATTTGAGTTAGATTTGTTTCTTTCTTCGTAGAAGATGCTCTCAATAGGGTTTTCAAGTCATTTTCACGAACTAAAATTAATTTACCCTTTATCACATCCGCAAATAGTACATGGCATAGATGCCATTTCTAAATTAAATCATAATGGAAAAAACAACAGAATCAAATAAAATTGTGAGCCTAATGCTTTTCGAAAAATTATTGCTCAGTCTTCAATCAAATAAATCCAACAAATAAAGTTTATACAAATTTGAAATAGATTTAATATCCCTACAATTATGTTAAAAAAAATAAAATACTATTTCAAGAAGAAAAACATTACAAAGTAAAATAAATAAAAACTGGGAATGAAAAATTATTAGTTGAAATAGTATCACTTAGATTAATTTTTTTTTAAATATTTCTTAGCATTCTTAGAACTGGAAATAAGATTTTAAGCACATAAACAATAATGATAAATAACTTTTAAAGATACTTACTTTCAAAAAGATTAGTGAATACGGTGATTAGATCTTAACAGTTTGCATATTTTTATACACACAACTGTGGCACATCAGAAAAAAACACGAAAGACTCAATTAAAAGTTTAAGATTGGAAATTTCTGAAAGATCAATTAATACAATATCTTCTTAAAATCAACTTTCAATATTTTCAAACATGTTGTTATTTTTATAGGCTAGGTTTTCAGACCATATTTTATTACTTATTAATAATTAATTATTATTTGATTGCATAGCATTTATTTATTAAATAACTAGTTATCTGTTCATTTTAAGACCTTAGTGTCATTTAAAAAGTTTAAATGACACTAACAGTAGTTTCTTGAGTTTGACTACTGGACTAAAGAGTTAGAAGATGGTTGCTAAGGGCATTGCTATGGCTAAAAAATTTAATGCTCTTATTTCTTATTTTTTGCTACTCTCGCTTTCATAAATCTTTAACACCAAAATTAGTAATGTTTTGACTGATAAAAAAGCTTTACTGTCAACTAAATCTAATAATATATTTTCTAAAGTCAATTAAATTCGACTAAAACATTTTTGAAACCTACTAAAAGAAAATATGGGAATTCAACAAAAATAAAAAATTTGCTTTTTATTTATTAACATTTTATCAAATAAATATCAATGGAATAAACAATAGAACAGAGCCACCCTGATGTAAATACCTGACAACAAGAAAATTTACTCCCAAGCCTTAATAATTTAGTCTTAAATACTTGCTAAATATCAAAAAGTCTATGCAATCATGTCTGTTATCTGATCATATGCTATATACACCGCTTCTCTGACCTGATAAAACTCTTAGTACTGATGATAGTGAAAAATCACATCTTTCTATGGTATTAAGTACGAATTGCTAAACTGGTTACAAATTTTTAAAAAATTGTTGTCAATGTAGGTAACTTCAAACAAAATTCTTGTAAAGAGTAAGATACCTCAAGAGACAGCAAGTTGTATCAAGCAAGAGACTAGGGAAACAGCACACATCTTGTACCTTAAAAAAATTTTCAGAATGGTCAAATAATTGGCAACCTAATATAGCAACCAAAAAGTGTTTTCATCTATGCTATGGCAACAGTCCATTTCTATTACATTTATACTCAATAAACATTGATTATTATTAAATCTATTAAATCTGTTAAATATTCAAGATATTGGTAAAATTATGTCATTGGATATAAATTTATCTAATCACTTTTCTTCTACTGCAGGCAAGGCTCATTCTCCTACTTACTTACTTTTAAAATCTTTTACCAGTAATGATTCCCAACTTTTGTAAAGCGCCTAAAAAGTATATGTTTGACCTTTATTAAAATCTTGTACCTCAGTGTGGAATCCCTACCCTTAAAAGATATGCTTCAGATAGAAAAGGTTCAGAAATATTTTACTAGAAATATCTATTTCTTATAAAGATTATTCCTCAAGACTCCACACCTTCAATTTTGATTCTTTCGAATGCTGTCGAATAAAATTTGACCTTATAATGACATAGATAATTGTAAACAATTTTGTCTATCTACCTTTTTCTGAGTTTTTTACATTTTACCTAAACTAATTTGTTATAAAATCATAATAATATCTTGTGAGAGATTAAAAATAATACCTCGTGGAAGATTCATTTGTGAGAGATTAAAAATAATACCTCGTGGAAGATTCATTTGTGAGAGATTAAAAATAATACCTCGTGGAAGATTCATTTGTGAGAGATTAAAAATAATACCTCGTGGAAGATTCATTTGTGAGAGATTAAAAATAATACCTCGTGGAAGATTCATTTGTGAGAGATTAAAAATAATACCTCGTGGAAGATTCATTTGTGAGAGATTAAAAATAATACCTCGTGGAAGATTCATTTGTGAGAGATTAAAAATAATACCTCGTGGAAGATTCATTTGTGGATCAGAAGCATCAGAATCATACGAAGCTAATTTCTAAATAAAAGATAAAAAAAAAAACTATCATATAAAAATTAAAAAAAAAAAAAAAAAATGAAAATAAAATTAAAAAGATTAACATTTAAAATATGCTGAACATAAATAAAATTCAATGAATAAAAATTAATTATAAATAAAAATTATAACAATTTTTAAAATAACAATAACTGTAAAAAAAAAACATAAGTTAAAAACTAATTGTACAAAACAAAAAAAACATTAGATTTAAAAAAAAGTAGGATGAAAAAAAAACATTTACCATTGATTTAATGCTTTCGATATCTGATAAAAATAAATTGTCTGATAGAACAGATTGATCATCATCAGTTGATTGAGAATCAACTAAATTGTTAACTTCGACATAATTTAGAGGAATATTATCAGTAGAACTAGTAGTTAAGAATGATTGAGCATGCTTATCAAGTGTTTTTTCAATATTACTTGTATCATTCAAGTTATCTTTGTTTGTGTTTAAAGCCTGCAAAGTCTTCAAAACATAACTTTTGTCCTGTGAAGTATCTAAATCATTACTATTAGCGGGTAAAATATTTAAATCATTACTATTAGCCGGCAAAGTGTTAAAATCATTATTAGGTTGTGAAGTGTTTGAATCATTAATTTTAGACAGTGAAGTGTTTAAATCTTTAGTATTAGCCTGTGAGGTTTTCAAATAACTACTATTAGCCTGTAAAGAGTTATAATCATTATTATCTTGTGAAGTGTCATTGCTATTAGCCTGTGAAATGTTTAAATCATTACTTTTAGGAAATGCAGTGTTCAAACCATTACAATTAGATTGTGATGTGCTTAAATCATTACTACTAGCCTCTAAAGTTTTCAAACTATTACTACAGGGCTGCGAAGTATTCAAATCATTACCCTGTAAAGTGTTTAAATCATTACTAGTGACATTTGCTATGATAGATTCTGAATCCTGTACTTTTTCTTCAAACCAACTGGGAAATGAATGTATTTCTGTCAATATTTTTTTCTCTTCTGAGACAGGACTTTGGATATGAAAACGATGTTCACAATGCTTTCGAATTACAGCAGGAAACATCGATTGCTCGGCTGATATTTTATTTATTATTGATTGCGGAAAATAACCTTTAAAACAATTGCAGATTCAAAAAAATTAGAAAGTCAAAAATAATAATTAAAATAATTAATATAAAAACAAAGCCTCACCTCCTAATTCTACTCTAGCTAAGTATGTTAACTCAGTTTCTGGTGGGTCAGATGATAACACTTTAAGCAAAAATCCACCAATAAGTACATTACCCCTAAGAAAGAAAGAAAGAAAAGGATCATTGTGATTATCGTGATTAATAATACTTATGATAATGATCATCATCATCATCATCATCATCATTATCATCATCATTATCTTTATCATCATTATCATCATCATCATATCATCATCATCATAATTATCTTCATTGTCATCATCTTCTTTATCATTACCATTGTCATCATCATCATCATCATCAATAAAATTATCATAATCATCATAATTGTCACCATTATTTGATTGTAGATACTAACCTGACATGTGAACTAACAGCAGGGCAACCTGGATGCTCAACCTAAAATAAAAAACTTGATCGATACAATAAATATAATAACCATAAAAAGTATTGTCTATATGACAATACTCTTTATGGTTGTCTATATGACAATACTCTTTATTGGAACTCAACCTCATCTTTATGTTTTCCCAACCCATAAAACCCTAAACTTTTCAAATCTTCTGTCAACCGCTTCCTTGCTCTTTAACACTACTTTTTGTATTCTTGTAATTACCAACTTAACAGTGATTGCTTGGAGCCATGTTGGGAGTGAATTAGAGGTTGTTTTTTTTTTTAAAAATTACCAGTATAGAAAATAATTTTTTTTTAATTTGAAGTAGTTTTCACACCTACTGTGAGTTTAACAAAAGTTATTATAATATATTAAACTATCAGTAGAAATGCATTGGAAATGAATTTTTGCTGCAGTCAATGTAATACTCTAAGGTTTAGTATAAAATTTTTCTTACTCTGAAATTTAAATCAATAATGTACTAATTTTGTTCACTTTTAAAGCGCAGTTTTCCATGCTAATCATAAGTGTTTTGCACTTATTGTATATATTGTTGACACTTATCATGTATCTTAAAATCTGCTTTAGTGTCTCGTTTATAATGCGGTCGCAGTTTCAAATAAAAAGATTAATGCATAAGTAACATTTTATTAAACGCTTTTAGGTATATAAATTTTAAAAAAAGACTTAAATAATTATTAAATATATAATAATGAAAATATTATTTTGAATTAAAACTAAAAAGTACTTCCATTACTTTTGTACATATCCTTTAAGATCTTTAACTAGAGTTTCATCATAATTATCTGAATCTTATTTTATAATTACTGTCAACATTTGAACAGAACTTGTTTTCTGACTCAGTTTCAATGCTTTCTTTTTCTTTTGCAACTTTCTTTTTCTTTTTCAAAATTATATATTTTTTCTTTCCTTTTAAGCTTTTTCGTTATTTTCACAGCCAATTTTTCTTTCTTAATTTTCCCTGTGGGAATGAGCTAGCGACTAGCTAGCTAATTGCTACTTTTGGGTAAATAACACGCTTAAGATGTATAAAATACGTAGTAATATGTGTTTTAGGCATTTTAAACACGTCTTGTGTCATCTGGCTATCTTTTTCCCACCAGGTTTCTTTATCTAATTTTGACTTTTTATCTGCAGTTTATTGATTTTTTCTTAATTTTTCATCCTTTATTTGTGACTTTTCTTGTACTTTTGAATTTGCTGCCATGTTTCAGATATTATAACCTATGGTAAACATTATATTTTGCACTAAGACATTTGGAGTGGTTGTTTTGACCATATTAAAATACTTTCAATTGGATTTACAATTTCTGCTGCAATATTGCTATCAGGCATTTCCATATTGGTTATAACTTGCATATTTTCTAAATTACAAGTTGTTGATAGATTTTTATTACCCTGTTGTTTTTGAACATGTAAAATTATGGTCTTATATGTTTCAGGCAGAGCTGTGGAGTCGGAGTTGCGGAGTTGCGACAATTTTAGCGGAGTTTGAGTCACTAAAAAATATCGCGGCTCCGACTCCCATAGTTATATTTCTTGGTGTTGCACATGTATGTACAAAACATTTAATTAACCTTATGTTCATACTAAACCTCAAAGAATGTTGCATAAATTTGCCAAAAAAAAAAATTTCAACTTATTGCGCAATTTTTTTTAAAGAATTCAAAAAATTTTTTAGAAAAATTTTGCTTTGGAGTTGGAGTCCAAGTTGTACTCAAAAAATTTCAACAACTGGAGTCAGAGTTAGAGTCGTTACTTTTTTTTTACGACTCCACACCCCTGGTTTCAGGTATGGCTCTTTTTAAAAATGATACAGCTGGAGGAAGCCAAAATCACCCTTCCAACCTAAATGTTTGTCAGCTATTTTAAACTGCTCTAAAATACTTGGATCAATGTACTTTTCAATAAAAGTTATGGAGAGGAAGCTAATAAAGTTACACTTAAATGGTTCTCTTCTAAATGAGTTGGAGAGAAAATTGAATCAAACAATCTATGAACAATTTGTGTGTAGTCAACACTATTAGCATCAAATGAAAAAAATTCTGGTATTTTTAAAACCACTTTTAATATTATTTACCATAGAAGGATTGATTATAAATGAATTTAATGCTTCTGGCACATTTTCATTGTTTATTTCTTGTCCTTCATGGTCAATGAACTATTGTTGGCAAAAAGATTTCCGCTTTGCTTTTATTGGCCCAAAAACTGCCACATCGAGCGACTGCAAAATGTGTTACATTTTGGAAAAAAGCAACAAGAATTATTTTATTTTTAGGGCAAAACTCACTAAATTTGATAGAAAATTGTGACAAAAAATAAACCAAAAAAAAAAAAAAAAAAAAAACTGGTAAAGGAACTTCTTCTTTTATCAAAAATGGATGAAAAATGTTTGTAATATACTCAAAAAAACATTCTGCAGTAATCCAACCATTTTCACTTTTTCTAATACCCCCATTAAAAATGCGCATCAAATCATATAAATATTGAGCATTTTCTCCCAAAAGCTTCGGAACTCCAGCAAACCAACTTCTTATGACTTTTTTAGTTACTCCACCTCTAGCTTGGTTTAAGTATTCACCTCATTTTTTTAGATTGCATAAAACCAACCTTTTGAAGGAAGGTTTTTAGTAAATGGTGTTTTTATATTGTTGGAATTCAAATTTTTTTGCACAGTATCTAATAGCTGTACTACAGACATGGCAAATACCATTCTGGTGCATGTTAGTAACCACTTGGCCAACTTGTTTTTAATGTTTTCACCTAGCACCGATTCATACCCGCAGTGTTGTATCTTCAAACAAGTTCTTCCAGATATTTTATCACGAAGTGTCTGATAAGGAATTCCAAATGCCCTGCTCGCTTTGTACACAACCATAATTAATAGCATCATATAAATGACTATCTGTTTATTAAAGTTATTGTTTTGAGCTACAAGCTTTTATCTTATATTTTTGTCTTGCCATTGTAAAAGAATCAAAGTAAAAAAATGTTTATTTTTAGAGGTAACAAAGAAACAAATTGATTATACATTGGATATATGATATATGATATGCATGAAATGACATTTTTTTTAGTTATACTTATAAACATACTTTTTTAGACATACTTATCGCACATTCAAAAATACTACATTGATACTATAACGATGAGTGGTTTTGTTAATATTAATAATGATTCATGTTTTTTTTTCCTGATTAAGTCAATTTAGAAATAAAATTTTATATTATCTTAAATTTCCTTGTTTTATTTGAAACACTTCTAACAGCTGCTACTTAAAAAAAAAAAAATTTATACGTTGAAGCAATAAACCCACTGAGTTCATAAAAGTAACTATGTATTGCAGTTTCTATGTATTGTAATAAAAATGCATGATGTTATTTTTATATTGTGTATCAACATGTTGTTGATGCACAAAATATAAAAATAAAAATAAAAAACTATTTTTTGTAGGTGTGGAAACAACCCAAATTAAATAGAATAAATTTTTAGGAATTCTTTTCATTTGGAAATGTAAAAAAAAAATATAAATAAATAATTTGAAGTTTGCAAGAAGATTTTGAATTTATCACATATATAAGCAGCCCATCATAAAAAATATCACCCCTTCCATAAAAGTTTTCTTTTTGGTTTACCCATCAACAAAACAACGTGGAAAACTTCCAACATAAAATTGTATATACTAAAATATTCTTTCCAAATTGAAAACTTTGATTTATAGAACTTTTGATTTATGAAGTTTCACTGAATTATAAATAAATTAAACTAGATTAGTTAAATTGTTGAAATTAAAAAATGTTGTACAAGTTTTATTATAAATCCTATTTAATCACAGCATCTATTATTCTTTTTTTTAAATCAACTAGATGAAAACGAAGTTACTGTAAATATTGCAATCTATGATTACAACAATTTAATTTGCCCCATCAAGAACACTACTTGTTGCAATTCTTTGTAAATTTGATGTATGATGGCTCTTTAATCCAAAATTTAATAAAAATTTAAAACAATTACTCAATTAGTGGAAAAAGTTCATTATGACATTATTCTGATAGATAACATTATATTTTAAAATATAGTAAATACTAGGAATGCAAAGTCGCAAAAGGTATCCAGCTTTAAATCTCTATTTTTATTTTGTCTTTGATGTCTAAGAAGTGTTGAGTGACTTTGATGTCTAAGAAGTGTTGAGTGACTTTGATGTCTAAGAAGTGTTGAGTGACTTTGTTGTCTAAGAAGTGTTGAGTGACTTAGATGTCTAAGAAGTGTTAAGTGACTTAGATGTCTAGGAAGTGTTGAGTGACTTATGATCTGCTGAGTGACTTATAATCTGCAATAAGAAAAAAAGAGTTTTTTTGACTTATTGTTTTTTAGCCTAGAGATCTGGAGTTCTTGCCACCATTATACATAAAGACTCCAAGTTAAAAATTTAAATATTCATCTAATCTAAAAATCCTAAGAAAAGTGAAAAAAAAATTTTGTAATTTAATTTAAAATTTTAAGAGAGGCTTATGGAATAATTTGTCCAAAAATTAGTACATAAGCTTCTCTATCTTTTTGAGCATTTCTTAGTGATAGAGCTCATAAGCCTTTCTATCACTAAGAATTAATTTTGTAACTTTCAAACCAGAAGGCTTTTTCGAGGCTCCGCTCCTTGGTAAATATATAATAAAAAATAATAAACACAAGCAAAAAAATAATAAAAAAACTTAAACATCATTAAAATTATAAACTTTGTTTGAAATTAAAAAAGTTCTTTCAAAAAAGTTCTTACCGCTTTTACACAAATACCATACATATTATCTTTTAAATGTCGAACTATAGAAATTGAACAAAAATCTCTTCCTGAAACAGGCCATATACGAACATATTTTAAGTTGAAAATCTAAAAAACAAAGTTGAAAATCTTAAAAATGCATATATACCTAATTAATGTTTATACTAAACTTAATGTAATCATACTACTTTCACTTTTAAAATTTTAATAACTTTTGTCAGATAAGTTCATTTTTTTAAAGATTCATTTATGAATCATGCTAAGTAAAAGATGACAGATACAAGAAATATTACAAGCTTGAAGCTACAAGCATCAAAAATATTGATTAGGATTGAAGCACTAAAGTTCAGTATTATAATGCAAAAATATAGATTTACTGCTGAATTTATCATGGAATTAACGTGTTTCAAAAACAGTTTACTATTTAATGAATGTTTTACCAAATGACTTCATGACAACCTTGATTTCATCTAAGTTTGTCCATGTACTAAGGTTGTGCATGTCATTAATTAAAGTTTTAGTTAATATTTTGAATCTGGTGCTGCAGTTGCAATTTGTGGTACTGTAGTTGTGGTGCTGTAGTTGTGGTGCTGTAGTTGTGGTACTGTAGTTGTGGTACTGTAGTTGTGGTACTGTAGTTGTGGTACTGTAGTTGTGGTGCTTCAGCTGCAATTTGTGGTACTGTAGTTGTGGTGCTGTAGTTGTGGTGCTGTAGTTGTGGTACTGTAGTTGTGGTACTGTAGTTGTGGTACTGTAGTTGTGGTACTGCAGTTGCAATTTGAAAATACTACTAGTTAATACTTGATTTAGTTAAATTTGTTAAAAATAATCATCTAAGAAAAAACATTTAGGTAAACTTATTTTTACTTATTTTTATGGATTTAGTTAGAGGATACTTAAAAAAATTAGTTAGTGTACTTAAAAGTCTATATTATAATTGTTAGTGGATATTTTTGAATTTGAAACATTTAAAATAAAATTTACTATTTTTGTTTAATATTTAAACAAAACAAAAAAAAGCCACAAAAAACTATGTTGGGTCCCAGAACAAAAAGGGTAAGAAAAAACAGCTTTGTACCTCTTTTTTATTTAAAAATATGACATAAATATAAACTTTCAGCAAGATTATGTATACTATTTGAGAGTTCTTATGTTCTTCAAATTTTTGTCTATGAACCAACTTCTGAATTAAAGCCATTATTTAATTTAACTGATTTTCATTAAATGACAGCAAAACCTACGTAGTTAAAGGGTAACATAACATTATTTTGATCTGTATTCTAGAAAGGCATGAAGGCAAAAATAGCTTTTAATGTTCATCAAGGTCTTTAATAATCCCTACTCTTCTAAACAATAAAAAATATGTTGTAACTAAATTAAAATTGTTAATTTTAAAAAGTTCTTGTTCAACATATTACATCTTAGTTTAGTTTGGTATTAAAGCTTCTACCATTAAACCTAAGTTTTAGAGACTGCACATCAAATGCAGAAGCTATGACACTTGCATTTATTTGTGAACACAATCTTCCAATATCTTAAATATCCGAGATGATTGAATACGCAAAGGAAATGTCTAAAGATCATTGTGTATTAAAAAATTTGAAAATGTTTAGAGCAACTGTTTTGAATAAGCTGCGAAAAGGATTAGGTGAAGCTTTTCATGCTGATCTTGTTTATAATATGAAAATAAAAACATTTTCCCTTAATATAGACGAGTGCTTCTTGACAAAAAATGAGAAAGTTCTTAGTATGCTTGTAGCATATTTTTGCGACAAAGTTAATATAGTTGTATTAAAACACTAGACATCATTATTACTTGTTATGGTAACAGCAAAAAATCTTTTTAATGCTGTTATTCATTTATTTAACAAAGAAACAGTTCCATTAAATAATCTAGTTTCCAATTTACTTGATTCTACCATTTATATTAGGGGGAAAATAATTGGGTTTGAAACACCTAATGATTTGGGTTTGATGGTAATATTTGTCATTATGTGCACAATGTTGTCAAAAAGTTTACTTCTTTTGTCAGCTTGTAGTTGAAAATTTAGGATGATATCTATGTTAATTTTAGTTTAGCCCAGATCTTCGTACATTTCTAAAAAAATTACTCAAATCACAAGTGTCACATACAACACTCCAAAGCAAAGGGTTTTACATTAGTTGTTGTCTGTTTGAGATTGCACTCTTCCTATGTTTGAGATGATGCTTGCATTCACATTATTTTATTCTTCTTGTTTATAAAAACAGGACATCTATCTGTATAAAGATGAAAGTGACAAAATTTTAAAGAGGCTATTAAATAAAAGAAAAAAACTAATAGATAAAAAAAAAAGTAAAACGCAGCAGAAGAAGGTAACAAAACAAGGCGCAGAACAAAAAGCCAAATTTTTTGAGACCATATGTCTCAAGGTCATGAAATTACAGAGAGAATGCTAAAAAAAACTCCTACCTTTCTTTCTCAATACAGATATGAATAAAGTAGTATTAGTTTGAGAAGTTATGCAACTTAAGATATATATAGCATTTCCACCTGTATTTGCTGATGGAAAGCTCATACATCTTGACTATTGGTGGGCAGAAGTTGACTATTAGTGGGCAGTAGTAAAATTATAGAGGCATGCCTTCTATTCAGTAGTACTCATGTTAAGCATTCAGCATGATGAACACCATAGTTAACAAAAAGACAGACTTTCTTGATACTTTTAGGTATTTGGCTATAGCTTCACAGTTAAATATCAATTATTAGCAAACAAGACCATAGGGCTAGGGTACTTTAAAAGATGAGATATCTTACATAACCAAGTTAACAAAAACATCTGTGGTCATTTGCAAACTGCAAGCAAACGCTATTAAAAAAAATGAAATTCCATCGGAAAAACAGAAAAATTGACAAATGTTTTTTTTAATACAAATTCAACACAAAAAAAAAAAAAAAATCGCCTTAGATAAATGGTGGAAAATAGTTAAAGAATCTATTAACGATTAGTGATGTACAGATAGCACTTTTTTGGCCAATTTGAAAATTTAAAACCATACAACTTTAAATCGTGTAATCTTTTTCATGGAATCAATACTGGTAAAAAAATACTTGGACCCAAATCAAAGCCAAATCATTATTTTAAAAGATATTAGAAAAATTTAGTTAAAAAAATATACAATTTTTATTTTTTTTACTATGAAAAGAAAACTTTCAAGAAAATAAACACAATTTTAGAGGAACACTTTTTATTTCAATTTTAAAAAGAAAAAGGTACTATCATAAGCAGTTTACTTAGATCTCTTTATTAATTTATTAGTAATTTATATATCTAAACAACTATCATATGTTGTTTAGATTTCAAATTAATTTTAGATAATTAAGTTGTTTTTAGAATAATTTCATTTTGTGATGTTCGATCCCCACTACTTCTCTGGTAATACAGGGCTTTCACCACAACTTGTTTCACCACACAGCAGCCTTGTTTGTCAAGGTTTGTGTTTTGGAGTTATAAAGTTTAGATAGGATTGTAACCATAACTTAAGCAGCCTCCTCTACTAAAGTGGCCTTTATGGTTTTGAGGAGGTGAATTAAAATATAAAAAAATATATATAGAAATATAGCTATACTTGAACACAAATAGAAAACAATGTTTAAATAGGTTTCTTTTAAGTATAACGATAGAACAACACAAAATATAATTATTTAAAAACAATATTATGGCAATACTTTTATATACCATATAATATATAACAGCTGTTAAATTAAAGCTTGTAAACATCTTAAGAATAAAAAATATTGTAATAATCTAAGTAATGCAAAAAATTTAATTTACTTATTATATAATTATTATCAAATGTAGGATAAAAATATTAATATGCTACCAGTGTGAAACTCAGTAAATTAATAAAAAAAAGGCTGATACCTGTTGCGATTTTGCAAAAAGTGGCCAATTAAGCAAATGCCAATAAATTGATACACACCATTATTAATGATCATGCAAAAATTTGCAGGAAAAGAAAAGCTGTCAAATACTTTGAACAGAAAGGTATAAGAATAAAAATTAATGATTTCTGAACCATTGTCTGACATTATATATTTAAAAAGTAAATAAGTTATTATGCTTTGCAGACTGTTTACAGTAAAACTGAGATTTTTTTTTTTTAACTTTGATTCACTTCCAACAAGGCTGCAAGCAATCACAATTAAGTTGGGAGTTACTAGAAAAAAAAACTATAGAGTAAGGAAACGGTTGATAGAAAACTTAAAGATTGTATGAGTCAGAAAAACATGACCATGGGAGAGATTTCCAAAGAATTAGAGTGTATGGAGAGAGTTCCGAAGGGTTGAGGTGCTGGGAAAAAAACTAGACAAATAAAAGTTTTTAGAGCATGCAGTGACAGATACAGTAAAAGAATGAGACTTTGCTGATAACGAGTCAAACAAGAATAAGTTTTAGTTGATAGAATTAGAGATAATAGCTCCTTTGAGCAACAACCACAATAGTATTTGTAGAAAAGAGAAAGAGGTGCAGCTTTACAACAATGGGAAAGAGGCTTAAGCTTAGCAGATAGACTGGGTCCAACTTTATTTACAATGCGTTTTTGGACCTAGTCTAGAAGAGAAAGAGCATCATTAGAAATTATAATGATGCTCTTTCTCTTCTAGACAAGGTTCAAAATTAGAACAGTATACCATATAGGGACAAATAAAAGATTTGTAGAGGTAGAGAATGGAGAAAATAAAGAGCACAATAAAGAGAAGCAACCTCAGCAGACAATCCATTGTATATATGGTTTCTATGAAAGGTCAGTAGTAAACAATAACCCGTGAAGACGTAAAGAAGAGGACTCAGTGAGAGGGTTGCCATTGATTAGTAAAGGAATGTTGACAGCACTGAGATAGTTGTTTGCAGTAAATAATTGAGTTTTGTTATTTACAGACCACTGTAAGCCCCAATTTACAAACCACTGTAAGCCCCAATCTGTTACAGAAGTGAGATCAGATTAAAAAGTGGCTCCCTGTTCTAAGCAATCAAAAATAGAAGAATTTTTGTTTAGACAGGAGTATGCAGTGAGTCAACAGCAAAAAAAGCTTCTTTAGTTGTAAGATTATTGGAAAGATCATTAATGTAGATAAGAAACAAGACAGGGCCAAGGATAGAACCTTGAGGTACCCCAGAAGTTACTGGAAATAAAGAAGAGTGTTGGCCTTCAAGGATAACTTTAAGAAAGTAACGATTTGAAAATCTCAAAAACTTTTTCAGATACACCATATAAAACAAGCTTATGGAGAAGATCAGCATGCCAAACTTTGTCGAAAGCCTTAGATATGTCAAGAGCAATAGCCTTATCCTCTCTGCCTCCATCTATTGCACAATAAAATTGAATTGAGATTTCCAGAAGTCTCTAGACCCTAACTTCTGACAGCACGTTTTTACATTGATTTCTGCAATAACAAATAGCAGTTTGTTCTCAAGAGAGTTGTTCTTTTGAAAAAGATGAAAAAAATAATTACAATTAGATAAAGCAGCTGCACTAAAGGGTGAAAACCATGGAGTTGAATAAAGCTTGGAGTTGAATAAAACAAGAAGGAATAAAAGCTTCTATTCCTGCCTGAATCCAGAAAGTTACGTAGGAGGTACATTTTTCAGCTGAGAGGGAAAGGCATCAACATAAGGACCGTCACAAAGAAAATTACAAAAAGAAACCCAGTCAGCTTTAGAGTAGAAGAAAGTAGTGCAATGATAGAGTTAGTCCGAAAATGAAGTATGAGATAAAAGAGTTATAGAAATTATAGCATGGTCAGAACCACCTAAAGGAAAAGAAGATAAATTGAACACAAGCTAGGATTAGAGACCAGACATAAATCAAGGAGTGAAGGTAAATGATTAAGTTTGTCAGGAAAATAAATAACAAAGTTAATTATCTGAGTAAGAGATTGAAAAATGCAGAAGTTATAGGCTTTAATGCCAACAGGGTCAGTGGTGTTAGAGCCAAGCTATTTAGTGTGGTGAGCATCACCAATAACAACAATATTGGCAGAGGGGTAAAGAGAGAGGGCATGGTAAATTTGATCAGAAATTACATCTAAATAAGTGCAGTCAAGAAGGAGAACGATAAAAAACAAAGAGAAAGTTGAAAGAGTGAAGAGGTGTTAAGCAAAAGCACATAAATAAACGGTTAAAGGATTCAAACTTGATTTGATGAAAAATAGGTGAATTGATGCGTATGTATACCCCTAAGCCAAGCATGTGACTTTGGAGTCTTTGCAAATCAAAGGATAGTACCCATCATCACTGAGAAGAAGGAATAGCAGAATATAAATTAGTCTTGCTAGGAGCAAGCAAGTCTGGTGAATTTTGAAAAAGGTAAGATTCAACTGATGGAGGGTTGCTTTACAGACCATATTAGTAAAAGATATATTAAAATAGTTAGAAGGTGTTTTAGATGCAGATTTTTTTGTTATCATTACAAGACCGAGATAGATTAGACTTTTTTGTTATTAAAAATTGGTTTTACTGTTTCAAAAAAATAAATTTCAAGGGTGAAACCCTAAGATGTTATCTATACAAAAATATTAACATTTAGAAAAGTATATAAAACAAAACCTTTTAAAAAAGTAAATAAAACAAAACCTTTTAGAAAAGTATATAAAACAAAATCTCTTAGAAAAGAATATAAAACAAAAACATTTAGACAAATATATAAAACAAAATATAGTTTTAAATACTGCAAAGATGCAAAACATGTGAAAAAAATAGATATGTTTTTTTTTTTCTCTGACTTAGTACTTGGTTTAACTTTTTTTATTAGCTCAAAATAAATAACATTAAGTTTAAAATGATTAAAGTTTTGTTTTTATTATTTTAAATAATTTTTAATAAAACATTTTCTGATACCAAGATTTAAGCAAAAACTTCTTTTACAGTTACTCAAAATTATTGATTATTTATACAATATTTTTTGATAATGATGCTCATCAAAAAAATTTATCACAAAACTACTATTTGAGTTTATTATCTTTGAAAATTTTTTTGGAGTAGTAAATCATGAATAGCAAGTGCTACAGATAAGTAACAGAAGGAGCTTAAACCCCAAAATGAGCCTGAAAAAAATATATCCTCGTTTTCTTTTAAACCATTTTCAATTTGATTTTTTACATATAATAATAATTACCTTAGTTAAGTTGTCACAAAATACTTCCACAACAGTTCCTGAAAATATTTAAAATAAAAAAAACAATTGTTGATGTTTGATGATGATGAAAATATTTAAAATAAAAAAAACAATTGTTTTTGATAAAAAAAAAAAAATTTTCGAATTTTTAACACATAACACACATAACAAACAGATTCTGAAAAACATAAAAAAGAAGACTAGAACAAGACTTGCAAAAATCAAAACTCAGACTTCTCAGTCTATGGTATGTTAGTTACACTGAGGTCAAAACCTCAGTCTATAACTGTCTCAGATCTACTAAAATTCATTCTCATGTTACTCATCACTCATTTAAATCTTATCTTTTTACTGTGACTGTTCCTTGAAATGCTTCAAAATAATTTTTTGTCTATTTTTTTCCCTTAAACATGAGTTCTTTGGAAATGCTACCTTCATTTTGTTTTCCTAAATTATATTATTTGCAATCTTTTTAGTGGTCTGTTAATTGTTATCTTGCTTAATAAATTTTATCTTTTTTCTACCAGTAACTACCAACAATAATAGTGCTTGCTTGCAGTCTTGTTGGAAGTGGAGATGTTTAAAAAAAACAAACTTTATTATCAATGTTATCTTGTAACATAAACTTTGATATCAATCTTACGTTGGAACATTTGAAATAGTGCAGCGCATGGTTTAAAATTAAAAGCAAATGAAAATCTAAACTCTCTAAAGTCCATTCCAATTATTTCTTTTTCTATAACACTCTGGTCAATTATTTTCTGTTAATAGAATTGATGGGTGTTTAAAACCTAGACCTATTTCCCTTTTGCTTTGTATGTTGTTGCAGAAAAATGTTTGCTTCTAAAATACATTTGAAAATTTAAACTACCTGCTTCTAGTTGTTTGAAATTATCTTGGGCTGATGTATTTATAACGACTATGGATGTATTTATAACTACTATTTATAATTTTATGATTTAACTATTTTTTTAAGCTTTTGAAAACTCTGAATATACAAGACAAGCGTTTTAATGAAAATTAGTAATAAAAAAAACTTAATAATAAAAATGGTTTTTTATGTTAATACATTTTGATACTATAACCATGTTTTAAATGAATAAAAAACTTGACTCAGTCATAGACTGTACAACACCCTAAGCAATAAGCTATACAATTGCCTTAGTGCTGATAATCAACTTACCCATAAAATCTTTGCCTAGGAGGTTTTCTACAAAAAAGTAGCCAGATGTTAACACTTGCCCACTACATGTATATATTGGTTTACATGTTACCAGTAACAGTGTGATGGAGATGATCCTGACCTGACTTAATTATTATTAATAAAAGTTAATAATCGATTAGGAAAAGCAGAAAAGTATCAAAAAAAAAAAATTGATTGAAAAACAAATTATTATCAAATTTTTTTTGATCAAAACATTTTTTTGGGATTAATATCGAAAAATATCTTAAAGTAATTAACTCGAAAAACAAAAGTCTAAAATGCCTATATGGAATAATACCGAAATTTACGAATAGTATCAAAAAACTAGCAAAGAATTAGAACATGCAAGGACTGTTGCTACATTGACTGAAAAATAGGTAGAACATGCAAGGAGTGCTGCTACATGGACTAAGGGTTTGGTATGGGTAGGCAGTCTTTCATTTCAAAAGAAATTTTTTTAGTATACTCTCTATTTTGATATTAATCCAGAGAGTCCTTATTCAAACTTATTCCTTTTTGAGCTATTTCGATCTTATTCTGCTTTTTGGATTTTTGTTTCATTCTCTATTTTGATGCTATTCCGGAAATTCCTTTTACGAGCTTATTCAGTTTAGCTGTTTTTGATACTATTACTATTAACCATTGATTAATTTGTCCCAGTATCAGAACTAACTGATCATATGATGTAATTTTCAGCATTAAAATTGAAGTTTGGTACTTTAAATTTTTTCAATAGTCTTCTGATTATCATAGGTTATCATAGAAATCATAGGTTATCATAGGTTTTCATAGAAATCATAGGTTATCATAGAAATTTTTCTTAATTATCATAAAAATATTTCTTATTTTTTATTGTTTAACAGTTTTTTTTTATCCAATAACATTTTACATTAGCAGATACATATATAGAACAGATTTCACATTTAAGTAGCCTACATGATTGCAGTGGCCTTTATGGCCTTGGGGAGGTGAACTAACATAAAAAAAAAATCCTAGATGTAAGATTCTTTCCATTCTCTTTCTATGATATTTGTCTTATCAATCATATAAGATAATCAATTTTTTTATTTTAAGATAAATTGTCTTATAAGATCTGTGTTGGCAAAATATTGTTATTAAATTCCTTAGCTAAATTTATTTATTACAAGTTTCTCTATATGATATTGATTTTTTTTTAAGTTGATAAAAAAAATTATATTAACAATAAACAGATAAGTTAAAACCCAGAAAGCAAATTTTGAAAGCAAATTATTGCATTTATTTGTATTTTAAATATATTTGATTTGGGCAAACATGTCTTTACAACAGATGAAGATTTTTGTTTATTTTAGAGGTAAAGATATTTGTCTATTTTAGAGGAATTAAAATTAAAAACAGGTTCTTTTTTTTAAAATTAAACAACGACTTATGAATCAGACAAAACTAATTTTAAAAAGTTTGAAAATCGCTTAAACCCTTAAGCAGACAGTTATTAAAAGTTATTAAGCAGACAGTTATTAAAAGGTTAAGTTATTGTGAATGAACATTCTTAATGAAGAAAATATAAAATACTTTTCTTTAAATACAATTAGAAACATTTTACTTAGAAAAAACATTGATCTTTATGCAGCTGTCAGAAAACTCATGCTGAGAATAAAAGATCACAAGATTCTACATCTTGTAGATTCTACATCTTGTAGATTCTACATCTTGTAGATTCTACATCTTGTAGATTCTACATCTTGTAGATTCTACATCTTGTAGATTCTACATCTTGTAGATTCTACATCTTGTAGATTCTACATCTTGTAGATTCTACATCTTGTAGATTCTACATCTTGTAGATTCTACATCTTGTAGATTCTACATCTAGGGAAAGAAATGGGTCTTGAGAAAAGTTGCTTTGTTGTACTGAGGGTGTAAAATAGCAGTTGGATTGTTAGTAATAGCTTTACCTTTATTTTAATAGGTGTGTAATCTTTATATAGGCTAAATGAACCAACATACCTATACAAAGAGACAAAAGAATTGCATGGTTTCATTAGTAGACCCAATGTAAATATGAAAAAGCTTAAGAAGATTGCTTAGAATGAAACAAGTTAGAAAATTATCTTTTTTCATAACTTTACATTTATAGAATATAAAAATATCTGAGGATATTCAAAAAATAAATAAGAAATAATAATAATAATTTGAAAATAATTTCAAAGAAACGTGTTAATCTAAAAAATTTTGTTATTGTTATATTTATGTGGGGCCTTATATTGTTTGTATAAATTGAGTTAGGGTCCATAGGCATGAGCCATGGCTTGTCTTTAACTTTTTTAAATGTTGAAATTCAATGACCTTTTTTTTTCTTTCTTGTATTATTACATGTTAGCCAAGGGCAGCCTAAATATCCCAATATAATTTTTTCCAGGCTAACACTCTAAAAACATAAAACAAAGATCTGTTGCCCAGGACAACTTAACCACCTGATTTGGTTCACAACTAATCAATTAATGCTTGAATGGAAAAAGAATTGGTCAAAGCCAAATAAGGTCCATAATTAGCAAAAATGGAGAATAAGATATTATTTTGAGACCAAAACTTACAATAATCTTGTTTAACAATGGACAACGGAAAAACAATACTGGATTTAAAGACACAACTTTTTTAAGGTATAAGGTAAAACAAAAAAGAAAAATGCTTTAGAAAGTATTTTATTCTAGATTTAAATTATTTTATGTGTTTTATCATTTTATAGAAAAATTAATAAAAAATAGATACAAAACAAGAAAGGATTAAACCTGTGTATAAGTTTTACATGACTACAGATATGTTGGTTAAAATTTCACTTATGACCACTTTAAAACAAAGAATACACCTAAAAGTACTATCTACAACATAATTAAATGTGCTGAAAGTAAATCTGGTTACCAAAGAGTTCATGGAAGTGGATGAAAGGCTGAAGAAATGACTAAAATATACATTAAAAGGCTTAAACTTATGTTTGACCATAAAGATGGAGTTTCTCAACGACTGACAGCTAAAAAGTTCAACTGAACTCAGCATCACATTAGTAAATATAAAAAAAGATAAAAATAAAACCAAGAAAAAAATGAGAATTCCAATGTTCTGACCAGCAAAAAGTAGTTGATAGAACTAAGTGCATTCGATTGTGCCAGAAATTCAAAAATCGTAAACCAATTATCAATAATGAGTCTTCACATTAAATCACTCTAGTATTAATGAAAATGATATATTTTATACTAGCGATATAAAATCAACTCCATTTTTAATTAAATACCTAACAAAACAAAAGTTTTAAAAAAATTACTTTTATGTATTGCCTTTACTGAAAATAGTATTTCTCATTTGTCATTTTGTGCTAATATAATTTCGATAAAGCTAGTATAATTTTGATAAAGCTGATATAATTTTGAGGACTACAACTCTCATTATGCTTGCATATACTTTGCATAATTTTTTTTTTTTTTTGTAAAATATAATATATACAAACATGATCAGATATTCACACATAATAACTTATAAAGTAATATAAACAGTCAGCAATACCTGATTCAAACATTTTATCATATTCTGACTTAAAAGACAGCGATGAAACATATTGAATAACATAACCCAGTGGTACATTAATGACACCAGTCCCTTTAAAAGTTGGCGCTTCTGAAATTTCATCTTTATCACATCTGAACATTCTTACTCCACTAAACAAATTTTTAAATCATAATTAAAACAATTATCAAAATCCAATTATCAAATGCCTTATTGAACAATAATTCAACAAAGCCTCTAAATATCAAATATTGAAAACAATAAAAAACAATATTCTTATCAATGAAAAAGGATTAATTTTAAACAAGTTAAAAAAACAAAACAAAGTTAACATTAAAATTATTTTAAGTAGTTTTAAAAAAGTTTACTCTTTGGCACCAGTAAATCGCCAACCAGGAGTCGTCTCATCAGCATTATAAATCTTCATCATTGTGTTAAATCCTTCTTGTAAAACATTCATATAAGGAGCCCTGATTTAAGAAAAAAGATTAACTTAATCAAAAAAATTAAACAATTATGAATCTATTAGTAAACAAATTATATATTTATTTCTTCAATTAAACAAAGATTATAATTATTTCCTTCAAGTTTAAATGGCTCTGCTCTATTAATGTTTCTTCAGGAGAATAAGTGTTAAAAATCCTTTTTTTTTAGTTCTATAGAATTGACTTTACTATTGTTTTTATGTTTGTACCAGCATAAGAGTTTTTATGTTTGTAACAGCAAAAGAGTTTTTATGTTTGTACCAGAAATATTTAAAGGTGCACTCCGTTAGACCTATAAATTAAAATCATTATCCTGTGGTGATGTGTTTATATTGCAGATGTAAATTTTATTTTTACTTTAAGACACATATCTTGTAGAGGACATTGTGAAGATTGCCAACAGTTACATGTTGGAATACTTATATATCAGAAAAATTAGATATTAATACTGGTGGTGTTAGAAAGACTTTTACGTATTGTTGTTAAAGATTTTGCAAAACATGTGTGTTTTTGGAAAATGCTTTTCAATTAGATTTAGAAAATTTTCTGGGGAAATGGGGGATTAAACCAAATGTTTCATGATCTTGATTTTGATTTTGAGGCAAGTTTTTTTCGAAATACAATCTTTTCATTATAACCACAAGCTGCCAAAGCATTATAAATTGTTATAAAATGGTATTGCTCTATCAGAAACTTTCTTGCTAGATGATATCTAATATGGTAGCATATCATGGTTGGTATGGATTTAACAATACTAGGGGGTGGTTAGAACTTATATTGATGTATAATGGGTAGTTACCTGGTTTACTGTATGGCTGGAAAGTATCATCTGACATTAAATGGATATCGAGAAGTTTACAATTTTGTAGGTTTTTATAGTTAGTTTTAGATTAAACTTCTCCTTAAAGGGATCCCTAAGTGCTCCTAACATATGATCTCATATGAAAGAGCATAAAAAAAAAATATGTAAGTTTTTTTTCTTTTTCCCTAAATTGTAATAATAAATGCATGCTAACAAAAAGCAATTGCCGAAATCACTAAAAAACAACTCCATTTTCGTTAAAGCGAAAAGTTGAAAAGTTGGTTTTTATCTTTGTTTATCAAAACTTCATGTTTAAAATAATGCTTAAAAACGTTAGAGCAAAAAAATTACTGACTTTTATTAGCATTTTTATACTGTTTGAAAAAAAAAACTAATAAAAAAGAATTAATATATAATTATTAATTAATATATTATTAGTTAATTCTTTTTTATTAGTTTTTTTTTTCAAACAGTATAAAAATGCTAATAAAAACCAGCAATTTTTTTACTTTAACATTTTTAAGCCTTATTTTAAACATGAACTATAATTCGATTTATTAAACCAAATTTTTTTGTTTTATCTTTTATTGGTTTAAAAACATCAACCATTTAAATGAAAAACTTAATTATATTTAAACTTTTATTAGTCCTTTATTCAAGAAACAATAAATTATAAAAAACATGGTATCTAATTTTTTATTAAATTTTTGACGATGTTTTTTGATTTATTGACGATAATTTTTTCCCCACATCGGCGCGAGCTATAAGAGAGAGGGGAGGGGGGGAGAGAGCTATAAGAGAGAGGGGGAAGGGGAGAGAGCAAAAAAAAAAATTTTTTTGCGATTAGATTTTTTTGTATATTCGAGCCCTGTCTTAGTTTAATTTCTAATAAAATGTCTATTCAACCTTATCAATTTGAACCAAAAAAATATAGCAATTTAACATAAATGTTAATTTAACTAAAACATTTTACAATCATTATTTTTTTTATCAAGCAAAAATGAGAGTAACCGTCACTTTTGAAACCATAAAAATTACTGAAATAAATTTATTTTTTTACTAAGAAAATATTTTAAATAAACTTTCATAGTCAATATTCATTTGTTTTTAATTGACTAAAAAGACTTTAAAATTTGACTTCTATTCATTTTTAGCTGTGGAATTGCCCTTATAACACAAATATATAAATTAATATTAAAAAAAAAAATTTAATATACAAATATATTTTCACAAAATGCTACAAAACTTATTCTTGTAAGTAATTATGTGTTAGTTGAAAAAAAACGACTTTACTTTTAAATTTAATTCCCAATTAATAAGTTTGCAATAATGACATTTTGTCTACTTTGTTTAATTTGACGTACTAACGTTAGTCTTTGAGGCAATAAAGTCAATAAACTTTGGACAAGGCGCATTTTCTTTAATAGAAGAAAAGCGTTTTTTTGAAAATTAAATTTGTTAGTGTGTGTTCATTATTATGTTTTAGAAAAAATAATATACATCAAACATTTTTTTTTTAATGCTTTATCATATGAGATCATATCTTTATAGCACTTAGGGATCCCTTTAAAAAAAATAAACAATATTTTTCTTGATTCTCTCAGATTGTTGTCCATTTATCCAGTGAAAAGAGCAAATTCATCTCTATATAGGCTAACAGATTGCAACCTAATCTTTCCTTATTGTATGCAGAATAATAAGGCCAACTAACTCACATATTGCAGCCCCATCGAAAATTCATAGTGACATCAAAATTAGGATCTCTTAGTTATTTGACCTAAATACTATTATTATCAATACAAAGTTATGATTTTCTTGAGTAATTTATAATTTCTAGTGTTTTATCTGATTTTTGTAAATTTTTTAGCGCAAATAAGAACATACTAATGCACTACAATATCACACCTGTAGACATCAACAGTCTTTAAAATCAGTAAATCAATTAATTGTTCTTTATTATATACCTTTGTCCATAATCTTTTTTTTTTTTTTTTCATATGCTCACTGGTCTAAAAAACCCACTGGTCTACAAAAGCTAAACTTGTTAACTTAATGAACAAAAATTTGTTAATAGGAGGAGGAGGAAGGGGGAAGGGAGGGAAGGGGTGGGGTAATTAAAATTAACCAATTATAAAATTTAGTAACCAATTTTAAAATTTTTTAAGTTATACAAGTTATACAAGTCAAGGAAGTAATATAAAAGTGTTGATAATCATTTTTAAATGTTGTTTTACCAACATGATCTACAAAATTGTCAAGATCTCAAACAATAACTTATTTATAACAACTTTAGATTTTGTTTTGTTTTGTTCAAGAATATGATTTTCATTATTTTCAATAATTTTTCACTACTTTGTTTAACAAAATACTTTTGTTAAACAAAGAAGTCAAAAACTGGTGGATCAAAAAATACATCTAGAGCAAAAGTAAGGTGTACATAATAACCTAGTAACCTAGTAATCTAGGCCAATTTAATGATTTATCTCTACTACTAACATCAAGAATTGCATCATTAAGATTAAAGGGAAACTAAACACCATATGAAACCAGAGTGTTAAGATGTAGAAAAATCATCTTAGACAGAGATTGGTAATAGTGAATGTACTTGATAGGGTGCATCATTGATGATTAAGGTGGTTTGGGCATGGCATAAAGATTGAGTATAAGCATTTGAAAGTTAGCAGGTTCATGAGATCAAGGAGAGAATTAGAAAACCTTGTCAAGATACTTTACAATTGACACAAAAACCCTCAGTCAAGGAGAGAATATAACATAAGATTGGAGAATCAGTTTATTTAGGTTCACTAATTTATGTTTATCCTAACAAATTAGTCAATGATTATACATTATTTGTAAAGTGATGTGTTCAATAAAGTTTGAGTTTATTTAATTCAATTAGTAAATTATTATTTTGTATCACTTTTGTATTATTTTGTATCAATAAATTATTACTTAGTATCACTGGTGTATTTATGATATCATAATAAATAGAATTCAATGTAATGTTGCTAACACAAAAGCCAATCAAATCAAAAGTTGTTAAAACAAGAGCCAATCAAAATCTCTGTTTATATGTTTAGTTGTTTAGTTTTTTCTGTCTCAAAATAAATTATCTAACAGTAAAGCATACAACAGTGAAGCAACATGGTTTCATCTTAAATGATTGGTAAGCTTCAGTTATATGAACATTCTGGTTTAAATGTTGACCTGTTTATGGCTTGGCACATAATTTTACATGAGCATCCTGGTTTAAACGTTGACCTGTTTATGGCTTAGCACATAATTTTTCATTACAAAAAGTTAAATTTGAATGTAAAAAATGTTTTTCCAGTGACATAATATAATTTAATAATTTTATGAAGTAACTGTTAAACACCATTTTTCATGATAATTTGATAATTTCTGAAAAAGAAATTTCACATATTTTAAAATGAGCAACTGAGTAACATGCAATCTGATTGCCATTATACAAAAATTCTTCAAATTTGAAAATATTAGACAAATCAGCAAACACTTATGTATATATATATATATATATATATATATATATATATATATATATATATATATATACATATATATATATATATATATATATATATATATATATATATATATATATATATATATATATATATATATATATATATATATATATATATATTACATATATAACTATAGAAAAACTAAAAACAATTATTTTCTTACTTTTTTTCCAACACTTTACATATAATAAAGTGTTGGAGAAAAACTAAGAACATAATTGGGATCAGCAAAAGGTTTCAATTTAAAATTAAATTTAATGCAAATTTATTATTAATTTGTTAAACCAGTAATTTAACAACTATGAAAACTTACAATTGAATATTGATTTTTTCTAATAAACTTTGTTCTTTAATACCATTGACTTTCACAGATTTTGCTAATGAAATTGGCTCTATATTTTTTATGGATTTTTCTAACAAACTTGTTTTTTCTTTGCTAGTATTGATTTCCACAGAATTTTGAGCTTTAATAAAATCATTACTATTATATCCAGTACTCTTTTGAGATTTTTCAGTACTCATCTGAGATCCATCAGTACACTTTTGAGATTTGTCAGTACTCCTCTGAGATTCATAAGTACTCTTTTGAGATTTGTCAGTACTCCTCTGAGATTCATCAGTACTCTTTTGAGATTTGTCAGTACTTCTCTGAGATTCATCAGTACTCCACTGAAGTTTGTCAGTGTTCCTCTGTTTGTTAGTGCTCTTCAGTGAAATACCATCATCATCATTATCATCCAACTGCATTAAAGGTTGATTACTAGCCTGAGATAAGTTATCCATTTTGATCTGTAAAAAAAAAAAAAAAAACTTGTATAAATTAAAAAAAAAAAAACAGAAAATCAAATAATAAATGTTAAACTCAATTTTGATAACTAAAAAAAAAAAAAAAAAGTTACTGCTAATAAAAAATCATATAGAATACCTAGTGGTACCAATTGAAGTGCGAAATTTTAATTTAGTAAAAAAATTTAAGAGAACATGTTTTTAATGCAAGAACAAATGTAATATATACATATTATATGCATGTTATGTTTTAGTTAAAATGCTAAAGTACACATTAATAAAGAGAGTCCTCGAAATAACCCCCTTTTGCCCGTATGCACGCCTCCAGTCTTGGACGCCATTCCTCGATTGATTTATGCACAGTATCCATGGATAAAGCATCCCATTCTCTGAGAAGTGATCGCTTGAGGGCATCAACAGAAGTGTGAGGTTTGCAGCACACCTTCGCCTCAAGTTTAGACCAGATTGCATAATCCAATGGATTAAGATCTGGTGATGCTGACGGCCAGGCATCCGTGGAGATAAAATTGGGCACATTGGCTGTCAACCACCTCTGTGTTGTCTTCGCTTTGTGCAAAGGGGCACTGTCTTGTTGGAATGACAATTGTTCCCCATTGAACAACGAGTCATTTAAAGGTCATTTAAAAATAAATGCGGGAACTATATAAAAAGCACATGCCTGTTAACATGACAAGTTTAAACAAACTTCGCACTTCAATTGGTACTACAGGGTAATAAGTATATCCAACTTGATATATTTATATTGAAACATAAAAAAAAAATTACAGTTTTGTATTACAAAAATATAATTGTGTAATATGTGATTTTAATACTTAAAGCCTATTAGAATGTCACACTGTCAGACTATATTCATACTTTCTTATAGTCTTTATATATTTTATAGCCGCACATAATATACATTTTATAGCCAACATAATAAATATTTTATAGCCAGACATAATATATATTTTATAGCCAGACATAATTAATATTTTATAGCCAGACATAATATATATTTTATAGCCAGGCATAATATATATTTTATAGCCAGGCATATATTTTATAGCCAGGCATAATATATAGCCAGACTTTGTAGCTTATATAGACTATATAGACATTTCTTTATAGCCGAATGATGCCCACAGTTTAATATATGTATAAATTTGTATTAATTATGGAATATTTTTTATAAAGTATTAAATAACTTATATCTGTTATACTTTGTGCAAGAAATCTGTGTTGCTTGAATTAGATAGAGCAATAATCATCTACAGAAAATTATGAAAAAAAAAAGGAAAAGTTGTGTCAAGGGAGATAAGTAAAGCAAACAAATAGATGATAAAAATAAATGGAAGAAAGATTAAATTTAAGAAGATCAAGAGTAAATCGTGCTTGAAAAAAAAAAGAAAAGATAATTTATCCTTAAACTACAGCTGAAAGATAATTATATACATAAGGATAAGGCATAACTATTTGTAAAAAATTTTTCCTAATTTGTCCCTCAAACCTAATGGCCACACTCTTCCAATTAAACAAACTAACCCATTGTTATATATCCAAATCACTGTAGCTTCTGTTGCTAAAGTCATTTCTCAATTAAAGTCTTCTATAGTTTGTGGCCCAGACAATATTTTTCTTTTTGCTGAATTGTCAACTGTATTAACAAAAAATTTACTATTGTGCATTAGATGGAAACAGTGAGGCAAGGTCTACTGTTCTTGACACATCAACAACTTTCAATAAAATTTGGCATCCTGGTCTTCACCATAAGCTTGCTTTACGTCATGTATCTGAGAAAGTTTTTGAGATTATTAAATCATTTTAATATTTTTAGTATTTAAGTCAACCTAGTCATCACTAGGTTCTATCTTTGATCCTGTGCTATTATCTACAACAATTATCTTACATCTAATATCAATTATCTTTCTAACAATCTTACATCTAATCTTATAGGATTGCTAATGACTCAACTTTATACTCCTGTCTTTTCAAAATGTCTTTTCTTTTCAATTGCTTAGATTAGAAAGGTAATATCAAACATGATCATTCTGTAGTGGCTTGGGACTTGCAGTGGCTTTTAAACTTTGACTGCAATAAAACTAAACAATTTACTGCTATTAACTATTGTAATATTGTAAAATGAAAACAAAAAATGTGATTAGGATGATATAGAAAACTAAGACAGATCGATTTATGGAAAAATAATGATATATTATAGCATACTTAAAGTATTATAAAACAGAAAAAGATAGTTTTATAAACTAATTTTTCATCTGTAAGAAAAACAATTTTTTAAACAATTGAATAACAAACTAAAACATACAATTTAAAGACATTAAACATAACAAAAGATCTAATATAAAAAATAAAATTGCAATATATCAAAGTTTGCGCAAGTAAATGAACTTTAAAAAATAGTAATTAAAATATCCACCATGCGCTTTTCTGCTAGCCACATCTCTTTTTTTCAACAATTCAACAAAATTAATAAAAATTTCAATTGCAATACTTCTTTAAATAGTATTACATACAAATTGTCATACTATATATATATATATATATATATATATATATATATATATATATATATATATATATATATATATATATATATATATACATATTAGTCTTCTCTGTTTAGCCAGCGCTTTCGTGCTCAAATCTTTTAGTGCTTGCCCACACGCCTGCAAAAACTTTGGTGGGGGGTATCACCAAGGAGAGGGGGTACCGCCACCCAAACTTTTTTCTCAGAATAACCCTGTATATACACATATATTGCAACTTTAATTCCAGCAAATAATATTGCAATAAACAACTGATAGTTATTTACTGCAAAGAATTATCGCAGTACTGTCGACATAAATTTTAATAAATAGCAACCCTCTAACTAAGTTCTCTTCTTTATGTCTTCTCGGGTTATCATTTACTACTGACCTTTCACGGAAACCATATATACAATCAATTGCTAAATTAACATCTGCTAAGGTTGCTTCTCTTAATTGTGCTTACCATTTTCTCTCCTGATTTTATTCTCTACTTCTACAAATCTTTTATTCAACCTTATATGGAATACTGTTGTCATATTTGGGCTGGTTCTTCTAATAATGCTCTTTCTTTTCTAGACAAGGTCTAAAAACGCATTATAAACATAGTTGGACCCGGTCTATCTGCTAAGCTTGAGCCTCTTTCTCATTGTCGTAAAGTTGGATCTCTGTCTTTTTTCTACAAAAACTATTGTGGTGCTGCTCAAAGGAACTGTATTCTCTAGTTCCATTAACTAAAACTCATTCTTGCTTGACTCGCCATTCATCAAAATCTCATTCTTTTACTGTATCTCCCCCTGCATGCTCCAAAAACTTTTAGTTGTCTAGTTTTAGTTTTTTACTTTAGTTTTTTTTTTCCCGCACCACAACCCTTTGGAACTTTCTCCCATCTTCATATTTTCCAGACTCATACAACCTTCAACTTTTTAAGTCTTCTGTCAATTGTTTCCTTGCTCTATAACCTTATTCTTTTTTTGTAGTAATTCCTAACTTAATAGTGGCTGTATGCATCCTTGTTGGAAGTGAATCAGAATAAAAATATATGATAAATTTGTTAAAGCTTTTTTTTAACATCTTCGCTTCCAACAAAGGTGCAAGCAACCAATATTAGAGTAGGAAGTTACTGGATAAGAAAAGATGAAGATTATAGAGCAAGATAACGCTTAACAAACAACTTAGAAATGTTGGCTTTTTATCAAGATAAGAATAAATGGTCATCAGCGAAAAATGATACCTTTGATGTAAGAATATCTGGAAGATCGTTAATGTAAATTGAAAAGAGAATACGACCAAGGATAGAACCTTGAGAAACCCACTCTTGAAGTTACAAGATATGAAGAAGAGTGCTGTCCATCAAGTACAACTTTTATACTAGAATTGGAAAAGAAGGATTCAATAATCTTAAAGATACCACTTGATACACCGTAAGAAGAAAGCTTATGGAGAAGACCAGCATGCAGATAAGCACTTGTTAAATAGTTTTGAAAATTTTAGATGACAGCTACAGAGCTTCTGCAGGAAAAAGGACAAAATGTTGTCTAGATCACAAGCTGTAAAAGAAGAAGCTGAAGTAATACGTATGTCAAGTAATGTATCAACCTGTTTATCGGCTATATTTGGTAGAACACAACTAGTGGAATCAAGAGATAATATTCATGAAAAGTTCTTAGCAAACAATTTAGCTTTGTCTTTAGGTGAGGTGACAAAATCTGAACCAGATAAGAAAGGTAGAATAACAGATCTATTCTTATTATTGATACTGTTAAAGATTCTCCAGAGACCACGAGAGCCTAATTTTTGAGATGAAGTACAAGATTTCATGACCTGAGAAAAGTGGGCTTTTGGGTTAGACAAAACCTTTCTACAATGGTTTCTTTTAATAGTAAACAGATATCTGTTTTCTGGATAATTGTTTTGCTGATAGATATGAAAGTAATGGTTTCGATTGGAAATTGCAGCAGCACAATGTGAGGAAAACCATGGAGAAGAGTGAGGCTTGACTTGAAATGGTCGAGAGAGAATAAAAGATACCATGCCAGCCTGGATCCAAGAAATTAAGTAAAAAGCACATTTATCAGCAGGAAGACAAAAGATTTCTACCCAAGGGTCATCATGAAGAAAATGGCGAAAGAGTTTTAGCTTTAAGGTAGTTGTAAGAGGTACAATGATAGGGGGATTCTGATAATGTGGAGAATGTGAAGAAAGTGAGCATTGAATAGGATCAGAAACAAGACATAAGTTGAGTAGAGAAGGTAAATGATTTGGATTGTCAGGAAAGCAAGATGGAAAATCGACTATTTGAGTTAGAAATTGAGAAAGACAAAAGTTGTGCGCCTGCAGAGTTGCTGACACTAGAGCCAAGTTATTGACACTAGAGCCAAGCTACTGACACTAGAGCCAAGTTACTGACACTAGAGCCATTCAGTGTGATGAGATTAAAGTCACCAACAACAACGATATTGGCTGATAGATAAAGAGAGAGGGCTAGGCCGAATTTGATCAGAAATAACATCAAAAAAAGTGGAGTCTTGAAATAAAGGAGAGCGATATAGAACAAAGAGTAAGGCGATAGAGTGAAGTGGTACTAAACGAAACCACATAAAAAAATAGTCGGTGGATTCAAACTTAGTTTTCCAACAAATGGGTGAATTTTTACTAAGGTAAATGCCCAGGCAAAGCATGTGACTATTAGAGTCTTTATGAATTAAAGATAACCATAAAGACTAAGATCACAAGATGAGCCGAACTCAAATTAGTCTCACAAAGAACATGCAGGTCTGGTGAACATTGCAAGAGATAAGACTCAACAGAAGAAGAATTTATAGATCTTATTTTCTAACCGTGATTAAATCTTTATCTATCTAAGCCTAAATAGATTCGATTGTATTCAAATCTTCTAATAGAGCAGGATAAGGCAATTAATCAACATTGTTATCTTTTTGACTTTGCAAGCTAAGTGGGCAGTTGCCATGTTTTCCCCTGACTCGGTTATATTTTAATTGTACAATAGCACATTTATATTAATTTGGCACACAAGGTTACACACAGTTATTCCATTACAATAATTACAATAATTTTTGTATTGTTTTGCTGGGATGAAAAACAATTACAATAACTGTTGTGGTGTATTGTATTACTATTTCAAAATTTTGAGAAGTGAAGCCAAGAAAGTCAAAAAAGTATATATATATTACGTATACTTAATAAATATTAGGTTCAGGGGCGCTTGTGGCACTGACATTTGACGTGGCAAACCATTTCTAGCAACCATTTACATACAGTAGCGTGCAAAAGTTTAGAAATACCTACTTTTTTTCAGTTTTTAACGCATAACTTTTCACAAACTTTTTCACATATATATATATATATATATATATATATATATATATATATATATATATATATATATATATATATATATGTATATATATATATATATATATATATATATATATATATATATATATATATATATATATATATATATATATATATATATATATATATATATATATATATATATATATAAATCAAACAAAAACCTTAAAAAGTTGTGAGTAGGAAACATTTTAAAATAATTGAAATAAACAAACTAAAAACAAAAATGAATAAAACTAATTCAAGAAAAAAATCACCATCAAATTTTTTAACTACCATGTAGCAATAAAAATAGAAATCAGAAATTATATTTGGAAGTAAGAAATTAAAAAATAGAACAAATAATTGTAGCATGATTTAAGAGTAATAACCTTGATGATGTCAGTTAATAAAACAACAGAAATATAACATGCAAAAACAGTAGAGCAAAATGGTAACAAATAAGGGTGGATCTGTTTATATAGATAAATCTTAGTATAATAAATAAATATACTTACTTAAAAAACAAATTTTATAAACAAATTTGTTTAATTAAAAATAGAGACAGAAATTAAAATTATACTAATTTGCACTAAAAACTATAGAAATCATATGAGCTAATCAATAAAATGATATATGTATACATCATGAAAGTGTAATATTTGTTATGTAAAAGCAAATATGACAAAATATATGAAAAAATAGTAAATTGACACATGCCATGAAAGGGTAAGTAGGTGATGTTATATATGAAAACATACTAAAATGAAATGTACCATAAATGCAATGTGTACAATAAAACAAATGTGAATATACAATAAACTGTCAAAAAAACAAATACTAATGCATTGTAAAAGTTAGTACTGTATGTACCATGTGTTAAAGCCAAGTATTAGTGGATACCAGCATAAAAAAATTATCTTTGAACCTATGTCAAACCAGCCCAGCCATACTGCAAATAACCTATAATGAATTAAACAGCTATACATAAGATTCATCTCTAACCCCAGTTTCAAAAAGCTAACCCAGACATATACCAGAAAGAAACGCCTTTTCCAATGACAACAGTAAATAATTTTGTAAATTTGTATAAAATTTTTAATAATCATTTATGCAAAATGTCTTTAAAACAAAAAAATATATATATTATTTTATACTTACTACAGGTTCATTGATAACACCTAAAAACAAAAATGTTGAATCATTTATGAACCATATAAAATTTTGGTAAAGTAATAAGAAATCAAAAATTGATAAAAAAAAAAATACAAACCAGTATCTGTAACAACTGCATTACACTTAACAGTAGTTGAGATATCATTCTCTTTGCATTTATCAGTTGAAATAAGTTTTAATATTGAAATAGAATCAATATGTTCTTTCAATAATATTAGACATGAAGACATGCAAGAGCAGATATCACTAAATTTTTTACTAGAAGGATATGAAGCAATAAGATGGAAAATTGAGCCTAAAGAATTATATTTAATATATAAATATTTATATATATATATATATATATATATATATATATATATATATATATATATATATGTATATATATATATACATATATATATATATATATATATATATATATACATATATATATATTTATATATATATATATATATATATATATATATATATATATATATATATATATATATATATATATATATATATATATATATATATATACATACATATATATATATATATATATATATATATATATATATATATATATATATATATATATATATATATATATATATATATATATATATATATATATATATATATATGTACAGGACCTATTCTAGAAAATTTATCTATTTGGGTTGCGGTACCCCCTCGTTCGGTGGACTTTAGCGATAAATTTGGCATTTTTTTCATGAAAAACAAAAATTTTGTCATAAAAACCTAAAAAAACCTAAAAAAAAAGGTCCTCAAATTTTAATTTGGGCGGAACCTAAATCGACGCCTAAATATGGTCGACGCTGTCAAAAATAGTCTAGAATAGCCCCTGATATATATATATATATATATATATATATATATATATATATATATATATATATATATATATATATAAAATAGTATATGCAAGTTAAAGTCTTATCATTTTAAATTAATTAACAGAGAAACCTATTAAATTCACAAATGAACCTGTATTTTACATTATCAACTCAAATTTTTTAAGTTTGTCATTTAACAAGTATTTCTATTGTTTACTGTGTTTTTATATGCAGATATTTTGTGTTTTTTTTGTAAGTTTTTTAAAATTTCAAGAGCAGAAGTTCAAATTTGAACTTCTGCACTTGAAATTTTAAAAAACGTACACCTTAAGGTAAAATTAATGGTTTTTTTTTTGTGTAGATTCATAATATTGGAAAAAATAAGCCTAAAGATGAACCAATAAGTGTAGAAAAAAGGGTAGCAACACTTACTTTGCTTCAAGAAGACTATACAGTGAAAAAAAATGGCTGAAAAATTAAACCTTAGTAAATCAACAGTTAGTTACAAAATTTGTCGATATCAAGAATCTGGAAGTTTGGAAGACAGAAATCGTCCAGGCCCTTTTCGCATAACAACAAAAACTGATGACCGACGTATAAAAGTCATCAGTAAATGTAATCGAATGTTAACTTCTCCACAAATAACAGCTATTTTCAACTGTGATTGAAAAAAAAAGTTTCTGTCAGTACAATCAAACAAAATTGCAAAAAGCTAATTTGCATGGTTGTGTTGCTATCCAAAAACCATATTTACAAAAAGGTAATCGACAGAAGAGATTCTGTTGGACATATTCCACAAAAATTGGACGATGGATCAATGGAAACGAGTACTTTGGACTGATGAGTCAAAATGAAGTTTTCAGAAATAAGCGAAGAGTTTACATTAGAAGATCTGCCGAAGAAAAAATGTTAACTCAATGTTTGGTTCTAACAGTAAAACATGGTGGAGGCTCTGTGATAGTTTGAGGTTGTTTCTCTCTCGATGGAGTAGGAGATTTGCGTAAAATCAATGGTAAAATGAGAAAAGAACATTACAGAGATATCCCGGAAACATATGTGATCCCTTCGAGACATCGATTAATTGGAGATAATTTTATTCTGATGCATGATAATTTAACATTATTATGTAGAAATAATTTAGAATCAAAAAAAGCTGAAAATGTATTTCATGTAATGACCTGGCCTCCCCAAAGACCAGACCTCAACCCCATTGAGTTACTATGGGATGAACTGGATAGAAAAATTAGAACTGTATGTCCAACATCAAAATCTCATTTAACTTTTTAAAATTAATTAAACTGAAATTTTTGTTTTTTTAGTTACCAATTATAATTTGACATCATATTCCTTTTAAGTATTTTTAATGTTTAAAAGATTGTTTGTGTTTGCTTAACGCTTATTTTTGTTTGGCCTTGGTTTAGCCGATATATTGTTTATCAAAGTTATGTTGTGAAGAAAGAATGTTATTGTAAATAACATTATGCCAACTACAAACAATTTTTAAAACATAAAAAATACTTAAAAGAGACTATGCTGTCAAAATTTAATTGGTAACTAAAAAAAAAATAATAATAATAACTTTTAAATTAATTAAACTGGTAATTAAACCTAAACCAAAATTATTCTAATTCTAAAGAATTCTTTCCTCAATTCAATTATTAAAAAAATATATAACTGATGTCTCTTTAAGGTTCCAAAATTATTATAAAATTAACTATAGCAATTCTTAACTTCCTTTAAAATATTTTTTCTATAACTTAAATTTTTTAATATTTAGATATTTTTTTTGATAAATCTATGGTTGGAAAAACAGCATGTCAAAATGATGAACCTACAGATGAAAAATTAGATACATTATTTTACTTAATTATTATTGCTCTGTTCTCTAGGAACATCGAGTACTCTATTTGTAGAAAATACTAACATAATATATATATATATATATATATATATATATATATATATACATATATATATATATATATATATATATATATATATATATATATATATATATATATATATATATATATATATATATATATATATATATATATATATATATATATATATATATATAATAAAATATAAACAATCATAAAAAGAGCCTATTGAAGAAAAAAACAACAACTTTGATTTAAATTCAATATAGAAACTGCTGAACTGTTTAATAAATACTTTGGAAAACAGAAGTTAACAAGTACTCGCCAAATATAAATAATTTTCTTAACAACTCTATATAAATTGAAACCATTATTTTTTCTGTTGATTTTGAATCCAAATTAAGTTGAATATGGTGTATTCAACTTTATTTGGATTCAAACTCAACTCATCTTATGACCTTGACAGAATAATGGATATTCCTCTAAAAACATTAACTCCTATTTTATTCCATTTTTATTTCTATTTGATGCCAGCTTAAAACTAAACACACTGTCTTAACAATGGTTTCATGCTTTTGTTTCTCCATTTTTTTAAAAAGGACATTTGACACTAAAACCAAATTACTCACATGCACTTGTTGTCATGCAATAGAAATTATGATTATCATTAATTATTTAACTTGCCGTAGCCTAATAGCTTATAATCGACATGGCTTTCTCAAAAAACATTCTACTTGTAGAAATGTTTTAAAATCTGTAAATGAAATGTTTAAAAATCTGAAATGTTTGTCTAGTGCAATGCTTGAAGCATTGCACTAGGCTAATATTTATCAACTAATTTAATATATTGTCTTTCAAAAGGCATTTGATTCTCATTTGTATCTCATTCTAAATTATTAGCCAAACCTGCTTTAACATAAAAAGTAATTTAATAAATTAAATAGATATCAACAAGTTAAGGTTGGAAATTTGTTATCAAGCCCAACTTGTATCATTTGTGGAGGTCCTCAGGGTAGCGTGTTAGGTCTAACATTTTTACTTAATATCATCAAACAACCGTTATAGTTAACAATTTTAATTGCTCTTTAAAACATTATGATGATGAAATCAAACTATACAGTTCATTTTGCAATACAGTTCATAGTTATAACTTAGTTAACATTTTTGATAAAATTGTACTATGGTCAGAAATATGGCAACTTAATGCTATTGCAACCTATTTCTATAAACCAACCTATTGCTTGCAGTGTTTTGTATATATGCATTTTTTACATATGCATATGTATATATGCAAGTGTTTTGTATATATGCATTGCTTTATTAAAAAAAAGTATTAATTTCTACTATAAATTAGAAAATCATAATTTAGTTTTTCAATCTGAAAAATCTCGATGTAAAATTCTCACCTTAATTATAAAAAACATACTTTAAGGGTTATGCATTTAGTAAAGACTAGAGCATAACTTGTTTTAAAATGCATTATATCTCATTTTTCTAGTATCTCTTAGAATCTTTATTGAATAAATTTAGGTAATATTAGATTATTCTTAGTGTGCTTAGTTGCCATATCAAATTGAACTAATAAAAGTAGTTGAGAACATGAAAAACCATTCCACTAAAAGAGCCCTGCATCTATTCATTTTAACCAACAATAGCCAACTTTATTTTCTTGATTCGAAGTCGAGATGGGATGATTTAAACATGACTTATTGACTAGCTTAAGTTAATTCATGCTTGAATTTTTTGAATGTTGCAATTTTTTGAATGAACATTGATGAACTCTGCATAATTTAGTCTCAATTGATAATTCTGAGTTTTGTTAGATTGACAATAAAAACAACATGCAAGGTCATAAATATAAGATGCATAAATCTTGATTAGATATTTACAAATAATTTCTCATACAGAATTATCGACATTCTTTTTCAGATAATATCAACATCTTTAAGAGTCAAATTAACTCATGCAATGACACTGAAAATGACCAGTCAACAGTTAATGATTGTCTACTTTTGGAAAAATTTATGTTTTGATCTCCCAATATCAATTCTGGCTGATCAAAGCTGATTAGCAAGAATAAGCTTGTGAACCAAATAATTGGACAGTTAAATATTATCTAAACCTTTGAAAGAATTGTCATTAGTGTATCATCACAAGATGATAGTACAAAGGAAGACCACTTGTTAAATGTAGCTTAACTTTAAAGGGAGTTAATCAGACAATGCATGTTTACAAATTATTGGAATATTATGATAGTAAAGATTAGGTGATAGGCATCTGCTCCGATACCATAAACAGCAACACTGGCAAAGAAAATGGTGCTAAACGTATTTTGTGAGATATTTTGAAGGTTGCCATCTGGTGGATTATGTGTCAAAGATGTATGAAAGGCATGTTTATCATTACAGTCGCACTAACAGACAAGAAAACTAAAGGGCTAAGACAGCAGCTCTATGCCAAATTGAAGAAACAATGGAAAAATATATGTTCAGTGATTAATAAAGGAAAAAATCTTTGCAACTTTTATACTGTTAGCTATATCAACTCTTTAGCAAACTACCAGTATAAAAATTTTTTATACTGTTTACTAAAGGGTTAAAAGTACAATGAGTATGTGGACGTTTAACGATTTTTTCATTTATTTTTTTCTGACAACACAACCCCTTTCTTTATCTCTATTATAATCAATCATTTCAGTACATTGGATTATGTTGAAGATGCTTTGTTTTGAAGTATTTTTCATTATATCTTTAAATATTTTCTTTATGGCCGAAGGCAAACTTTTTTCTAATGGATGAGGTAAATAAAATTAGTAAATTCCTTTTCTATTAACTTCTTGTATTGACTTTTTTACACAATGTAATATATAAAAAGAAAGAGTATTAAATATGCAACAATATGGATATTATTTAAAAACAAAAAACTTGTGTACTCTTTTAAAGCTTCAATCTTTTCATGGATTTTTATTGAACACCGGGTATAAAATTAATAGCAATAATAATAACAATGATAATAAAAAACAATAAAAAAGCATACACTTATGAACTTATAAATTTTTATAATAATAATTATCTACCATTATTTTCAACATTTTGAACATGAAAGCACATCCAATAACCATAAAGTTTTGTTAGCAAAATGTTTGAAGGATGAATATACAACCAAGACTCTGATAAATTTGAGAACCATTTCCTAGATAAAAAAACAACTTTTTTTCTGAAATATCATTAATTTACAAATCAATCCAATCAATTTAAAAATTGTAAACAATAATTAATATTGGTAATTGGTCAGAAAACTAAAAAAAGTTGTAATTGGTCAGTAAACTAAAAATATTGGTTATTGGTCACTAAACTAAAAATATTGATTATTGGCCATTAAAATAATAATATTGGTCAGTAAGATAATAATATTAGCTATTGGCCAGTAAACTAATAATATTGGTTTTGGTCAGTAATCTAATAATATTAGTTAAAGGTCATTAAACTAAAAATACTAGTTATTGGTCAGTAAACTAATAATATTGGTTATTAGTAAGTAAACTAAAAATATTGATTTTTGGATAGTAAACTAATAATATTGGTTATTGGCCAGTAAATTAATAATATTGGAGGGAGAAACTGTTTTTATTATTTAGGAGATACGATTAGATCACCGGTGGAAACAAAGAAAGCATCAAGCCTGGGAAAGATAAAAATACATCATTTTATTTATTTGTACAAATAAAGGTGAAGACCTTTTGGAAATTATTGCATGTATAGATTTGGGAGCAGATGAGCAAAAACATGAGAGGGTTGAGATTAAAAAGAAAAATAACCAAGATTTAGAGTAAAAGAGATGGCTTCATTGGAAACAAATGTGCAACCTTTGTAAGAGCTGAAAATTAAAGGTTAAAATTATAATGACGATGATAATGATAATTATGCCCCTGACCCAGTCAAAATCTGTCTTGGACTAGTTACTTGTACACGCAAGAAGTGATACTTTGATTGAGTTTTAAAATGGCGGTAATTAGTTATTAAAATATTAGGTTTTAAAAAATGATATAAGATCCAATTTAAAATTAACATTTAGTTAATTAATTGTTAAGCTGTTTGCATTGTTTACGTTTATGATATAGTATTTAACAGTCTTTATTCTTCATTTAGTTTTATTATTAACTTGTTATTCTCTGGTTCCTAGTCTCTTTTCTCTATTGCCAATATTTGTTGGTAATGAGATTCAATCATTTCATCTGTAAATTCATTATTTATAGGTGTATAACTTTAACCTTTTTTTTTTGTAAATCCTAGAAGCCTATGTAACTATTTAAATTAAAAGGATAAATGCAATTTTATCAAATATAATTATTCATTCTTTAAATAAAGGGGAATTACAAAACGTGAATTGAGAAAGTTGAATATGCCTAGTTGTTGAACTTTAGTCATTCAAACTCATCAAAATCATTTTAGGCATTTTACGCTGAAAAGTATGATGAAGGTAAATTTTGGAAAGAAAACTTTAGTGGAAAGCTCGGCCAAAATTTGTTTCGACAAAGTAGGTAAATAAAAAAGATAGACTTTAGTCCTCAAGCACATCACAGACTGTGTTTTTTTCAAGCGTTAGAGATAGAACCCAATCAACCCTTTGTATTCAACGCATTATATAATTATTATATTGACTTTGTCGCTCCCTTAACGATGCGTTAATTAATTAGGTTCGATGAATTGAAAAACTCAACGTGTTTGATACATTGAATGTTTTCAATGCATCAAACTTGGTTATTCATACAAAAATGTACCAAAACGATCAACAATGTGTTATGTAAAAAAATAATAAATTAAATCTAATATAATTAGTGGTTTTTCAATTTAGTTATGTTTCTTACAATGCCTTTTCATATGAGAAAAAGTAAATAAATTAAGTAAATAAGTCTAATGTATTAATAATCGTAAAATTAAATAGATTGTCTAATGAAAAGTGTAATGTCTATTGCAAAGAGTGACTTGTCCTACTATATACTATAAAAAGAGCATGATTTATTTCAAGAAAATTTTTAGCCACATTAACAGAGGCTATGACAGAAATAAACTTATAGCCACTTATAACTAAAAGAGGTTTACTTATAACTACAATAGACATTATTACACCACAGTCTTACTTTTTTCATAACTTTTAAAGTTTTGTAAACTTTTTCTGAAAATTTAGATAAAATATTGTCTAGTAATTACTTATATATGCATTTAAAGGTGTCAGAAAAAATACATGGCAGGGCATTTATTTTAGTAACACTATGGGAAAGTAGGTTTTGATTTCCTAAAATGCAAAGAAAATTTCCACTACAAGTTATGCATGAAGTGATTTCTGCTCAAAGGTATAAACGCATTCAAAAAGAAAAAATTCATATGAGATTTTTGTAATGCTTATATCTATAACATAATATAAAAACAAAAAATTGTCAACTGACAAAATTTGATAAATTTCATACCTGTTAATTCCCAGTGAAGAATGCTGGGTCAACAATATACTGGTCAGACTTAAACTAGAATCAAGGCAAACTATAGAAATAATATCCTGTTGATCTTTCAAACTTCCTTTTTCAACTTGAAACTTTTTTGAGTTAGGAAAAAGTGACGAAAAAATTTCAACATCAAGCAACTCTTTTAAAACAACCTAAAAAAATTAAAATTAATATTTTTATACTTTTTGCAACTAATAATTGATAATATATTTAAACAACAATATAATAATATAACATTAAGCCTGATAAATGTAAATAAAAAAGATAATTGAGTAAAAAAAAATGAAATAGCTTATACAAACACACATTTATATATATATATATATATATATATATATATATATATATATATATATATATATATATATATATATATATATATATATATATAAATATCCTATATTTATATGCATATATATATATATATATATATATATATATATATATATATATATATATATATACATATATATATATATATATATATATATATATATATATATATATATATATATATATATATATATATATATATATATATATGTATGCATATAAATATAGGATATTCCGCAAGAAAGTGGAAAACAAAAACAAAACAAAAAAACAAAAAGTTAAGAAAAAGCATACTAAACTCCAAAACTCTTTTTTCTAACTATTTAAAAATACTTTTAAGCAAAAAAATTATTTAAAAAAATCATTTTATTATACCATAGCATGGTTTTAAAGTTATAAGAATCGTATTAACATGTTTTTACAATTATTAACAGTCTTGTTGTGTAGCGTTAAAAATTGCATTGTATACCCATAATTAAGAACTTTAATAATGTTATATTGCATATTTTTAACATAACACACATGGTTGTTAATAATCATTTATACTTTTTTTCTTAAATCATTGATTGCATTCTTTTATTTGCTGTTTTTAAGCATTGGATTTTTTGTTAGGACTGTCATGACAAAAAAAATGTAAAAATGCTTATAAAACTTTAAGTAAAAACTATGAAACTCAGCGTATAATAACTAAAGTACGTGCTAAATACACACACCAAATGATTTTTTTTTTTAACCATGCCTTTTACTGAATTAAGTCTGTTAAAGTCAAACATTTTAATCATGCCATTCCAAAAAACTATATATGGCTGAAATCTACTTTAAAAAGCTCAGATTGCAGTTAAAAGGTTGGTCATAATAGTATCTGCCATAATATTTTGATTGGTTTACTGAAAAAAATCAGCTTTAAAAGAAATTAAAGCAAAATGATATCAAGGTCTATAACAGTTGTGTGAAAGTCTATCTGATCCAATCAAGTAGCAACTCTTGAGTATTCAATATGCCAAACATAACATAGTAGGACAAGGACTGCCAACATTTGTTATGGCTCAACACGAACTCCTGTTTGCACTAAACTAAAGTGCAATTACATTTTATTGCATATATTGTTGTTACTCATTTTAACTCATATATGAGATATATTTCATATATTGCATATGTACAACATATGAGTTACTAAATTTAAATTGTTTGTTACATTTGTGATTCAAAAATAAGTCATATGACCTAGTCAATGATAGCCTTGTTAAAAAATTTACTATCTTTCATGGTCTAGACGTTTATCAGAAATTTTATCAGTCCGATTCAAAAAATAAAAACAGACATTCAGATATCTTCAGAGCATAATTAAACTCGTAAAAATCTCATTGATTTTATTTTAACGTATGAAAAAAAAAATGTTCACAATCCTAAAAATTAGGAAATGCACTTAAAATTTTAAAATGACACACCAAAACATATTGAAATATTTTTTAAACTAAAATTTGCATTAATGAAGTGTTTGATTTAAATATAAAGAATTTTAAATTGTTTAAATCAAACATTTTACGTGAAGCAATTGTTTTATGCTTTTTAAGTTATTGATTATAATATTCACACTACTGTAAATCAAAGACTTTGAGACAAATGATCTCAAATCAAAGATTTGAGACATCACTGTAAATCAAAGACTTTGCTTATTATAATAGTAATTTAATGGTTGCTTGGACTATGGTTCAAGGTAGTGTTCTTGATAGTTTTTTAATATTAGAGTTTTGCCAACAGGTAGGAAAACAAGATTGAGTAAAGTACTTGTTAAATAGATTAGAGAGAATTAAAGAGATTTTCGGGGAAGACTTTTGTAAGACTATAACAGGAATCTGGATCACAAGTTGTAGAAGAGTTAAAGTGGGAACAAAAAGCCTGGATGATATGGATGTCTAACAATAGATTAATCTATTTACCTAGGATAACAATTCAAGAGATAAATTAGAGGAAAAGTTCTTTGCAAATAGTTCTGTCATTTTCTTGAGTGAATAAAATCAGACCCATTGATTAGAGATGGAATGTTAGACGAATTCAAATTAGCCTAACAAAGAGCAAATCTGATGAATTTTGCAAAAGATAAGATTCAACAGATAAAAAGTTACTTTAAATACCACAAGTATTCATTAAACATAAAAATAATTTATAAAAATAATTTTTTATGTTTATTATCTTTAGGTAATTTAGTTATTACATGTTTAAATGTATTAAGTTATAAACTTAACTTGATTTGATCATAGTGCATTTATGATCATATATATATACTACATCTAATAGAGACACTAGCCATGTGAAGCATGACACTGCCAATACTCACAGCTTCTTAAATAAAGTACTCCTAGTACTTTACAGCTTTTGATGAAGTCAGTTTCTTCGAGAGCTACCAGAGTGTCCCAGAAACCTTACTACCAGCTGGCTTCATAAACAGGTTCAAAACTAAATTTTGAACCTGTACTCAAATTAGGAGATAACAGAAACATATGTATTATCACTATTAAATCGACACAAACAAAAACTCATGAGTTATAACTTGTAAGTTATAATTCTATAAAATATATTCATATATTGATTATTATTCAACAATTAAATAAAACCTTCTACAAAAGAATACAATATAATTTCTTTGTGGTACCATAGATATTAAAAGCTCCTAGGAAAGTATTTAAGTTATTGTCATTCAAACAATGCTTGAATACTATAAGATATTTTGTCATAGTATTCAAGAATACTATGACAAAATTGCACTCTATAACTGACTACACTTATAATTTTTTATCTTTATATTTTGACCACAGCTGTTTTGATGTTTTAACAATTTAAATGCAATAAAAAAATCATTATGTTATGAATAACTTTTAATTGTTGATCTTTTTTGAAGTTTTTATTTATAGCAATTGTTTAAAATGAACACATTTTGTGTAAATTAAATGTTTTTATTAATTTTTATTTAACAGGCATGTGTTTTTTATGATAAATTTAAACATTTGAAACTATTTTTCCATGTCTTTCTATAAAATTTTCAAATGATTATTTTTTTAAGTTACTTTAAATTATGAATAAGTTTTTGTTTTTTTTTCGCTCATTCAGTGATAAAAAAAACAAATAATAATAATACAGTAAATCAATTTATAGTTTACACCTTTATAGTAACACCTTATAGTTGACACATTTATATTCACACCAGGCCCCTCTATGCTGACTATAAAATAAAAATACAGAAGCCTAAGACAAAGCAGCAATTGTGTCTCTAAAAGTTACTTTATTTATACTGTCTTTGAAAGCATTGATTGATGGAGCATTCATTGCTGCTTGGGAAAGTGCATTCCATGGTACAACAATTCTATTTGAAAACAAGTTATTTTGTTCTTCACAATTTTGTACAAACTAGCATTCTAGTTTTTGGTTATGCCCTCTCAAAATATACTTGGCTTTACTGTTAGAATGTTTTAGCGAGACAAAAAAATTGACAAGTTCAAGTTGACACATGGCTTACTAATCAGAGTATGATGATTAAAAATTAATATTTTAAAAAGACTACTTTTTTTTTTTAATTGTTAAATACAATTTTAAAATATTATACTTTTTCTTTTCAATAAATTAATTTCACTTTTCAATAATTTAAATAAAACTCGTTCATTTATTAAACAAACATTACAAGTATTTTGTAAAAGTGTTTTGCATAACTTTAATAAAACATTTAAAAAGATTTAAACATTTAAAGAGTTTTAAAGTAATTTATTTCAAATGCAATTAAAAACATAAACAAAAAGTATTTTTTGCTTCAAGTTTGATTTTTTTGAGTTTTATTTTAAAGCTTTTTTATTTCCTTTTTTGTAAAAAATTGTTTTAATTTTTCTTTAGTTATTTAATTTTTTCCTAGTTTAAGTTTAGTTGAGCATTTTTTTTTCAGCACATTTCTGAAATGTTTAAATCATCAAAACATCTAAACAGTTTCGGTCAAGTTGTCAACAAAAAAAATTATTTGTGTAGTCAGCAATAGCATTTGATCGCAGGCTTTTCCTGCCAAGCCTAAGGTGTAAACAAACTTGAGATAATTGTAAAAATTGTCTGGTTTTCATTAGGTAACTCTCTAGAGAGGTAAATAAAGGTTTTAGAGCTGAGTCAAACTTCTAATTTGAACAGACTGGAGTTCATCATGAAACAAAATTTTGGCTGACTACATCTACTTGTTATTTATTCAGACGACTCAAACCTAACACCCTACTAATTCTTTCTCCGAGGCAGAAAAAACAGATCAGGTAATTTGAAGACCAACAACATTGTATTTTTTCTTGAAACTGTAATGCTTCACAAAAACCCATGATGCATCAAATGGTTTTCAATATTGCTTTTCAGCTACAAACAATAGACGAGTTTAAAGAAGTTGCAGTTATAAGTTATTTATTTTACAAGAGCCTTGTGCATCAATCTTGTAATCTGTCTCCTAAGTAAATTTTGCTTTTGGTGATAATGAACTAAAAACTGAAGTTAAAACCAACATCACGGCTGTTTCAGAGTGAGCTTTACGGCTTCTTGTTTTTTTTGGAAAATATTGACTTAGGGGGTGTTACTAAAACATTTATAACTTTTGAAATATTTGAGATAATTTTGTTCTGTAAAAAGATTTAAAACAACAATAAAATGTTTTATCTTACGACCTTTAATACAATTAGGGCTGTACCGGATTTCGGCTATGGCTCCTGCTCCGGCCAAAATCCGGCCATTTTTACAAATCCGGCCCAAATCCGGCTCCGGCAAAAATTTAGCAAATCCGGCATAATTTTAGCCGGAGTTTTGAATTTTGTCAAATATTTATTACATTTTTTTTGCCCGTGTTTACATGTATACCTAATATTTTATTTATAAAAATCAATTTTTTTTTAATTCTTTATTTTATGAACCTCATATTTGTTTTGGTATTTGTATTTATATTTCTTTATAATTTAATAAGCTTAGTCTAATTTCAAACAACAACGCAACAAAAAATTCTGAAGGGAAGACACACGATATTCTACAATGATGCAGGTATAAAGACTATGATGTCAACCCTAATCAAGTGATTGGATGAGTGTTTTAAAAGCATTGAAAAAAGAAACCTCTTTATATACTGACGAGGCTGGTTGACTCACAATTTAAAACTAAATTCTCCTCATTACAGGCAACACTGACAGCTGAAAAAACAAGATTGAAGTCAATCTGAGCATGCTGAACAGAAAATTGACAAAACTGAAGAAAATCCACCAAAATAAGCCGGGCTTAATAATTTTTTTACATCATCATCATCATTACTCTGGCAATTTATTGATAAAATTATTCAGTCTACGTCCGCTGGTGGCAGGGCACATAAACAACAATTACTAAAAGGCATTAAAACTCAACTAAGGAAATATCCGAAAGAACCAGAAATAAATAGACACAATGATCCACTACAGTGGCGGAGTGACAAAATCCCGGAAAAAAAGTTCAACAGAATTACTATAAACTTTTAAAACATATGGCCTATAGAATTTCTTTAGAATTTCTATTAATTTATATATAGAAATTGCTATAAAACTTTTTAAATAACAACAATGAAGTTTAACAGAAAACAGCAGTCACTTGGTATTCTGAATAGTCCACATTGTTGACCATGCTCAACACCAAGTAGGGATGTACAGGATTTTGGCTCCTGTAGTTTTGTTTTGAAATCCGGCTCCGGCTCCGATTCCGGCCGGATCTGTCAGTAGAAATCCGGCAAATCCGGCTCCGTCCAGATTTGAAAAAATTAAATCCGGTACAGCCCTAAATACAATAGTAAAAAAACTTCTTTTATTTAATAAAAAACGCGACAAATGATGAACTTGGATAAATTTTAGTAATTTGTTGTTACTTTTTTTCAAAAAAAAAATCAGAAAAATATATTTCTGATAATTATAATCACATACACTCGTTGTTTAACTATTATTAAAATAAAAAAACCTTACTTAATTGTTAAAGGTTAACTAAAACAGTCTTTATTGAGGTCTGCAAGCAAACCGCATTTTTTGCAAAATTATGAAAGATGTCGCTTAAAGGAGGATTAACTTTTAATTGAGCACGTTTTTAAATATGAAAATAATTCACTAAGTTGATAAATTCAATACATTACAAAATAAAGGCAGATTTTGAAATATTTAGTCTTAAAATGTTAAGTTAAAGCCTTTAAAAAATTTAAGCGATTACTTTCTATGCATACAGTTTTAATAATATAGTGAAAGGTTTATTGAATCAATCTCTTCTCACAAAAAATAAAACATTTGTTTAAATATACAACTAGCTAATTTAAATTGTTTGATAATGTGTTTTTATTCTCATAAAAAACTGTTTTATAATAAGTTGATCCACTGATAAGTTATTGAAGTAGAAAACGACCTTTGTACACCTAGTTGATAATAAATCCAGGCTCAATTCTAAATCAGAAGAACAGTTTTTGTCCAACAGACTCACAATGGTGACAATAACTTTAACATTTTCTTTATTTAAACTGTATCTTTTAACTAACTTGTTATTTATGAGTCTTAAATTCTATTCTTTAACCAGAGAAAAGGTATGTTAAGCAGAGGTACTGCAGAGGTAGAACTAACTTCTGATGATAATAATCGAATGGGCATCTAATAGTTGATCCACTGATAAGTTCTTTAAGTAGAAAACGACCTATGTACACCTAGTTGATAATAAATCCAGGCTCAATACTAAACCAGAAGAACAGTTTTTGTTCAACAGACTCACAATGGTGACAATAACTTTAACATTTTCTTTATTTAAACTGTATCTTTTAACTAACTTGTTATTTATGAGTCTTAAATTCTATTCTTTAACCAGAGAAAAGGTATGTTGAGCAGAGGTACTGCAGAGGTAGAACTAACTTCTGATGATAATATTTGAATAGGCATCTAATATTTAAATTAAATGTTACATATAATAAAATACCATACATTTTTTAAATTAACTACACAAACAAATATTTTATATCATAGCCAACAAACATACTAGTTGCTCTGATTATAAGTTAAAGTAGTAAGCTATATTTTTACACCAATTTAATCCTAGACTTATATACCATTCTTTAACCTAGATGGTTGGATAGGTATAATTAACTTGTGAAGATAAGAATAAAGTGGGCACCTACCTAATATATAAAATCAATATAGTAGAAAACAATAAATATTTTAAAGTAACATTATACAGGCATGATAAAACAAAATAAAATTTTCTTATTTATTATACAAGGACCTTAGATATTATATCTCAGATATAAAAATATTTTTTCATTAAATTTTTAATTATTTAGACTAAATTTTATGACCACAAACAAGACAAAGGCCTTGTCTTTAAAACGAATTTTCACCGCGCTCAGAACACACAACACACTTTCTCACTTTAGAGGCTTGAAGCTTCCTATCAGCTTTGCTGTGCAATTCAAAGCGTTTTAAAACAAGACGCAGCTTCTGTTCCTGATTTCTAACTGAATGCAACTGTCTTAATTCCTTATTTACACTATTATGCAAACACTCTCCCTCCTCTTCACTCAGCAACCCAATAGTTTTATGCAAATTTACAAATAGTGGCACATTAAAAACAAGTTCATGCATATTTCGCGTGATACTTTCTTTTGGAAAGCAAGCATGAAACTCGATAGCAAATAAATTTATATACTGATGAAGCTCAGTAATTTCGGCATCAGAAAGGAATTTTCACTTAAAAAGAATAGGTTGCAACTTATTAAAAACACTAAACACACGTACAAATCTACTTTTATTAGCTTTATCATCAATAACACTACAAAGTTTATAGTGGTTTCTTAAGACTATTTTGCAATGATTACCTACAAACACATTACCATGATACGCTTGCCGCTCAACCTTCATATCTTCAAGGGCCTTATTAAGAGACCTCTCATGAGTCCCCATGCTACTTTTGGATTTTTTTTCTAGGTCTTCACACTCCATCTGCAATTTAATATATTCAACATCTAAAACTTCGCATTGTGCACGTATAAAAGAAATTTTTTTAGAAATATAATGGTCAAGACATTCTATATTTTCACCCTGACATGCTAAACACTCGTACATCGCTATGTCACACAATACACTCTTTTCTGAATCACCAATAATTTCACAAAATTGATGAAACCATTTTTGGCACGTAACACACTGCACCCAATCACTTTTACAATCATATTTTGTAATTAAACACCTGATACTAGCACACATTTCTTGCTGTTTACAGGGGGTTTTTTTTTTGGAGGAGTTTAGGGATATGCTATCTAATTTAGAAAAATTGTTTTCAAAAGCTAACCATCGCGCCTGTAGATTTGCAACGTCTACAAATTGATTTCCTAACAAACGCAAAGTTTCTGCTGTTTTAGAACATTCAATGCTTTTAGCAGCCCACAATTCATTCGTTCTCACAATCTCATTATGCAACAAAGACGAATCAGCTTGACAATCTAAAGTCCTACACTCCTTCAACAATAACTTATACAGTTTTAACACAACTCCTAACATAATATGCAAAACAGGTGGCACTACATTATCTAAAGTTATTATGGGGAAAATTACAGTAGCAATAATTGATTTATGAAATTTACCTAGAGCTCTTAAGTTTCCACCATGTCTATCTTCACACAAGTTCTCATTGTAAGCACTTTCCAGAGATTGTATTGTTCTCCTTAAGATGTTACAATTAGCAGGTGTGTGAGGCATAGAAGCATGGTTTCTAAGAGAACTCAATTCAACTAGATCTGTAGAACTAGGAAAACTAGCAGCTGAACCCTGGTGTCCCAGAACATCATCGATGAAATGAAAATCTCCACCTAAGAACAACCTGACTATTTTGCATTTTAGCTTAAAATCTGACGACTGAATTCTTTTAATGTAGTTGGCATAATGCCCGAGAATTAAGGCAATATTCTCACGACAATCTGAACCCTGATACATACAAAACAAATGAACATCATATACAGACCCTGATGATTTAGAATTGACAACTTCAAAATGGAATTTCATATACTTTCCACCCTTATCCCCAGCAAAAAAGAGCCATACCTCTTCACCAAAGCCAACATCCGAATTAAGGTGGTCGCGTACATGAAGATCATTAAAAACCTCTTCAATATAAGTTGTCAAATTCTTGACCATCAGTACAGATACTAAACAAGGTGCTTCATTCGCATGGATAAAGTAACATGGACTTCACAGTAACATGTTCTTTATTGACATGCATTGTCCGCATTTCTTGTTCTTGTCTTATCTTGGGCTCAGATGGAAGAATCCTTGCACCAAGATTACACAGAATACGTCTTAGTCTACGGAATTCAGCCGTGGGCATCCTTAATTGGCTCTGCAGCTCTACAGCATCAGAAACAATTAACTGCCCAACTAAACCTAACTTATTTGCAACACAACAAAACATAGACTTATCACAAGACACAGAATCACAAAACAACATAGACAAATCACTTTCTAAATCTGAACAAGCTAATAATCGAAGGAATATAAAAGCAAGTTTAGATCGTCTAGCTGCAGCATGCCTACCTAACTTAGAATAAGGTTTGCCATGTCCTAACTTAATGTAAATATATTTTTTACCAACTATTGGCCTTTTAACTGATATAGTTTGTGGATTACTTAATTTAAATCCACAGAACAATTCAGAGGAACCAATGTTATCATAGTCTAAATAAGAATCAACAACAACTAAATCACCTTATCACCGCTTAGAAGACATTTGCAAATTTGACAACAATTTGGGTTTAAATCACTGATTTTTGCATTGTTTTTTTCAAATTTAATTTTTTTTAGCAATCTTACATTTTTGGCACGAGCAGATGCAAATTTATGCTGCGCTGTTTTAATTTTTTTTTTAAATAAGTTGGAACGTCTCCTCCTGTTTTAGCCTAATACTCATAGCCTCTACTTGAGAACATAATGAGTTACAATGTGTACTAAGAGCCTCATTTTTAGAATTTAAATTACAAATTTTAGCTTCCAACTTTAATAACTTCAGTTTTAATTTCTCTATTTGCTCTACATTTGCTATATTTTCAGAAGTTAATAGGTCAACTTGACTACTTAGTTCCTTATTCCTATTTAGAAATGAAAATTCATCTGCATCTGCTGATTTTTTTTTTTTTTTATTTGTAGAGCAGGAGACAGTTGCATTTTTAAAAAGGCTTCGTTTTTTGAAGCTTTATAATTGTTTTTAAAAAGTTTTTTTTTGCGTATTAAATTTTGGCACATATTATCAAACTCATCAAAACTAGGAAAATTAAAATCAATTGGCAATATAAAGCTCATTAAACTAAACAATGCTTTTGACTTAAAAACTGACATTAAAAATAAAATTACATTGTTAGTCATTTTATCGATGCTAATTAATCGCTTGACAAATGGAAAGTTACACTCATTTTCCCAACTATCGTCCCATTCAATCCATTCTATTAATAGTTTCCTTTCAGTAGAATACATAATGATAAATAAATCTTGTAATAAAAATATAACACAAACAATGCAAACAAAATAACATTTATTGACAAATAGATGAACAAGATATAATAAGATTAAAAAACTTATCTGATGTTTGTTGATTACTCACGAGAAAGAAAATTCGCCAAACTTTGTTTATTTTATACATCAAAATTTGTCTCGCTAAGAAAATTGTTTTCATAAAATTCATTACATATTGGGTTGGGACGTACAGTATTAAAGGCCACGTGATTGCTTTAAAATGTAAACAATATTTTGCGAAAAAAATTAGAAAAATTTGTTTCTAAACTAGCCAAGTTTGAAAACATATGTCTTAACATAGCTGGAGGTACAGAAAACAATTTTTTGATTTTCATATGCAGAAAGGGTTGAAATTTCAATATTTTGGTGCGGATAACAAAAATAATACGATTTTCATTATTTAATAATAAAAATAAAAATATAAATGCATTAAAAAATAATTAAAAAAAAATAAATAAGCAATCCGCAACAAAAATTAGATAGAATAGACATTTATTTATATATGTTCCAAATTTCAACCATTAAGCATGTAGCTATGTTAGGAAATCTTAGTTGACCCAAGACAGGTTTTCCGTAAAAATCACAAAAAACAGAAAAGTGATCCCAAATCATTAGCAATATCTTAACAATATTTTATTATAGCCCGTTTAATGTAAATATTTATTAAATAAAAAAAGATAGATTTTTTATGTTTTTTTTATTTGAAAATGAAAGCATTTATAGAAAAAAAATACTTTTATTTTAAATTTAGTAAATTTTTATATTTTTTTATGCGGAAATACTTTTTTTTTTGATAAACTCATGACGTCACGCTCGCTTTTACATAGAGTGAAACAGCCGTGACATGTTAAACAAGCTAGTTTTTTATGATATCATGGAGTTGATTTATCTGGTTAAAAAGAAGGAATTACTGCTTTGGAAAGAAAAAGACATCGAAGCTAGTGAAAACCTTAACCCTGTTTTGTTCTATTTTTTCTGCAAGTGTTCTTACACAAGTATAGGAACACTTGCAGTTATGAATGATCGTGCAGAATGCCACATCAAGTTAATTCAAGATTTCATTAAAAGAGCACACAATAAAGACAGGCTTAAGGATACTCTCCAGGTATTTTATTATACAACACGGGATATAAATGGCATTTTTTAGTAACTAATTTAATATAGTTGAATTTTAAACAATAATTAATAACAACTAAAAATGGGATATTTAGTTTTTATTAATAATAATAGTTGTTGATGTATAGGTAGTATTTTCTAGCAATTTTATGATATTATAATTTATGTTAATACAAGTAAAATTAAACTAAATAATTTTAAGATCTTTCTTTGTAGCATTCTTTGAAATCTTTTGTCGCTTCCTCTGAACTACCTAAACTACAAATACATAAATTTATAATAAATTGTCTAAACTAATTGATTAATTACTTAAAGCATGTGAAAGTATTTATTTTTATTATTTTAAATAACAGCTGTGCTGCAAAATTGAGAATAAGTGAATTGGTGACCTGGTGACAAGTTAAATTGTTTTGTCGTAAAAACTTTGACATTTTTAAAATTATTTGCTAAAATATTTATTTTGTTGCATTCAAAAACAAATTAATCTCTAACCGATTATTTATTTTGCAACAAAATTCAAGATTTTACAACAAACAAATTTAATTGTTTGACATCAACATTAACTTTTTTGTTTTGTTTTAGTAATAATTGTGATTTGAATGATGAACTTATTTATAAAGAAAAAATTGAAATTAACTTTCCGCTTGAGCTAGAGACTTTTGTTTCTTTGTGTTTATGGAGAAATTCATGTTAAATGCAGTATTTTGCATATTTAAATCCAATGTATGATATATTTTTGAGACAACCTAATGGCCATTTTATTATTTTTTATTTCAAAATTAATTTTTATTTGTTTAATAAATTAATTATATGCATTTAAAATAATAATTACTTGAGAATTTTTTTGAAGCAATATACGACAGCAGTAAAGGTTTTTTGGAGCAAATGTGAAAGTAACATCATATTTCCATATAGGTATCGAATTAGAAACACTGCATACCTGCCATCCACTATTGATATGAGGAGGAATAATCTAAAAAATGCTCAAACATAAAAAATAAATTACTTTTTATTATTAATATGAATCCTAAAATTTTAAAATAAATGTAAGAAATATTGTTTAAATAATAAAATTTTTGATTTATTGAAAGTGGATTTTCTTTAGTATTGTTATTACATAAATCATCAGTCAAGAACCAAGAGGCTGTATGTCCATTTTTTGTGATACCAAGAAAATCTAGTTTTAACATTTAATTTATAAAGACTTTCTGTCACATCAGATTAATTTTTAAAATATTTTTAAAAGTTGTATCATTCCTGACATTACATAATAAGAACTTAAAAACTAAAATTTTTATCCTAAAGAACAAAATAAAAATGTTTTATATTTGCACAAAAATAAAATATAATTATTTGGTGTACAAGATACTTTTTTATCTTAAAACTGAATAAAAACCTGATACACAGGTAATAAAAACCTGATACACAGGTAATAAAAATCTGATATGCAGGTAATAAAATTTTATACAACAAAAAGAAATATTTTTAATCTTTCATGCAGTTGAATATAAAAGATTTTTATTTATCATTGAATATACTAATAAAAATATTCATAAGTTAGGTAGTTAACTTTTAAAACAAGGACTAACCATATGTGTCTAAGTGTATGTCTAAATGTATGTGTCAAAGTGTATGTGTATGTAGGTTATCGCTCTTGACATTTCTAAAGCGTTTGATAAAGTTTGGCACGCTGGTCTTCTCCATAAGCTTTCTTCTTTTGGCGTATCTGGAAACATCTTTAAGATTATTGAATCCTTCCTTTCCAATGGTAGGATAAAAGTTGTCCTTGATGGACAGCACTCTTCTTCTTATTCTGTAACCTCAGGGGTTCCTCAAGGTTCAATCCTTGGCCCTATACTCTTTTTAATTTACATTAACAATCTTCCAGATAATCTCACATCTAAGATGACATTGTTCGCTGATGATACATCCATTTATTCTTGTCACGATAAGAAGCCAACTCCCTCTGATTGCTTGCAGGGGGCTTACAGTAGCTGGTGAACTTTAATTCAGATAAAACTCACTTTTTTTGCAGCTAATCATTATTGCAAAAATTTAGACCTTCCTATATTTATGAACGGTAATGTACTCGATGAGTCATCTTTCCTTCATCTTCTAGGATTAGCTCTCACTTCTGATCTTTCTTGGAAACCTTATATCAAATTCGTTGCAAAATTAGCATCTGCTAAAATTGCATCTTTTTATCGAGCTCTACACTTTCTTACTCTGGATTTTATTCTCTATCTCTATAAATCTCAAATCCGGCTTTGTATGGAATACTGTTGCCATATCTGGGGCAGATCTTCTAATGATGCCTTTTCTCTTTTAGACAAGGTGCAAAAACGCATTAGAAACATAGTTGGACCTGCTCTTGCAGGTCTAACTATGTTTACATTGTTTTCACAATAACCTTCAACCTTTGTCACATCGTCGTAATGTTGCTTTTCTTTCTCTATTCTACAAAGAGTATAATGGGCACTGCTCTAAAGAGTTAGCGTCTCTTGTGCCATCTACTAAAATTCATTCCAGTGTTACTCGTCATTCAAGTCTCATCCTTTTTCATTCCATCATTCAATTCAAGTCATCCATCATTCAATTTAAGTCTCATCCTTTTTCTGTGACTGTTCCTAAGTGTCCAAAAAACTCTTATTCCTCTAGTTTTTCCCCTCGAACATCAGTTCTCTGGAATTTGCTTCCTTCATCTTGCTTTCCTGAATCATATAATTTGCAATCTTTAAAGTCGTCTGTCAATCGTTATCTTGCTCTACAATCTTCATCTTTTCTCTTCCAGTAACTTCCAACACTAATTAGTGGTTGCTTGCAGCCTTGTTGGAAGCGAAGATGTTTGAAAAAAAAAATGTGTCAAAGTCTATATGTCTAAGTGTATGCGTCTAGGTGTTAAGTTCTATGCTTTTGATAAATAGATTTTTTGTAAATTGTTGTGAAAAATATGAAAAATATGAACAACCATATCTTATTAGTATTATACCATACCTTTACAAGATCCAGTATGTTTTGATCTAAAATTTTTTGTTTTATTCTGAGTGTGTTTATAAAAATATATATTAATTCAATATTGAAACTTAAAATGTTAATATCAACCAATACTTTAAACCAAATGAGTTCCATACATATATATTTAAAACAATTACTAATTGTGGAAAGAAAATAAACATTTTACTTTTTTTATTGTTGAAACAAGTGGTACCATTTCATTGCCTTTATTCAACCTGTTATAAATCTAAAATAAAACTTATATATATATATACATAAATATATATATATATATATATATATATATATATATATATATATATATATATATATATATATATATATATAAATAAATAAATATATATATATATATAAATATATATATAAATATATATATATATAAATATATATACATATATATATATACATATATATATATATATATACATATATATATATATATATATATATATATATATATACATATATATATATATATATATATATATATATATATATATATATATATATATATATATATATATATATACATATATATATATCCATCCATACATACATACAAACACACATACATACATACATACATTTTTTTTTACGTTTTTTATGGCAAACTTTGTTGTTTTTTGAAAAAACACCTATTTTCTGCTAAGTTTCTTCAGGATGGGGGTACTAATAATGAAGTAGATGACTTTATTCAATCATCAGCAAATAAACTTAAACTTAAAATGAGTAAAGAAACAGAAAAAAACCAAGTGATTACTCCAGTATTTTGTTCAGCTCTTGATGGTTTGAAAAATCCTAATCTTTTTGATTCCTTAGTTTTGTCTGCAATTTGTTAAGGGTTAGGTGCCAGTATTAAACATTTTTCTTTATCATATGAATCACTACTATGTGCACATATTGAAAATCCTAAAAAAGTTGCAAAAATAACTATTTTAGAATTCAAACCACAAGTTCCATTAACTGTAGATTGGGACAGAAAACTGTTACCCGATAAACAGCAGAGATAAAAAAAAGTCTTTATTCACTCCTTGATTCTAAGGGTTTTAGATTGAATTTCAAAATACATAAGGCTTTTTTTTCAGATTCTAATAACATGTATAGGTACGCTTGGGAATGTGTTGAAAACAAAATCCTAAGCATTCCTTCTTAGTCCAATATTGATATTTTTTGAAATCTAGAAAACAGTATTATATTATTATTATTTTATCTCTTATTAGAAATATTATAGAAACCCACACAACATTCCATTGTAATTGTCATTAAAACGCAATAATATATGTAATAGTTTTACTTATAAAGCACTTAAAGCAATGATGACTTGTTTAGAAATATTAAGAAATATTAAAACTTGTATAACTTTTAAAATTTGTATAAAACTTTTATAATTACTTATTATAACATTTTTACTTAAAAATCATTTACTTTTATTAATAATAAAAATAGATATTATTTAAAAAATCCACCCAAAATAAATATTAATTATTAAATGGATCGTCTATCAAGAAAAAAAAATTATAATGAATCCAGAGAGTTTAGTATGTTTTTGTTGCTGTAAAACAAACATTTACTCTCTTTGTTATATGTCATCATTGTTGATACTAGTTTGAGACTATGTATACAAAGGATTCAGTTTTGATATAAATGCATTTCCCACTGGACTTTGTTAATTGCAACATTGCAAAAACGCTCTTTATGCCAAAAAGGTCATATTTGTATTCATAATATTTTATAAATATTTTATTAATTTACTAACTTTTTTCTAAAATATTTTACTAAAAATACAAATTATCTCCCTCACAGCAAGGAAAGCCTAGGAAAAAGAGGTTTAGAAAATTGGAAAAGAGTTACTTATAAAGATTGGAAAGGTTGCTCAAACTGTCAATCAATGCTCATTATCCAAATGTTGCTCCACTTAGTAGACTTGCTATGTCTACTAAGCAAAAAAAAAACATTAAAAAAAATTTATCCGTTGTTAGGAGATAAACCTTGTCCAATGCCAAACTAACAGTCAGGCCTCACTAATGTATCAATAAATAAACATAAGCACTCCACTAACATAGAGATATAGGAAAAATTGTTCACTTGTAAATATTAAGAGGCTTTTAATTAAATTAATTATGTTTAAACTATTAATAAAGACGCTTCTAAATTTAAAAAATTATTCTTTTACATGTTTAATTTTTTCTGATTTATCTTTTATTTATTTTATCATTCCTTAAGTTTGTTTCTCTTTTCAATTTATGGTTTGTTTGTTTTTTAATTATCACCGTTAAATCTGTATGGTTTTTTCATAGCATTTTTAAATGCACAAATTGTCAAAATATGTCTACAAAAAAAGCATGGCCATACTTGTCAAAAAAAAATGTAGTTATATATGGTGTAAAACCACAGAAATATCCTGAAAAGCCTTGTTGATTGAAATCATATCAATAACACTAAATTTGAATAAAATAATCAAAACATTGTATTAGAAAAAAAAAATACATTCATTTTTATTTACCATTGACCCTTAACACTGATTATTTCAAGCAATCTTCTCCGTTTAGCCAGCGCTTTCATGCTAAAATCTTTTCACGCTTGCCTACACGCCCACAAAAACTTTGGTGAGCACATAAAAAAGCGCTTGCCAAAAAAATAAAAGCACTTTGTTTTAAATTGCAACAAAAAAAATTTTTTGTTCATTTGTTCAACTTTTATGAAAAATGCTTTTTTTTACTTGTTTTTTTTTTGTTTTTTTTTTCCATTATTTTATCTAGCATTTATTCGAAGCATTCTTAGCACTATTTTTATTTTAATTAAATAGCAGAAAAAAATGCATTTTTATCACGCAGGCAAACATTAAAAAGACCATCCTGCCAGCACTTTTTCGTTTGCTGGCATTAAATTTCAAACGGAGAAGACGGATCAAGTACATTGAGCAACTTCTAGATATAAAAATATACTAATAGTATTTTGTTTATTTTTTAGTTAAAAGAACGCAATAAAGGGTTGAGAATCCAACTTTGAGAACTTTGATTTTTTTTGTCACTCTAACATTCGTATATGCAAACATATATACATACACACATACATATATGAATACATAAATACACATTTTTAAGCTGATGTCTTTCTGTCTTTAAAAATAGAATTTTCTATGCAATCAAGTAAAATGTTAAATAAACTGGCATCAAATTTATAAGCCATAACTGGCATTTCTTTATTTATATGCATAACTGGCATTTCTTATTTTATTGGTTTGTGAACTTTGTAGCTGATCAGTTTATTTAAAGTATTTTTATAATGAATTATAAACATAATTATGTTAAATAAAGCTGTTAACATTATCTTAAGAAATAGTTATATTAGTTATAAACTTGCAATAAATAATTTTATTATTTACAGATATTTTTGGTTGATTTGGTTTAAAGAAAATTAATATATTTTTTGATAACACCCCTAGATAATATTTGTAAGATTTATTTTAATAGTAATAAGTATTTATACTTTTAATATCACAATATTGTTTCTAAAATAAAAACAATATGTGTAATTCAAATGTTTTGCTTACAATTAACATATTTAAATGTAATTTTCTATATTTATATAAGTACTGCTTTCTATATACTTCTATATGATTGTTGTTTATATTTATATCAAAAAGTGTATTCAGCTTGGTTTGAAAAAGGTGAATCTTATGAAATCATGTAGTTGGGTGTGGACACATTTTACGGTTTCTTGTGATGATGCCAACTATGCAAACTAAAGATCAACAAAGAAGAAAATATCTTAATCTTTTTACACAAACATAAATGTTGCGTAAATGTTGCATCATGTTAATACAAAGCGTAAATAGGTTAACATTTTTTCAAGAAAAATAAATAAATTGTTATATAAACATTTTGAGATTTAAAAAAAAAAACTCACTTTTTTAATTGTAACATACAACCAAACAAGTATCAGAATAAAAATGCTTGTAAAAAGTGCTGGAAAATTGATGTTTTCGGTGTATCTCATAGATGTCTCCATTATTTTGCTTTTTTTAATACAATAAAACTGATTAAATTATGATATATATAATGATAATTTAAATATCAATATATATACAAACAAAATTTTATTTCTACATTAAATATTTTATAATAAAATAATACAAAGTTTATTTCATTTTTACTAAGTAAATTGAATGCCTGTCTAACAAAATGATACACAAATAATGACATACAAGATCATAATGACATCATTTTTAACATTTTTATTAAATACTTAATATATTTATAGAGAGAAAAAAAAATTAAAAGTAAAAAATAAAACAATAAAGTTAATAGAGCCCTGAGGCACACCACTGATAACTGGCATCCATTTTGATACATAATATACATCATCTAGAATAACTTCAATTAAATCCACATTTTTGTTTAATGAACTATTTCTAAATGATGATTAATACATCATGATATTGGTTAATATTCGAAAAACATTTTCATAATTTTCTTTCCTGATAATGACTTATATGATGATGCTATAATATACTTATAACTTGATTCCATCAATGCCATTAGCATTGTTAACATCAAGTTTTTTGGCTTGTTTTTAATTTTAATACAATTAGTTAAAACATTCAATAAGTAGGGTGCTATTTATTGTTCATTTAAGAATATGGAATTTTAACTTAGTTCTGTATTTGTAAATGGAATTTTAAGCTTAGTTCTGTATTTGTAAATGAAGATACAAAACATTCCATGTGTAGAAAAATGAATTACACTATGAACAATATACCGTTCAAGACATTTGCTATATTATCTACATCTATTAAAACATTTCCTTCCATATTGTATATAGAGGTTATTCTATTTTTGGATTTTTAGTAATTTAAGATTGTTAAAAATAACTTTAGATTATTTTCAGAAAGTCTTTAAATCTTTGTTCATAGTTTAAATGTTTTGTGTAAACCTGCTGCTTCATAAACTAGTTCTGTTGTTTATACTGATACTGATTTGCTCCATAATATTTCAATTTTAGTTGTTTGAATTCAACCGATATTTGAAATACTGATTTTATATTAGATTCTTTGTTGTTTTTGTAATATATTTTTTACATGCTTTATGGCTTGTTTGTAAAAATTTCATAACATTTATCTGTTCTTGTTAATTAGAATTTCAGCTCAATTAATTTTTTCAAAAAAATCCTCTGTACTATACATATTTTTCAATCTTATAATTGAACAACATACAATAATTTGATTTTAACTCTGAATATTCAATAAAAATTAAAAATGATGTGCTGTATTATCAATATTCCCCATAAGATGATAATGAACTATCTTTGTGATACCTCAGGACATTCAGAAAAAACATTTAAAATAAAACCAGTTATGCAGTTTTCAGATTAAAATGTGTAATATTTTAAATGAGATAAACTTTACTCACTGTAGCTATAAAATTGTGGATCTGTTAAATAGAATTTGTTAATGTTTAAATACGTTCTTTGCAACTGATATTTTATTGATAATTGAAATATATAATTTTATTTATAAGTTTAATCGTTAAATATATAGCACTAACTTACAGCTATATATTTAACCATGATATCATGATTATTTGTAAAATTATAAACAACAACTTTTGGTACTTTTCGGAAAGTAATACCAATTTTATTAAAACAATATAAAAACAAATTTAATAAAGACAATAATAACAATTAAAGCACTAACAATAATAACTGTAGATCTAATACTGATTATAGTAAAAATAACTATATTTGAATTAATCATGATGATACTTACAAATATAATTAATAATATAATTACTATAATTACTATAATCAGTATTAGACATATTACTTTTTATTACTTCAACTGTTATTATTATTATTATTATTATTATTATTATTATTATTATTATTATTATTATTATTATTATTATTATTATTGTTATTATTATTATTATTATTATTATTATTATTATTATTATTATTATTATTATTATTATTGTTATTATTATTATTATTATTATTATTATTATTATTATTATTATTATTATTATTAAATTTGCTTTTAGATTGTTATAACAAAATCGTTAGTACTTTTCGATAAGGACCAATGAGGTTGTTGTTTTTTTAGATTAGTACTAATTGTAAATTTCAATGAAATGCATTATACCTTTTTACAGAACATATATTATATATATACTAAAAAAAAGATGAAAAAAAAACTTAACATTTCATGGATATCTACAAATAGTTCTAAAGCTAGTAAACACGTAAAACAAGTATACAATATACAATACAATATATTGTATTATATATTTCCTTACACTTGTTTTTGAATTTCAAGCGTCGTTTACACTTTTTAGCTACTGTTAACTTTATGTTAATTTTATACTTTGTTAGCTACTGTTAATTTTATGTTCAATACAATAAAGTTTTTAGTTTCATTTTCATTTCAATTAAATTTTCCTTAGTATTTCATTATTTAATTTTTTTGCGTTTATGAATGAGACGTTTTGGCGTAGTGACACAATGCGCTTGAATGTAAACTAAAGGATTATAATAATTAGCAAGATCAATTTGTCCTTACGGCCGTAAGGACAAATTTATCTCGACAAAAAAAAGCGTGCGTACTTTATGGACGACTCGTGCGGGTCGTCCATAAAGTACGTACCCTTTTTTTTGGCTAATACGTAACCCTTAGGAGGGGGGGGGACACCGCCTACAACCCCCGTTTGGAACGGCCCTGGGTTCAGCATTAGGTTTGTAAAAGCTTTCAACCCCACCCTCATTCACTAATGAAAGTCCTCGATAAAAAATTTTATGATATGTATGCAGATCCGTTTCTTCTAAATGAATGTTGATATGATGCGTGTAATAAAATTTACTACTAAAACTGATTTCAAAAAGGACTGTAGCATAGACAGGATTTTTTTCAAGTTTCATATATCACAGTTTCCGATATTGAACAAACTCTAAATTTAAATATGCTCCTGCTTACATTAAATGAGAATGTTTTAGATAAAAAGACGGTCATTTGAGCTTGAAAACAAAAATACCACAAAAAGTTCGCTCTCCTCACACATAAAGTGAGGCAAAAAGTTGATAAAATAAACATTTTAGCATGCTATACTAAATTATATTTCGTTAAGAGTTGATTGGATTTTTTCAATCTGCGGCTTAGCGTTACACCTCTATGTTTGAACTCACAACTTATGTGTATAAGTTATGGATTTATAATGTATAAGTTGTGGTTTATGTTGCGTATCAAAATTGACATCTTTTTTATCAACAACCTGAGTATTTCTAACCCGTTATCTAAATGCTTTACCAGGTTTGAGTTGTTAGTTAAAAATGTAGCATTTTATTCACATCGGTGGCGAGAGAATGTGAAGACTGTTTACGTGTATTACTTCAATATGACCAGGACCAGGATAAGTTTTTTTTTAGACCAGGATAAGTCTTTTTTTTTTTTTTTTGTTATTTAGGTTTCCCAAGAAGACCTAACGGTCTTGTCACAGAGCACCGCGGAAGTGCATTTAACCAGGAAGTTCACGCCTCCTTCCTTACCGTGACGCGAAAATATGATGTAAAAATATGATATGAAAATATGATATGAAAATATATGGGTTCTACATATATGCTGTAGCTCTTGTTCGGTTACACTACGAGAATGGTTAAAAAATAAAATAAGATCTTTGGCATTCGCTGTTGCTATGGTATGGAGGGAGCCTAAAAACCACACAAATGACTGCTATTTCCACTTGACCCTAGCCATTAAGGCAGGTTTGTTAATGAAAAAAATAGGAACAGTTAAATATCCGAATCTTTCTTTGACATATTCCACATTCGAAGAGTTTACCAGTTCCTACACAACCACAAAATTATGAGTTAGAAGCAGAAAATGAAGGCAGAAATGAAATAGAAATAGAAGAAAAAGAAGAAAACAAGTCTTCTACATCAAATTATCCTGATTTTGTGTTAACAGATGATATGCCATACAGATTGAGTCAAGCAGAATTAAGTGATCTTGTTCGAGATCTGGACTTGTCAAAGGAAAAGGTAGAACTTCTAGGGTTAAGACTAAAGCAATGAAATCCCCTCCAATTTGATATCAAGGTTTAACAGAAAACGGAGCGAAATCTGCTTTTTTTCCGAGAAGAAAAAAAATTTTGTTGTTAACAAATGTCTTTGGATTAATGTATTGTCTTAATTTGAACTATAATCCAACTGAATGGAGGTTATTCATAAACTAGGCTTAAGTTTTTTACCTAAGTTTGAAAGCTGTATTACTTTACTATGGAAACCGTCTTCCTTCTATTTTTATTGACCATGCAGTTCACATGAAAGAGACTTATATAAACATGAAAGTTTTCCTCAACTCAATTATTTAAGGCGAATTTCCAATCATCCGTTTTTCTACCGGAACGGAAAAAATAATCACGTGAGCATGCGTAATAAAAGTTTTTATTTTTCCAAAAGAAAACTGTGCTTGCTCACGTGATTATTTTTCCGTTCCCTTTCCCTTTCCCATAGAAAATCGGATGAGTAAAAACTCACCTTTACAATGAACACAAATAGAATGTTAGTGGTTATCTAAAAGTCATTGCTATATGTTTAGGAATGAAATTAGGGTATACTAAATACTGCTGCCTTTTGTGTATGTGGGAAAGTAGAGACAGATGTTTACACATTAAAGAAGACTGGCCTGCAAGAAATTTCAACATAGATAAAAAAAATATTATTGCTGACCCACTCGTGGATTCAAAAGATGTTCTTCTTCCGCCATTACACATTAAAGTAGGTTTGATGGAAATTTTTGTCAAAGGTACACTGTAAATCTAAAAGGTTCTTTGCCGGTTCTTTAAAGAACCTAAAGGTAGGTACGTGACAATCGCGATTTACGGCTCCGAATTTTGTGCTAAAATTCTGTGCCACGTTTTTTGAAGTCCGTTTAGAGTTAGCGTAGTAAAAACATGTTTTGTCAGATAACTTTTTAGAATTTAATATAGATTATTTTTAAAAACTAAAATAGTTAACCTTTATTACTGTTTGGTTTGTAGTTATAATGACTAGTTTTATGACTGAGTTTATTGATGTCAAAAACTTGGTTGTACTTCTGACATGAAATTAGTGTCGAAGATATGCTGGAAACTTTTTTAATTATATTCTTTCACCCAGATTTTTTATTTATCTATGCACCTACAAAATTTCATGGAATATTTTATAGTAGCAGGCACCCTATTTTTAGTAGCACTTTTGGTACCTAATTTTTTTTCGATGCCGATTTGGAAGGCAGAGGGGTTGCTTAATTATTTTATATTTGATTTAGATAAATTAGTAAAAAATGTCTCAGGATCAAGAAAACTATGAAGGTTTTACTTGTTATTTCATTCAAGTCCATTATTTAAACATTTTCTTTAATTCATTATAAAGTTATGACACTATTTTTAATGACATTAAAAATAGTGTCATAACTTTAAATGAGGAAACATTAGTTTCCTTATTTTAAAAAAAAATTTATTCAAAATAGCGATTAAAAACATTTTTACAAAATTTTAATGAAATTAAAAAAGTTAAAATGATTTTTTTAATAAAAGTTGTATGTATTATAAACAAAGGTTTAGCTGATGGCCAGGTTTTCAATAGATTATTTGTTTGAGTTTATACATTTTAGATATTATTTAATAACCAAAAGTATTGCTTATAACACATGTAACTTAAACAAAACTTTAAATAAAAAACATTTAATTAAATTATATGTATTATAAACCTAATTTAAAAAACATACTGTTTTGGCTGCTCAAAGTATTCCAATTAATGATTCAGGCAACAGCATCAGTTAGTTATTTTGTCTCTTTAATATTTTCATAGTTATAAACGTTTTAATTAAAATCAATATATATAGTATATGAAAATGTTTATATTGCTTTGTAAAAGTAAAGTTTATTTAATTATTGTTTAGATGAAGTTTATCGAGAAAGGCTAAATATAAGTCAGTTTTATTCCTGTTATATGACTTATTATTTTATTACATAGTTGTTTACTCTTAGTATTTAAGTATTGAGTTTTTTTTTTTTCTTCTATAGCCAATTTAGAACAAACAATCCGTAAATTAAGTTTAAATTGTTTAGATGTTTGGTAATTAAAAAATATTTATATGCTAGATTAGTTTTCGTTATTAGTTTAAAAAAATGTTTCAAATTAAATTTTGCATTTAGGTGAGTTCACTCATCAGCTATGTAAGTTTTGTAAATGTTATTAATTTAGCGTATAACTTATTAATACATCCCAACTTAAAAAATTTTATTATTTCAAGATAAGGGTATTATAAAATTAAAACATACTAATCATTTTTGAACTATTACATACTTTATTTATTTTATCTTTAGCAACCTTCAATTCACTAATGGGTGAGAGGTTTATATGTTTATTTATATATATATACATAAATATATATATATATATATATATATATATATATATATATATATATATATATATATATATATATATATATATATATTACGCAGTTTATTTAATCTAGTCTCATTGTCATCTATCCTAAACGGTTGACTTTTTAATTTGAGTGACTTGCTGTGACTTGCAAAAACTCATTGCTAGTGCTGTGACTTGCAAAAATTTATTGCAAGTGCTGTGACTTGCAAAAACTTATTGCTAGTGCTGTGACTTGCAAAAATTTATTGCAAGTGCTGTGACCTGAAGTTTTTGATAGACGGCTCTGGCTTACCTTCACGCGGTGTCTATTGTTAAAAATGATTACTAAATAATTTCATTAATGGAATTTATCATTGTAATCATTTACTAAAAGCGAAGACAAACTATATAAAATAAAACATTAAAATAGTCAAACATTATTAAATTAATAAAATTTTATTTGTTTATTAGTTTAAAACAGCTTTTGAAGCCAAACTTCCATCAAGCACTATACGAAAGATTGAAAGATTTATGAATATTGGTAAATACCTTGATTTAATTCTTTTTTTATTTATTTCTATTGACTGATAATAGAAGTCACTCAGTAGTAGGAGAATGTTTTACTAACGTAGCCTTCAATTAATCAAAAATGTTTCTTTCCAATAAATTTGTTACACTTCTTCAAGTTAGGGGGGGGGGGCGAATGCCCCATCTTTTACGGCCATGGGTTCACCACTAATGTATCTTTAAATCTAGTAAAATATTTTTTTTACTTCTTTGTTGTTGTACTTTAAATAATCAATCAGATATTTCAAGAATTGAAACATTTTTTGATATTATGGTACTAAAACATCATCAACATATCTACTATGAGTTTTACATTCATCTCCCATATTTGGTGGTTGTCTGGTATGAATTTATTTCTTCGAATTTTATATATATATATATTTTTTTAATTTATTATTCAAATTTTGAAAACAGTAATTGGATTGTTTTATTTTATTTATTTATTTTAGGTCGGGGGGGGGGGGGGCAAACGCTCCTCCCGTAATAAACACCACTTGTATACGTAAAATCTTGTAAAACATAATTTTATATTGTATACTAATTTCACTCATTTTAGTAAAGATATAAATATAAAATCAAGTTATTTTTGATTCTAGGGTGTATCAAACCATCACCACCACACCCACCTCTATTGCTAAAATACACCTCTCATATATTTTGGTGGTTTAGTATAAATTTATAACGATTTTTTTGTATATTTATATTGCGTATGTCTTAAAAAAGACTATTTTTCTGAAAAAAGTGTTTAGTTTCATAAGGGTAAGGTGGTGATTTTGTGCCCCCTCTGTCCATCCGATACGCCCAGTGGTTAGAGTTGAACATAAATTTGTAGTTCACTGTTACACCTATCTTTTGACACCAAGATATTTGTATTTCGATAAGAATTGACAAAGTTATGAAAACTTTAAAGAAAAACATTATTTTGACCACAGTTTCTTTAACAAATCCATATATCAAAAAATCGGTACTTAAACCGTCATAACTTTTGAACCAATTGTTCGATTTTGATAATTTTTTCACCATTAAAATACTGAATTGACCCTCTTTCTAATAATATATAACATTATAGTATTCAAGCAATTTGAAATTTTTATCTACATACCTACTAAAGGTTCTTCGAGAAAATTTAAGGTTCCTTAAAAAACCTACAGGTTCTTAATATTCTCTAATGGTTCTCTGAAGAAAGATATAATCGTTGGATAAATGTTATTCCACGAGATAATATACCTGAAAGTCCAGATACAGTTGTGTGCGAAAGACACTTTCCATTGGGATATCCTACAGTTATAAAGTTTGGTCATAAAAGACCACGTGATCCTCCATCAGTTTTTACATGTGTAAAACCTAGTTTGATACCAAGTGTTCCATCGCCATTAAGAACAACCTTTAAAGCTTCTTCATCTATTTGTAATATTATACCCGATGAACTTGATATGTTTATAGCTGCTGATCAGATTAGATGTTTTAAATCATTACATCAGAAGTTACAAAAATAAGAAATTAATTTTGAATTAGTTGATGCAACTTGGTATTTTGCTGGTGAACATTTGCTAATAATTCAATCAACAGACTTTGAAGAAAACACTTCCATTGCCAGATTTATCAAAATAAAAAATGATTTTCATTCGAGGGATACTTTTGTGGAACTAAGCTTACAATTGCATCTCTATCTGAAAACAGGATTTTCATATTAAATTCTTCCTCGAAGTTACAAGAAGCTATAAATTTTCTAAATAACCTAACAAAAAGCATTAAACTTATTAATCTTTTACAACACATCAGTGACATGAGCCCAATTGCTATTGGGAAAAAAAAGTACAGTACAGAAACTATTGTAAGATCATTTGAATACTTTGCAATTTCGAGATCGTTATATGGAAGGTTAAGGGAAGATTATGAACTTCCAAGTATTTCCCTATTAACAAAGCTAACTTCTAAACTGGATTCTGCAATGAACGACACAGAGTTTTTTAAATCAGTTTATTCTAAGCTTGAAAATGAAATGCAAAAAAATTGTATGATTTTAATTGACGAAGTTTATGTCAAATCATCTCTTACTTATCATGCTGGCTCAGACTTCGGTAAAGCGGTAAATAAACCAGAGCCTTTAGCAACTACTGTTTTAAGTTTTATGTTAGTATCACTTTACGGAGGACCACAATATCTTTGCAGAATTTTACCAGTCTGTGAGCTTGATTCTTAATTTCAGTTTGAACAAACTCAATTTGTTTTAGAGGGAATAAAGAGTGCAGGAAGAATACCGGTAGCTTTAATATGCGACAATAACCGTGTAAATCAAGCACTATTTAAAATGTTTGATTGTGTTGAGCCATGGATAAATAATGACAATATGTTCTTGTTATATGACTTTGTCCATCTTCTTAAATCTGTCCGTAATAACTGGGTTACAGAAAAAAGTCAAAAGCTATGTTATGAAGGGAAAACAAAATATGCATGCTGGTCTAATATCTTAAGTTTGTTCAGGCTTGAAGAAAATAACATCGTAAAATTGTCTAAACTTACAAGTGTGTCTGTTGCACCAAAACCTATTGAAAGACAAAAGGTGTCTACTTGCTTACAAGTCTTTTGTGATGAAACTGCAACTGCTTTAAAATCCAACAGTAACATAAAAGAAGCAGAAGGCACCATTACTTTACTTGAAATATTTGTGAAATTCTGGAAAATTGTTAATACAAAAGGACTGTATGCTGATATTTGATATAAAGATCCAGATAGAGCAGTTATATCAACTTCAGGAGATGCTAGACTGAAATTTTTACTTAATCTTGCAACAATGGCAGAACAAATGACCAGCAAACAGCGCAAAAGATAATTTCAGCTAACCAGAGATACAGGTGCAGCTTTAGCGCATACATGCCGTGGTTTAGTTGCCATTACTAAATTTTTGCTCCAATATTCGTTTAAGTATGTTATACTGGGAAAATTTACAACTGACCCACTAGAAAAAATGTTTGGAAAACTTTGACAAGGTTCTGGAGGAACATATTTTATCAATGTGCAACAAGTGATTGAAAAAGTAAAAATTCAAAGAGCCAAATTAAGTCTCCAAATTGGAATAGACATTGATTCTTTATCTGAAGAAAGTGGACATAGCTGTCAAAAATGTGGGTACTTACTTAGCAGTAATGCTATTGATATATTTGATAATTTGCCTGAACTTGAAAATAGTGTTCAAATAGATACCAAAGCAGGATTGGTATATATAGCTGGATATATTGTGCGAAATGATGTTGAAGAACAAGAAGATGCTAAATTTTATTATGCAGAATTTGGTGATTATACCGAAGAAATAAATTGTGGAGGTTTGAAAATACCAAATGACAATGTTTGTCAATGGACAATTTTCTCTTACATATTATTTCATGAATTGTTAATCAAGTCTGCCGAAAGTCACTCTGCAATGTGCTAATGCTAATATCAGAGTCTTATAACTTTAACATGGAAAGAAAACATGCTGTTTCACTTTCAAATATATATTTTAAAAACTATGTTAGTTATTATACACCAAGGTCGTATAAAGAGCCACAACAAAAGATTTTAAAACTTTCAAAGTAATATATTGCTTTTTTAATTATGACGACTTTAATTTTACGTATATATTTCTTTAAATTCTATTTTTTTTGTTATTTTTATACACATTTTACCACTTCAATATTATATTGTATAGCTTGGAAATATTTTCAAAATGTCATTACAATTTTGTTGTTTTAACTAATAATGTTTAATTTCTAGTTTAACATTTTAAAATATAGTTTTTGTGTGGCTTTATTGTTATGTTTCTTATATTTCTTATGTATTTGTTTAAATTATGATGACTTTTATGATTATTACTATTTCCTGGGTATTTGTTTAATTAATGATTAAGTATTTTGTAAAATCTCTCTAGCTTGGTAATTTTTTTCTAGATTTAGCCTTATTACAAATAAACCTTTACGGCTAGGAAATGTTTTTTTTTTTAATCTTTGTTATAATATAAACAGGTTTTATTAAAATAAAAACATTTAAACGTTTTTTACGACCAAAAGTTTATGTTATCCTTAACTTTTCTTTCGTTGTTGTTGTTTTAATGGCCCCCAGCCCCAGGCTCCGATTTACGCGTTTACGAGGCCTGTTAGTATAGACGGCCATGCAAAGAACCCACAAGGTTCTTTAAATCGTTTTACGGAAAACCTCGAAGAACCTTAATTTAGGGTTCTTTAAACCTTTTGTAAACGCCATTTAATTTTTTCAATCAGTCGTTATATAGGTAGACCAGTATGAATTTATAAAGAATGGTATAATAACAATAAAAAATGAATATGACGACAGTATTTAATTTGTGCTTTAAACATTTGAGTTGTTTTTATTACCGTTGTTAATATTAACATAGGTACGCGATAAAAGCGATTTACGGAACCAAATTTTGTGCTAAAATTTTGATCCATGCTTTTCGTGTCTCTTCAAAGTTAGCATGGTTGAGAAAGGCTGTGTGGAATAATTTTTTAGTATTTGTTATCAACATAGTATATTTTTAGAAAGTAGAATAGTTGAGCTTCTTCTTGTACTTGGTTTTAATTATACTCACTTGCTTTATTAACGAGTTTATTGATGTCAAAACTTTGTCATACTTCGGTAAAGTTAATGTCCAATATATGCTGCAATATTTTTCTTTCCCTTTTTTTTTTTAATTTTTTCATTTATCTATGCACCTGTCAAATTTAATTGAAAAATTTTATGTAGCAGGCACTCTATTTATTGTCACAGCTTTGGTACTTAATTTACATTTTCCTTAATACTAGCGTGAGAGTCAGAGGGGTCTATTGAATAATTTATTATTTATTATTTTGATTTAGATAAACAGCAATGTTTCTATTAATATTAGTAATAAGAATGACAAATATTAGTAATATAAATGCTATAAATGCTTATTACAAATATTAGTAATGTAATGCTATGATTGCCTTTTTATAATATTAAATATTAATAACATTAACTTTAAGTTAATAACTTACACAAGTTATGTGAGTTATTAAGCCTTAATAACTTACATATATATACTAAGTAAAATGTGATTTTTTTGATAAACTATGATTTTTTTGGCTTTTTTTTATTTTATTAAACTTTAAATTTAGTTTTTAACAACTTTATTTAATAATTAACACTATTGATATTTTATGTTTATATTATAAATTTATGTTTATATTATTAAATGTATTAAATGTTTCATTAATTTATTGATAATACATTAATGGAACAAACCTTAATATGTTTATATATGTTTATAAGGTTTGTTTCACTTCTTATATGATTTATTTTTAATAATTAAAAATTTTTAATGATTAAATTGGTTTGAAAAACTTCATTTCAGTCAATTGTCTGCTTAAAAGGTAAATTATGTTATTTCATTAACTTTAGTTAATGAAATAACATAATTTACCTTTTAAGTTTTTCAAACCAATTTAATCATTAAAAAATTTTAATTACTAAAAATAAATGATATAAGAAGTGAAACAAACCTTACAAACATATATAAACATATTAAGGTTTGTTTTTTTAAGGTTTGTTTTTGTATTTAAATACAAAAAAAAAAGTTTTTTAAATTAAGTTATACTTGTAATAATGTTTGTAAATTTTTTTGTGGTTAATCTTGAATACAATTTGAAAATTAAATTATAATTATTCTTAATAGAATATCAAAATTTTTTGGTTATTGATGTTTGTTTGATTTTAGTATATATGTGTATATATATATATATATATATATATATATATATATATATATATATATATATATATATATATATATATATATATATATATATATATATATATATATATATATATATATATATATATATATATATATATATATATATATATATATATATAGTATATATAGGTGTATATATAGGTGTTATGGGCATTGATATTGAATTGATATTATTAAAGCATTGATAATTGGAGAAGAAATCAACACTTTTTTAAATGCAAAATATAAATTGTTTAATGATACAAACATTTCATAAAAAGTGGTGAGTTATATACGAAAACTGTTAAAAAAGTTAATAACTTTTTTAACTTCAACACTTGCACATATCATGTCCAAAATGTAGTGAATGTAGCAAAAAAATGGAAACATAACTTTAAAAGGGACTGTTCACATTTGTTCAATTTTTGCAACAAGCTGTTTACATGCTACCCAACAATCTCAACAATGACACAACCATCCCAGTCTAGTCCTAGTAATTCCCATTTATTTGTCTTTGTCTTACGAATATGATAGTCTTTTATCTGAGACACACAAGGAGTTTTTACCTACAGCCAGTTATAGTAATCATGTACAAGATATTTTCACTTGTAGACAAGAAATTCCACCGTAAGAAAATCTATTGAAGATTTTATTATCTAATTTGGCTAATCAGTTAGCTATTTCTTACAAGAAATACAGAACGAATATAGCTATAGTTAAGTCTAAATTAAATAACATGCCATATAAACTAAAACTTTTAAGACAAAGTGTTAAAAGATAAAAGATATTATAAAGGATTTAAGAAGGGAGTTAAGAGAATTAAAAACTAAAATGAAAATGTCTTATTATACTCGACAAATTTGAAATCATACAGCCACAATAAAGAAATTAAAATATGAAAAACAAAAGTTGAAGCAAATAAAGCATAACACAGATAATAGGGCAAATAAAAAAATGATTGCTAGTTTGGAAAACAACTTGCTTCAAAAAGAGGAGAGCGCAACTACACTTTTGAACATGAATGAAGAAGCAAAAATATATTCATTACATATGAGAATGATTATTTATAATATGTTAATATGTAATGTCCCAAAAGGTAACATTCCTTTTCTGATTCAGAAAATTGGACAATGTTTGGGATTTATTTTTTATCTGATATTCCACACCGCAATTCCGTTGAACAAATGGCTCTTGAGCTTGGCAGTATTTCAAGCATGCAGGCAGCTGAATGGGCAATCAACAATAGTCAACTTACTCTTGGGTAACACAAGAAGGTATTAACAGTATTCACTTGATGTCAAAAGATAAATGCCTAGTTGTTGTTCTCGACCAACTACCTGGTGGAACAGCTGATGGATATGAAAACTATATATGTAATGCCATTTTATTTATTCTCATTTTCACTCTTGCAGCTATAACGAATATTGTAGTTCAATTATTAATAAGATTTCAAACACAATGTCTGACCTAGTTGCTGTTAATCATCTTACTATAAGCAAAGTTTTTGCAACCTGAGGTAAAAGTCTAAGTGAGTTGAACTGCCAGTTGCACCCTGTTGATACAATTGTATCAAGAGGGTGCAAATGGCACTTGATACATCATGCCGTTCAGCATTGAAGTCTCTAGAGAATGAGAAATGCAAATTGTTTGGAAATGACTGCATGGCAGTCATTGACTATTTTAGCTATAAACAAAATGAGATTCAAAGATGTAAAAGGCAATCCACAAGGTTTTATAAATATTTTAGATAATAATGATTTATCACGAGGTATCATTCCTATGTATCGCGGAAACAGGCTTCACATTCTTTTCTATACTTGTTTTATTTTAATAAAGCATCACAGTAAATTTAAACAATATCTTACAATTGGAACAGTAAAGTGTAAAAGTTTACAAGCAACTCTTTGAACAGTATTTTGTAGTACCACCGCAATCAAACAAATGTGTGCTTTTTTTTGGGATTTAAATAAACATTTTTTATAACTTTTTTTTGGGATTTAAATAAACAGTAGTTGTGTTATTTTAATGTTTTTTTTAGGTCGTGGGGGGGGGGGAGTATATGCCTCCTCCACCCATACGTTGATGTAAATACCACTTGTATACGAAAATTTTTGTAGAACATAATTTTATATTGTGTACTAACTGAATTCATTTTCGTAAAGATAAAAATATTTATGAAAACAAATCATATTTGAGCAGCCGTGGCGCAGTGGTAGCGCACTTGCCTCAGAAACGTAAAACCCGTAGTTCAAACCCCACCTCTGGGCAAGCTTTGCGATATCGGTTGGGAAGGAGGCGTGAACTTCCCATTAAATGCTCTTCCGCGGTGCTCTGTGATAAGACCCGTAAGGACTTCTTGGGGCACCTTAATCCAAAAAAAAGGAAAAAAAAAAAAAAGGAAAAAAAAAAAGGAATATTTGATGTTAGGGTGTATCAAACTATCACCACCACACCCACCTCTATCATTTAAATACATATACTAAAAATATATACTTTGGTGGTTAAATATAAATTTATATCAATTTTTTAGTATATTTAAACAGCTAATGTCTTGAAAAAGATCTTTTTTCTGAAAAAAAATGTTCAGTTTCATACGGGTAAGGTGGTGGTTTGGTGCCCCCTCTGTCCATCCGATACGCCCAATGGTAAGAGTTTAACAAAAATATGTAGGCCACTCTGACACCTATCTTTTGACACCAAGATATTTGTATTATGATAAGAATTGACAAAGTTATGACAATTTAAGTGAAGAAAAACATAATTTTAACCACATTTTCTTCAACAATTCCATATATCGAATAATCGTTACTTAAACCGTCATAACTTTTAAACCAATTGATCGGTTTTGATAACTTTTTCACCTTTAAAATACTGTATTGATCCTCTTTCCAATGATATATAACAGTAAGATATTTAAATAATTTGAAATTTTTAATCACGTACCTATATCAACAGCGATTATCAAAGCAACGTTTTTTTTGTTTGTTTTTTTTTCGAGCAGTTTTCTTATTCCTTTACGCTTTTATCATGCATATTATAAAGAAATATATCATTGTATAATGCAAATGGTTTTATTTAGATTAATAAATATATCATTTGTTAAAATTTAAAAAATGCCAGATTGTTTGAACTGGAGTGTAGAAGATGTTTGTGTATACTTAGAACTTAAAGGACTCCCAGAACAGATACAAAAAGTTATTGGTTAGATTGAAGTTTCTATTTATTTTCAATTATATAAGTGTTCGGACACTATATATAATATACATATATATACATATACATATATATATATATATATATATATATATATATATATATATATATATATATATATATATATACATACATATATATATATATATATATATATATATATATATATATATATATATATATATATATATATATATATATATATATACATAATATATATATATATATATATATATATATATATATATATATATATATATATATATATATATATATATATATATATATATATATATATATATATATAGGGTTGCCATATGGTAATCACTGAAAAAGAGGAGATTTTACACAGTGGCGGGTTTTAGGGGGGGGGGGCATGGGGTAGTAGCCCCCCCCCCCCCCTAGGGACTTTTTTTAAAAAATTCTTTTGTAAATTGACTATTATACAGAATTGGACTACTATACTGACAAATTATACGTAATTATACGTATATGAACTTGATTATTACACTAAAGTACAAAAAATTAAAAAGTTACTTAAAAATGAAAATAAGCACACATTTTTTTAGTTGACTTTTTTAGCCCCCTTCTTGGCGAATGACATAACCCGCTCCTGATTTTACAATACGTGTTAAATGAATGAGTATTCTTATTATTTAGCGAGGCATTACCAGAGTGGACCCTTTTTATGAGAATTAAATAAATAATAATCCCTTTTTTTAAATGTCATTTATTTTTTTAACACAAATTGCTGGTTTTGCAATTATAATTTAACTAATTTTAATTGCAAAATGTTCACATTCAATTTTATTGCTGTCTTACAATTATTGATTCTTAATGAATAAGTCTTATTAGTTATTCTATATTAAAATATACTATACTATATAAATGCAAGCCAATAATTATTTCTCCATTATTTAACTTGTCTCTATTGCCGTCTTGTAACCATCGTTCACTTGTATCTAACTAATCACTTGACTCAGTTATCAATTTCACAGTTATCGAGCAATCATTTGTTGGAACAGAGCAAGAACTATGGACGGGGGAAGATGAATCATATCAACTACATTTTTTATTTGAACTTATCTTTTTCAATAAGTTTTTGTTTGATAACAAAAACTTCTTGAACTTATAAATTTTAGAAAATTGGTCATGGCTCAATGATTTATTAAAATTAAAAAGAGGCTTTTTTGTTTGCAATTAAGTCTTCAACTTGATCCCAAATAGAGATACTGTCAAGTTTCATCCAACTTAAAGCTTTTAACTCTTGTTAATGAGACTAATAACAGGTCAAAAGCTACATAACTTACATAATCGTGGCTTAATCATAATTGTAAGATGAATTAGATAAATAAAATTAACATAAGGTAATTTGTTTATCTTTGGAAGAAACATAAATAATCCAGCTGGGCAAATTTTGAATTTGATTTCACACTCATTCCTCTCTTTCTTAAACTAAAAAAAAATTTTTTTAGACAAAATAATTGAGACTTTAAAACTTTAAATTAAAGGAACTATCTCTTGTGTAGCAGCAACAAAAATACTTTACTACCTTAACGTAATTTATCGGTGACGATTTTCGTTTTAAAACACGTTTTATCGAAGATAATATTTTACTGACCTAATAAAATTAATAAATTAAATTAATTTAAGTGTAATTACATTAATTAATTATAATTAATGAATAGAATTAAGTATAAATGCTTTGACTAACTATTAGAGATTAACATAAAGAAATATACATTCATTAATTGACCATAAGAATTGGGACAGTTATGGTCACGATTATTAGTATTTCATAGGGGTGCGTCGTTTACAAGTTTGCCGAATCCGTTGTGGATTCTAAATGGTGACCTCGACTTGATTAATATTAAATTGAATATTGTTTAAAATGAGTGTAATTCTTAATAAGAAGAAAAGAATCAGAAATGGACATCGGAAACACGTTCTTAGAATCGGAGAGGAACTTGAATACTTCAAAGACGATTCAGAAAGGTTGAATTCGTGTTCGGAAAACTTATCTTTAAAATTAAATCTTATACAAACATTGGATAATGAAATTTTGACTATGATTGATGATGAAGACGCCATTGATACTGAAATTAACGAAAGCTCACAGTTTTTGGATGAAATTCAGTTATTAATTACTCGAGCTCAAAATTTTTTAAAAGCTTTAAATAAAAGTGAAGTTGCATCCAAGTCAATTATTACTTCGTGTCAAAGTAATGTAAATTTACCTAAAATTACACTAGAGAAATTTGATGGAACCATTTTAAATTGGAGAAGATTCTGGGAACAGTTTAAGACAACTATCGGTGATAACAACACATTAAATGATGTTGAGAAATTTACTTATCTTAAAACTTTGCTTAAGGGAAGTGTCCCCGAATTAATATCTGGATTAACATTGACAGCAAGCAATTATGAAAGAGCAATACATATGTTGACTCAACGATTTGGAAATACTCAAGTATTAATTTCAACTAATATGGTAAGTAATAATTTCAACTAATAATTTGAGCAAGTTTTCCAACTTGCTCAAATTTCCAAAGGTTAAATGACATGGTTAAACTACGAATGGTGTACAATAAACTTGAAACTAGTGTCAGAAACTTAAATGACCTTGGAGTGGAAACTGCAACCTATGGATCAATGCTTATAAACATTTTATTCGATCGAATCCCTACAGATTTAAAAATTATTATCTCAAGAAAATTTAAGCATGAAAATTGGAACCTAAATGAACTTATTGAAATTTTTAATGAAGAACTTTGTGCTTGTGAACGTTGTGCTGCAGTTGGAGGAATATCAGATAGTGAAGAAATTGATTTTCAAAATGAATTTACTGCTCAGACACTTCAGGTAGATACAAAAAAATCTTTGCTTTGCTATTTTTGTAACAAGAATTATTTTTCTAATAAATGTCTGAGCGTCACTGATAGAGGAATTTAGGAAAAATATGCTTAGAAAACAAGGACGTTGTTTCATTTGTATGGAAAGAGGACATATTTCTAAAAATTGCAAGGTATCATATAAATGTGTGAAATGTAACGGAAACCATAATGTTAGCATATGCAACTCCTCTAGTAAATACAAAAGAAAGAAAGAATATCTTAATGACTCCAAGCCAAAAGAAACTATTACAAATCACGTCAATTGTTCACAACAAACAATATTGTTATAAACAGCAACTGCTTTAAATAAGAATATGAATGATAAAAAAGAAGTACTTTCAAGATTATTATTTGATTGTTGTAGTCAGAGAACATATTGTACTGAAACATTAAGAATGAAATTAAATTTTAAAGTATTATGACAAGAAACAGTTTTAATGAAAAGATTTGCTTCAGATCAAGGAGTTTTGAAAACATTAGATGTTGTGCATATTTGTGTGCGTGGAAAAACAAAATCTGGTAATATTTATATTGAAGCTCTTTGTTTACTTTTCCTTTGTTCCCCGTTACAAAATCAAGATATGAAATTGAAATTAAAAACTTATCCTTATTTTAAAAACTTACAATTAGCAGAAAATGATTTAGCTGGAAACAATCTTGATATTGACATTTTAGTTGGAATGGATAATTATTATAAATTTATGACAGGTCGTATAATCAGGAAAGACTTAAATGGACCAGTTGCCTTATAAGTAATTTGGGATGGGTTATTTGTGGCCCAACAAGCATGACTGTTAAAAAAAGCTGCACAGCATCAAATTATTATTCTACACATGTGATGCAAATGAATGCCTTACAGATTGACAATGATAGTTTAAAATCGAATTTGACAAAGTTCTGGGAAATTGAAAGTTTAGGAGTTAAAGAACATGAAGTTTATTACAAGTTTCAAAACAAAGTTTACCACGATAGAAAAAGATATGTAGTAACCTTACCGTTTATACCGTTTCATGAAAATCTTCCAGATAATTATTCAAATAGTGAAAAAAGACATGATTCCTTAAAACGACGACTTGACAAGGATGAAGCACTTCGACATAAGTATAATAATATTATTAATCAATACCTTAATGATGGAATCATTTAGAAGGTTACAGACACTAGGTTGCCAGGTAGAATTCATTATATGCTAAATACTGCTGTTATACGTTTAGATAAAGAATTAACGAAAGTGAGGATAGTGTTTGATGCATCTTCAAAATATGGTAAACATCCCTCACTAAATGACTGTCTTTATTCTAGTCCCTGCTTATTGACCTTGTAATTTAATATATTAGTTCAATTTAGACTTTGCAAGATTGCTTTAACATCGGACATCAACAAGCATTTTTAAATATTGGTATTAGTCCCTCGAATCAAGATTATTTACGTTTTTTTTGGTTTGACGATGTAATTTCAAAGAATCCACAGAAAATAATATAATCGCTTTAAACGTGTTGTTTTTGGATTAACATGTAGTCCATTCCTACTCAATGCAACAATATGAGAAAGGATTTGAGAGTTTTGTTTTACAGTTTTTTTGTGACTTGTATGTTGACGATACTACAACTGGATTTGATAATGTTGCTGATGCCTTTGAATTTTTTAAAAGAGCTCACAAAGTGATGAAGGATGGTGGATTCGAATTGGGAAGGTGGACATCTAACTCAGAAGAATTAATGAATCTTATAAAGTCTTGTACAGATCAAACTAACAATATGCAAAATCGAAAGATGTTAGGACTAAGTTGGGATACAAAGTTAGATAATTTTAGTTTTTGTTTTAATGAATTAGTGGTCGAAGCACTGAAATTGCCACTAACTAAACGGTATTAAGTATTAGCTCAAAAATATATATACTGTTGATTCCAATCATTATTCAATCTAAAATGATGTTTCAGAAAATATGTACAGAAAAGATGGACTGGGATGAACTCTTGCCTGATGATTTCTGGACTCGGTGGTATAGATAGTTAAATGAACTTGTAGTTAAAAGAAATGGTAATTTAAATATCCCAAGATGTGTATTATTTGACATGACTAAACAAATAAAATCTGTTCAAATCTATATATGTATATATATATATATATATATATATATATATATATATATATATATATATATATATATATATATATTATTGTATATTATATATATTATATACATATATGATATATATATATATATATATATATATATATATATATTATTGTATATTATATATATTATATACATGTAAGATATATATATATATATATATATATATATATATATATATATATATTATTGTATATTATATATATTATATACATATATGATATATATATATATATATATATATATATATATATATATATATATATATATATATATATATATATATATATATATATATATATTATTGTATATTATATATATTATATACATGTAAGATATATATATATATATATATATATATATATATATATATATATATATATATATATATATATATTCATTCCATTATTGAATTTTAGATAATTCTTCAAACGAATGCGACAACAAAATTCTCACGTTTATTTGAACATCTAGTTTCAACCAAAAACATTTATATATTGGACATTGGATTTAGCACTAGAAAGCACTTATAAAAATTTATTAAATAATTATATATATAAATATTTAATAATAAAAAATGTTCAAGAAGTGAAAAAAATATCCGTTTAATGTTAGTAAAAATGCAAAACATTGACAGTTCGATGAAGAACTATAACGGGTTCTTTAAAGAACCTTATTTTAAGGTTCTTCTGAAGAACCTTCGCAAAGGGTTCTTTGAAGAACCTCTACGGGTGCTCCACGAGCGTCAACGCGAAGACCCCTTAAAGGTTCTTTGAAGAACCATACGGCTTTTTTTAATTAAGAGTGTATAAACAAAGAAGGACAGTCTTTTACGTATTTAAGAAACAAATTTCCGAAGATAAGTGATGCAAAAGTTAAGAAGGGTATTTTTGTTGGGCTACGAATACGCTTATGAAGAATCCTGCATTTGACAAAGTTTTGAAGGGGAAAAATAGGAAACTTAGGAAGCTCTTAAGGGAGTGGTTTTAGAATTTTTAGGCAACAACAAAGATGACAACTACAGTTGTGAGCATGAAAATAGCAGTACCTGGAATATTTTGAAAACTATTGTGCAATTTTTTTTTACTTATTACTGAAAAAAATTTATTGCATTTATTTTGACACTTCAATCTAATAAAACAAAAAAAAATTACATCAATAATAGTTTTACATTTTATTTCAGAAAAAAAAACAATAATATCAAGAAAGCTCGCAGTCATTGAAATAGCAGTGGTATCTGAAAATAGAGAAAAAATTATTTTTTATGGTATTAAACATTAAAATTGCAAACTTTTGAACATTATAAAGTTAAAAATAAGTCTAATATAACAATATTTACCCTTAGTATTTTGTTGCAAAACCTTTGTTTGAGATAACGGCTTCACAACGCCGATGCATTGAGTCAACTAGGCATTGACATTTTTCTGCTGGTATTGCGTACCATCCTTGTTGAGTAGCTTCCCATAACTGCTGAGCATTAGTTGGATTAGCAGTAGAAACTGCTTTTTTAACGTCTCCCCATAAGTTTTCAATGGGGTTTAGGTCAGGTGACTGAGCAGGCCACTCCATAACCTCAACCCCATTGACCTGAAACCACTCTTTTGCCTTGTGACCAGTGTGTTTTGGGTCGTTGTCTTGTTGAAAGACCCATTTTAACGGCATATCTTCATTAGCATACGGCAGCATGACATTATTGAGGATATCGACATATATATGTTGGTCCATAATACCATTAATCTTATAAATAGGTCCGACACCCTTATATGAGAAACAGCCCCATACCATGACTTTGGCTCCACCATGTTTTACAGACTTAATGGTATATTTTTGCTGGAATTCTGTATTAGATGGACGTCTTACATATTGTCTTGAACCTGTACCTCCATAAAGAACTATTTTTGATTCATCAGTCCATAATACGTTGCGCCACTTTTCGATGGGCCAATTCAGATGTTGGTTTGCGAACTGCAAACGTTTAGCGGTATGTTTTTTTGTCAACAAAGGGACCTTTCGTGGACTGTGTGCATACAAACTTTTCTCTCGTAAGCGTCTACGAACTGTTGTTTCACTCACCTGTAGGTCAAGATCATCTTTGACTTGCTTGGCCGATGAAAATGGTTTGCTTTTAACAAATCTAACAATTCTTCGGTCTTCTTGCGCGGTAGTCTTACGTTTCCCCCCTCGTTTTTCAACTTTTGCTATATAATTTATGGCATTTGAAATCATCTTTGCTGAACATCCGAGAATATTTTGTATATATGAGTAAGATTTACCCTCTCTATAGTGTTTCAAAATAATGTTGCGTTCTGCTGGTGTACAATGATGTCCTCGGCCAACTTTGAAAGGTTTAGAAAACAATTTTACCATTACGCATACTCAAATAAATAAAGAATATGTTATAATTGAAGTAGTACTTACTTTTTCAACGAAAAATACTAAAATCTCTTCAAGTTTTGTTAACTAACTTTAAAATTAATACCACTGCTATTTTAATGCATTTTGTCAATTACAATATTTTTATTAAAAATAAAGATATTCTACAATGTAATGAATTCTCATTTGCTCAATTTATTTATCTCATTCTAGTACATACACACATAAAAAATTAGCCCTTCTGTATTAACAGAAGGAGAGTAATATTGAAAAAACGAATAATTTTTTGGTACTGCTATTTTCATGCTCACAGCTGTACATTCAACTGTTAACATCTCCGTTTGTAATTTAATACCAGCGCACAAAAAAAGCGCTGGCAGGATGGTCATTTTTAAGTTAGCCTGCCCGTTTAAAAAAATATTTTTTTCCCGCTATTTAAATTAAAATAAAAAGAGAGAAAATAATGCTTTGAATAAATACTAGTTAAAATATTTTTTAAAAATCTGGTAAAAAAAAAGCCTTTTTTCATAAAAGTTGAACAAATGAACAAAAAAGTTTTGTTATAATTTACAATAAAACGCTTTTACTTTTTTTAGCTAGCGCTTTTTTATGCGCTCGCCAAAGTATTTGCGGGTAGTAGTTTATCACCAAAGTATTATCGTGTTGTCGAGCGCTAAAATACTTAAGCGCGAAAGCGCTGGCTAAACGGAGAAGACTGTCAACTTGAATGTAACATGTCCCTCAAGATTTATTACTTCCACTCAAACCTTGATTTCTTGCCCTCACCCCCCCACACACACAACGTTGTGGGGGTATTGTATCTAAGAAACTAGAGCTAATAAAAAAATTTCGTTGTCATTTTCTTTTTTCTGAGCCCAAGTTAAGTATAATTTAAATAAAATTGCTAAAGATACAAAAAAAAAAATTTTTTTGTTGCCCAATATTATTTGCCCCAAATTTTCTTTTCTTTTAGACGACAATTTATTTGTGCGTTTTTCCTTCCTAAAATATCTTGTTAATGTACATCATAATAAAATAAATAATGCGTAAGTTTATTTTTAATTTTAACTTATTTAACATTATTTATACAAATTGTTTTATAAACTGAGTCAAGTCGCATAAAATGTTCTGGTGGGGGTATCCTCAGAATATTTTTTACTTTTTATTTAAAACTATCAAAGTTTTCTTTTTCTTTTTTTGCATAACTTTTATCATAACTATTACGTACATCTTTGTCGCTAAACAACTTTGAACTTGAGTTTAGTAAGTTTTTTTTTAGTCCGTAAATCTTTTTATTAAAATATAAATTATTTAATATTGCAGGAATCGTTTGGTAATTTTAAATGAGATATTTTTTGTTTTTTGTTCTAATGTGGTTATTTAGGTGTTACCAAAAGTCCTTACGGTCTTATCACAGAGCACCGTGGAAGAGCGTGCAAAAACATTTAAGCCTCCTTCCTTACCAATATCACTTATTAGGCTAGAGCCAGCGTCGAACCCTAGACCTCTTGGTTCTGACCCAGAACTCTAACAATTGCGCAATGGTTGCCCAATATTACACAGGACACATCATCAAAATCAAGCACCAAGGAAAAAAATAAATTATAAAAACTGTTGTCAGCAAGATTCCATTGAAGCAAAACAATTTATTGACAAGTCTTAGCTAATGCTTTTAGCAAGCCCACATTTGAAATAAATACCAATTCAAATAATGAAGTCATGAAATCATTTATCTATTAGAATAATAAATGCGTTTGAAACATTAGAGTAACACATTTAAAGCGTGTTGTTGGATCATGATCTTTTAACCTCTGCATATAATCTCACTTTAAGGTTGATTGAGCGGTAAAAAAAAAATGTTTATGCAACACTTTGTTTTAATATTTTTGAACAATTTAGGGTTACTAAATAACCATCTTAGATCACGCTAATGTCTAGATTAAAGAACTTTTTGCTCCAAGCAAAATACAAAATTTTATAGCATACTATTCATTATTTCAACTTTTTGTTTTTAAATATATGTAATGAAAAACAGGTAGGCCTTATCTGCCTTATCTCTTAAATGTGGTTAAAGGTAAACTTTTTATGGTAATCTTGCTAGAGATGCCATCATTTTTATCTCATGGTAAAAGTACTTAGTCCTGATATTTAAAAGTTTAAGGTTGGAATGGCATTAATTTATAAAAGTTTACTTTACATTTTTCATAGCATCATTTTTATTAAGTAATCGTACTAAGGAAAATCGTCTAAGTGACACAAGTGCTGAACCATGGACAAATAATTTCAACTTATAAAAAAATTATTGAACAAATCTTATGAAATTTTGCATTATTATAATCGAAATACTTTACCCAATAATAATTTTGTTATTTTAAATTTGTAAAAACCCATTCAACTGAAGAGTTAGCAGAAGCTGTTGTTGTACGTGCAAAATCAAGTCTTGAAAATTCAGAATTGGCCTTAATTAATAAAATGTTTTCTTAAAATCAAACAAGCAAACAAAAAAAAAAAAGGTGATAAACATCAGCCAATTATAATTTCTGCAGATCAAGCTTTGTCACTCGAAGTTCACTGTAATTCGCAATATCAGATTATTCGAAACTTATCTCTTGATCTATAAAAAGCCTTCGGTACGATAGATCATAAAATTTTTATTAAAAAACTTGAAATCTATGGAATCTGTGGTAATTTTCTAAAATTACTATAAAGCTATTCAAGTGATCATAAAAAGTATATGAAAATTAATGTATCCTCTACTACAAATTTACTAGATATAAAATGTGGCGCTCCTTAAAGGTCTATACAAGGACCACTTCTTTTTCTCATACCTCAAATTTGAAAACACATTCATATTTACCACTTATGCAACTGATTTTTATATGTATTACACGTCTAGAAGGTACTCGATGACAAGACTGACCCCAGTCTTCTGCGAGCTTCCTATAACTACAAACAATTAATTATTTTCTTCAATCTTATACAAATCTTGTTTTTATCATACTTTTATATATATATATATATATATATATATATATATATATATATATATATATATATATATATATATATATATATATATATATATATATATATATATATATATTTATTTATTTTAATTGAAAGAATATAGGTTTATTTCTTGGGTAATTTTTACGTTCACGTTATTCTATTGTGTACTTTGTATTTATTTGTATCATATCTCAAAGTTGAATGTAACAATATTTTAGATTTATCCCTTATTTATTTTGGACTTTATGTTTACGATATTTATATTTTTATATCTTTATTTGCCAATCGGTGATTGGTTAATTGTAAATACTTTGTAGTTGTAAAATAAACTTGTTACAAAAAAAAAAAAAAAACTTTTTTGTCTAGCAATAATATCATTACACTATTTAAAGACATTTACATGGAGCTAATATAAATTTCAAAATGGTTTAAATCAAATAATTTATCAATTAACATAGAAAAAACTAAATGGACTTTATTCGTGGCGATACTTATTACAGGCCTTCCCGTCGCGAATCCGTATTTTTGACTGGGGGCGGACAAAGTTACGGAAAATATAAAAAATGGCTAGAAAAGTTTGCGAACTAATCCATTATTTTTAGTTAGTTTACTAAATTTTAAAAGTAATGTATTAATGCAAAATATGTCCATTGGAATGTTTATTTAGAATCGACAAATTTAAAAAAAAACATTTTGAAAAAAAGAATAAAATACAATATTTTTCAGAATAATGAGTTGTAATTATTTAAAATCTAAATTACAAAAAAATGAACAAACTTTAAAATAATGCAAGAAAAAAAAGGAAAAAAACATCATAATGTACATCAAGTAAAAAGAAAAAAATATCAAAATATACATCAATAATGTTATAAAAAAATGTACATAATAATTTTTTAATGTTATACAGATAACTTTAAAACCTTCAATGCAGGTTCCTTACTGGACTTGGGTGAAAAAAAGCAAACAATAATTTTTAAGAAATATGTTTGATTATATTATACCATGTTTCTTTAACATATTAAAGTTATAAATATCAGATATCATCATAAAAGTATTACACAATGACTTTATGCACATTTTGTTTTTCTCAATTTCAAAAATAATGAAACAAAAAAATACCCACTGCACACAGCAATCGAGAGATATACTCAATCCACCACGATCTTTAGTTTTTGAATAGTCTCCATATAACTGAAAATAAAGTGCAGTATCATTAAACCGATCATTTTCACTAACATCATCTTTTCTTGTAGCATAACCTGCAATATAAAACAAAGCCATTTTTGTACTCAATGACAAAGATGATTCTAGTTCAGGTAATTGATTAATGATGTCACAAGATTCTTCACTTATAAAATAGCCATATTTTTGACAAGAATGCTCGATATCAATAGCATAATCTGTAACATCAACTTTTAATTGCAATAACAGTATAGCTTTTTCAATGTTTAACTTTTCAACAACATTTTGAACTGTTATAAACTATGTTCCACCTGAACCTTGCCTAAACTTACTGAATGGTTTTTCAATGTAATCTGTTGAAAAATCTCCTAACATAACATAATCAAAATTGTTTTTTAGCAAATATTTACACATCTCGACGACTCCATAACATGTATGCCAAATTGAAGTACCTGTATCTTTAGTTAAAGATTTCATTCTATGACCTTGTTCACCACTCATTTTAAATGCCATATCTCCAAAATCAAGTAAGTACTGCAAATTTATGTCTAATTCTTCAGAAATAACTCTCGTAAGAGAGTTATGTCTGAAGAATTAGACATAAATTTGCTTAACATAAAAGGAATTTGATTGGATGTGCAAAACATCATTTATAACAAAAATTGTTACAGGAAAAATAAATTTACGATTTTTAATATCTTCACATAAAAAAATGAATGTAAACAAATC
>NC_061160.1:48365872-48425872 GCF_022113875.1 Hydra vulgaris | reverse complement strand
TTTTTAAATCAGTTGTAAATGATGCCAGAGTTTTTATCCAATAACTAAATACTCTAATATCTTCTGGTGCAAATATATACCAATATTGCGTAGAATCATATGTTGACATTGTCCATAAAGACTTATTTTCAAGAAATTCAAACTCGTTCGAAATCAAGCAATTACTTGAAAAATTATCTGATTTTTTTAAAATTGTAACTTTACTTGCACGTAAATTTGCTCCATAAACAACCATTGCAATTTCATGCCATTTTATTGAACTTGGGAAGCTTATACTATTAAACAAATCTAATGCTAACTCTTCGAGAAGAACTTTATGATCTAGCAGTTGACAATCATTAACTTTTTTAGTTTTATCTGTTAACAACACGATTTTATAAAATTTAAATTTAAAGCATTCTGGGATTATTCCATGTATATCAGCTAGCATTAAAACTGCAATTGGAGGACCATCAAAGTCTTTTCTGTCTTTTAATGTAAAATCTGGTCTGGTTACTTGTTTTTTCCAAAAATTTAAACCTTCGCCAAATGTTTTTGGCATGTATTTTTCTTTAAACAAAAAAATAGAGTCACCAAAGAAGTACCTTCCTATAGCATGCCAATGATTGATTCCAACATTAACGTTTTCAATGCGATGTTTAAAAGCGTTGTACTTCATGTTTGATAAATTTAGATTGGAAAGCTTATGGAAAAGAATATCGTAATTATTATAGGTTTCAGTTCCTTTATAATAATAATAGTCTGAATAACTGAGCCAACGTTGAAGTGCTTTGTCGTCAAAATCGTCATTAGGATTGTACCTTAAATAAAATTTAATTAAAATACAGTATTTTTACGCTCATGAAAAATCAAAATACATAAACTCCGTTATTATAGGAATATTCAACAAAGTCGAATTCAAAAAAAAAAATTAAACATAAAAATCCGTTAGGCAAGTATGTTTATATATATACCCGTAGTTTAAAGACCGAATATTCTGTTTCATGATGTCGTATGTCGAATGATCTAATCTTTGTTTTCTTTCACTGACAAGATGATGCAGTTTTTCATACTTTGCATATAATTCAGCTGAAGGTACAAACAATGGTATGCCCACATTAGCAACTTCACAACTAAAATACGACATCACAGAATATCCTAACAAAATTGCAACATCAATCTGACCTGTAAAAGGTATAAAATCAAACTGTATTATAAAAAATTTATCCGTAGCTTACTTATAAAATATTAAGCTCAGACACATGATCCAACTAGTTTTATATTGTAAACAATATTACAGAATATTGGGCTATTTACAGAGTTGTTAATTTAGTTCTGATGATGAGGTATGGTGGTATAGTTGTAATGATAAAGGATAATAGTTGACACAATTACTACTTTTGATTTTGTTCATTATGACAGATTCTTTAAATAGTATAACAAACCTCTCTATTAGCTTATACCTTTCTATCAGGTTCAACAGTATTTAGAAATATTTATATCCCCCGAATATCGATGCCTCCATATCAATATAGATTGTTTTTTTATTTGTTTAATATTTAGAAAATTACTAACAAGGGTTCATCCACTAAATATGTACATATTAAAACCAATGATTTGAAAGAACTTCTTTCGATTAAGCACCTGTACGCTTTTAATAAATCCCTCCCATTTGTGTACCTACGCATTGTTTAAAGCATTTAAGTACAGAATAAAGTTTTAGCTTATTTGACGTATTTTTCCTTATTAAAAAAAGACAGACAGATAACAGCCACTGATACTTATACAATACTTGGCTTTTCCCGATTTACTTAAATTACAAAAAGTAATTCTATTATAAAAATGTTATAACCATTTGAAAATTTCCAATTATATGACTTATATCAATACTTTCGGTTTAAAACGTTTTGAACGTGTAATTAATCTTAGATATGTAAAAAATGTTTACTTGAAAAAAATTGAATTTTCTTAAAATTTGGTAATACTTATCAAAAGCATTTGAAACAGCTGAAGATATCATTGTCCTAGATACGCTGAAGAATTACAGGGTAATCGATCAAACTTATAATCAAAATAAAATCTGTTTTACCGATACAAGGTTTTAATTATAATCGCATGTACCGATAGAAAGTTTTGTATCGGATATATAATACACCGATTCAAAGTTTTACTTATAATCAAAATAAAAGCTGTTTTACCGATACAAGGTTTTAATTATAATCGCATGTACCGATAGAAAGTTTTGTATCGGATATATAATACACCGATTCAAAGTTTTACTTATAATCAAAATAAAAGCTGTTTTACCGATACAAGGTTTTAATTATAATCGTATGTACCGATAGAAAGTTTTGTATCGGATATATAATACACCGATTCAAAGTTTTACTTATAATCAAAATAAAAGCTGTTTTACCGATACAAGGTTTTAATTATAATCGTATGTACCGATAGAAAGTTTTGTATCGGATATATAATACACCGATTCAAAGTTTTACTTATAATCAAAATAAAAGCTGTTTTACCGATACAAGGTTTTAATTATAATCGTATGTACCGATAGAAAGTTTTGTATCGGATATATAATACACCGATTCAAAGTTTTACTTATAATCAAAATAAAAGCTGTTTTACCGATACAAGGTTTTAATTATAATCGTATGTACCGATAGAAAGTTTTGTATCGGATATATAATACACCGATTCAAAGTTTTACTTATAATCAAAATAAAAGCTGTTTTACAAGGCAGCATATACGTAATGCTCTTTATCTTTTTATAAAAAATTTAGAATACCGTTTCAAGAGTCGTTAATACACAAAACTAAAGATTAAAAGTTCAGGTTTTCTCAGTGATTTTTGAAAATATACTTAAAAGGAAGTCTTCTTAAGTATACTTTCAATAACCACTTTTTCATTAATTTCTTTAATCTATTCATTAGGTCTATTTATTCCTGGAAAGAATTATGAAAAATGAAAAAACGAAAAAAAAAAATTTCTCAATAAGTTACAACAACCTATGTAACGGAACTCTAGACAAGCAAAACTTTTACATTTTGCAAGTAGGTAAGGCAAAACGAGACAGTTAAAAAGTAACATCTATTCGTTAATTGTAAAGCTTTAAAAATGATGAAAAATGAAGGCTATCTATTGCCTAAATATGCTCAGACATTAAACTCTCAAAAAAGTACCCATAGAAACTACACGCTCTTACACTCATACACCACAAAAGAAAAAATAACAGCTAAAACACACACAAAAAATTTCTTTTTTAAAATAAATACCTCCGCTTGACTCTAACCTGTATTTTTTTAAATTGGTTACTACTATTAAATTGAAATTAGATAAAAAATTGTTATTTATCACATAAACCACACATAAAACATCCTGAAACTATTTGACAACATTTTTGATGAGCTGGCTTATTAGCAATATGCCAATGTAGAGCAAACTTAAAAATGCCATATGTATCAGTAGCTTTTCTTGTTTTAAGTTTCTTTTCACTCGCAGCAAAAACTGCATTTCATCCCATTTTGGATGAGTGATCTTTCTTAAATCATTTCTTACCTTCTTTGTTTAAATTAAACACTAATAATAATTTAAATTATGTTATAAAAATAAGAATTTTTTTAAATTTATTACTAAAATTGCTTTTCTTAATAAGAAAAAAAATATTTTAGATTAAAAACAAAATCCTTAAACTGTAAAAAGCATCACCAAATGGTAGTAATATATTCAATTATATAAATAGCTTGTTGTCCCGATATGCCTCACAAAACTCATTTTACTGAAATTAATACTATTTAAAAAGTTCAATTCCAAGTATTTTTTTAAAACCAGATTCTAAAAGAGGATAAAAAATACTGTCTGAAAAATATAAACATTTTATAAATAAAAGAAATCTTTTCTCGTTGTATCGCTTAAGAAAATACGCAAATTTTGTTTTTCGCAAACTTACTGAAGCATTTTGGTTCTTATAATGAATTTTGGTATTTCTAAAATTAAATTGTATTTACAATAATAAAGCACAATAACTTTTAGCTGAGAAACAAGACTTCAGGCATAACTGTCCCGTTATGCTGCACTGTTCCGATATGACCCACTCTACCCTATTTTACAAAAAATTAACAAAAAAATAATATTATTTTGTAAATCAAAAATGTTTGTCAAAGTTCATTTTAAAATGTTTTGTAGTCAAAACTACATTTAAAACTGTTGACATAATAAACACTGTTATGCATTCAAAATAGCAATTAAAAACATAGTGCTATTATTTAAATAGTAAATAAATTAAATGTTAAAAAAATTCTGGGGATTTTATCAAATATCTTCCCTTTAAAATATCTGTGAATGTCCCTAAATTTTGCCGTATTTGCTGATAAAACAAATCTATTTGTTTCTAAAATTATTTTTAAGGAACTAGATGTGTATTATATAAAATTTATAAAAAATAGAATTGCTTTACGTACATTATACAATAAAAACTTATACCGAAACGATTGGTATGATGTGCTGCACACATAAGTATCATTGTTTTATCAGCAATAAAAATATTTGATAGGCTGGTAGACAACCATAAAAAATTAAAATTATATGTCATTATCTTTGAGACAAATTAAAACATATACTACGCATGCCGAAGTAATTATTTTTCCGTTCCCGTAACAACAAAGGGATTAGTGGAAACTCACCTTTAAGATGTTTTGAAAAACGACCGCAGAATAATAGTTGTAACTAATATACATTTCAAAAAAAAAATTTTTAATTTAGTTTTAGTTTAAAAGGACAAAGCTACTAACAAAAAGTATTTCGATCTTTTTTTTAATAAATAGTTTGGACTAGTTTTAATGTTAATTTACAGTTATTTACAGATGCGTTTACAGTTGTATACAGTTAAAGAAGATATACAGTTGTATTCAGTTAAATAAACATAAATTTGAAATTAAGAAAACACGGTCTATTATAAATTAAGTAAAAGAAAGAAAAATATTTTTTTATAGTTTTCCACAAAATTAAACTTTAACCACTATGTTACAAAAGTATAGAGTTTTTCAACATGGAGCTGCCAATTAGAGTGTTTGGTGAACACTTGCAAGCAAAACCCATTACTAATGCAACAAAAAATAATTAAACATTAGTTTAAAAATGCTCTAGCTAAATATAAGTGTATTAATTCATGTGAATCATATTCACATTTACATTAATCTAGATATCTATGTTATGGGTAGTACATTACATTATGGAAGGAACCTTTTTTCTACTTAATGGCATCTTCATTTGAGAGAATTATATTTTTCCTGATAAATATAAAGCAACCAAAATTCACCTAGCCTTTAAAAGAGTACATATTTTTACGCCCTCTACTATTACTGTCCAAAATCACTCTACGCGTTTTAGAAAAATATTTAAAATGGTTATTTAAAATAGGTTTTATTATTAAAATTGCAGTAAATATTTATACAAAAATCAAATAAGATTTCAGAAAAATTGCATTACTGGACTAATTTTATATTTCTTTATTATACTTCTAATTAAGTTTGCCAATAAAATATGTTTTTTAATAAAGATGATCAAGTAGTAATATCATATTTAATATATATTTACAACTTGCATAAAGCTTGCGATAAAATATTGTTAATAATCTATGTTGATAATAATTTTTTTTTTATAATGTCTTAAACAATGAACACTGAAACAGAATGTTTAAACTACTAATTTAAAGCAAATAAATTTTCTTTATATTGTGAATAAAACTAACTTTATTATCTGCTTAAAAAATAAGACCTTCATTTATTATTTCGTTAAGTTTACTAAAACTATTTATTATTAAAAATCAAATGTGATAAAAATGAAAAGCCATAAAATTATAAAACATTTTAAGAGATTAGATAAGAATCTATTATTAAAAAATTGTATTACTCTCATTTACATAAAAATTGTGAAAATGGATCATATAGGAAAACACACCTAACACTAAATTAATAAAACTTACCAAACCACGTATGTAAAGTAGGGTGTCCCTAAAAAAGGTTTTTGGGTTCAAAACATATCCTGACTATATGCATAAAAATAAGCAATTTTACCAAATTTTAGTGTATAAGGATCCTCAGAAGTGTTAGGGGAAAAACTGAAAAACAGGCGTTTTTGGATTTTTTTATATTTTTTCACGTAAATGATACGTTTTCCACGTATATGATTTTTTTACATTTTTCTACGTAAATGATACATTAATAGTTTCTATGATTGATTAATAATAAAGGTCCGAGAAAGCATAAAGTAGAGGACTCAGTAAGATTATTGTTTTGAGGATTGATTGGTTATTCTAATCAAAAAGTAATGAAATTTTGTCAAGACAAGAGAATATAGTTGCAACATCAGCAAATAGAGTCACTTTAAGGATTATTAAGAAAGATATTAATATAGAAAAGGAACAACACAGGAACAAAGATGGAGCATTGCGGTACCTTAGAATATTTCTTATGGGGAATGATGAAAAGTGCTCTATATAAAGAACAACTCTAACTCAATAATTTAAAATTTTTTACAATAAACGATTATGTTAACCTAGCTTACGGATAAAATTAGCATGTCAGACTTTATCAAAAATTTAGCAAGGAGTGACCCAAAAAATTTAGATAAAAATAAATAAAATTGAATATATTGAGTTGAATTTGTAAGTATAATAATAGGCAAATTAGTCGTGGAATATTTACTTCATTATTATTTAACATCAAGGTATTTAGCGAGTGATTGCTTTGTTGTAAAAACAGCATTTATAACAATACATGCGTCAGATAGTAGTGAAAAAAAGATTACTAAAGACAACTAAGGCATAAAACGACAATTAAAGCATATTTAGGAATTCGAATGTTTCAGGAAAAAATTTTTTTTTAACTTTTTTAGCGATAGAGAGCAAAAATGCTCAATAATTAAAAAAGGAAATATAGAAACTTGAAATTTCAATAATAAGTCAGTAAAAATAACAGAAATCAAAATATTTAACGCTGAAATAAAATTAATAATGAAAACTACTTGTTAACTTATTTGTTTGATATGTAGCAAGTAAATGTTATGCATGCTTACTTAGTTGTTTGATATGTAAACAAGTATTTGTTATACATGCAACCTAGTCTTCGCCACTGAAAATTGTCGAAATCGTTAAAAAAACTCTGATCATCTCTTTATAACTGACAAAAATTTGACGATCGACGAGCTAAAAAAATAAAGGTACAGGATCTATTGCAAAAAAAACTTTGCCCAAAAATCCTTGATGCTCGATGACAAATTTTAGATAAGCTTTGGATAATCACTCAAAAACATATTATTTATAATTTTTTATTTCTCAGACTGTTATTAGGATGTAGAAATATATTATAAACAAAGAATTAGTGGATGAATTTGAAAGGCGTGGGGTGTGGTAGCGAACACTGGAAGCAAAATAACCCCTAGCTAGTAATCGCCACGAAAAAAAATTCAAAAAAATTGAATTTTTTTTTCTTTATTGTAAAATATGAACATTTACACACTTCTCAGTATGGGTATGGTTTAATTTTATTTTAAAATAACCATGTAAGCAATAAGCAATAAGCAGTTAAATATTTTCCAGTCATTGCAAAACTTACTTTCTAGTAGTCGCTACTTTTGATAATTTATAATTTTAACTGTTTATAAATCTTTTTGTCTTTTTCTGAACATATTTGAATAATTCTGTTTTAATCTAAATACTTTTTCTAGTTATATCATTAAATATTAAGTTTTCAGCTTAAAGAAACAATCATTAGTTTTTTTACCCAGGAGTATATTTTTCTACCTTTTTTTTGTATGCTGTGAATTTATTAAGGTAAATACTAGAATGTTCCATGACATCAAGTGATTTAGGGTAAATGGTTTTTAATCTATAATTATTGTTTATATGATTATACGGTTTAATGTGTAATTTTCAATGTTAATACAATTTATAATGATAAGTTTTGAGGATTGTAATTTAGTTGATACCGGGTCAAACGGTTTTACTATACAAATAATTAATAGAATTTGTAACGAGATTTGTATGCTGTAAATCTATTAAGGTTTTTATTTATTATATATTATCAAACTGATTTTGTAAAGAGATAGGCTCTTATAAAGTACTTAAACAGGAACAAAAAAGTTAATAAATCTTCTCGAATGGTAACCCGCAGATCATATACAGATGAAGACATAAAAACAGTACTTACTGATGTTCAGAGATATTTACATGCACAATTTCACTTATATATAACAATATATATATTTTTAAATTTCATTGCTTTAATTTTATTCCTTTTTTTAGAGGTCTTAGAACAAAACTGGAGGCTGTAAAGCATTATGGTATACCAAGAACCACCTTAGGGGACAAACTCAGTGGAAAGACTCCTATCACCAAAAAGATGGGGCCAGCAACATTTCTAACTGAGGCAGAGAAAAACGTTCTCGTGAACTATATTAAAAGCACTTAACGAAGAGCACATCCTGTATGCAAAGACATTGATCTATCCTTTGTTTCCAGTCTTTTAATGGAGGAGAGGCTTCTTGGAGAAATAAATAGGGTTAGACCACATAAATTTGGCATAGCTGGCACGCTAAAACCTGGTGATTGGTGGTTAGTAAACATAATAATTACTATATTTATATAATATATAATAGGTTACTATACTGATAGTTGTTTATATAGTATTTTAAGTTAATCCTATAGTGACAAGTATATGACAATAATATACGCTATACCCATCAAATATTTGGTCTGAAAAAGACAACTTTAATGCGTCTCTTAAACGTATTAGACGTTTTTCATAAATTCGAAAGACGTCTTTTTTAGACCAAATGTTTGCTGGGTAGTATCTTAATTGTTACAATAAATAAATAAGTTATTACCTTTAAAAGTAAATAAATACAAGTTGATAGTTATATAGGCCTAAAATATAATTTGTATAACCTAGTTTTAAAAGAAGTCTAGAATATTAACTTTATCATTATTTTTTTGAAGGTATAAGCTTTTTATGGCAAGGCATCCCAACATAGTCACTCGGATGACAGAGTCTTTAGGTACAAATTGGCAAAGCATTTCACAACAGTGCATCAAACAGTGGTTTTTTGATATTTGCAGCTATCTGTCATAAAATGATTGCTTAGATATTTTATACGAGCCTGACCGTAACTTTAAGATCAATGAGTGAGGCTTCGTGTTTTTTCCAATAAGACCCAAAGTCTTGGCTAAAAAAGGCTCAAAAAACGTCCCTTACGGCACCTCCTCAAAATAAAAGGAAAGAATTACTGTTTTAGGTAAACAAAATGTATATAATGTTACAACCCTCGCTAACGAGTCATTGTAACATTCAAATATATATTTTTCAGTACTGAAACTAAATTCTATAACGCTTTTTTTACTTATAAGCCTATAAACCTTTTCATAAAATTGTGAAATACTTCCTCATAATTTGTTTTTGGTTCATTAGAACGCCTAGTTTGGCATGATAATATTCCGTTGCATTTTTTTCCACATTTCTTTATAGCTAATGTTAGTGCAGATAAATCAATGCCACCACTGATTATAATATATCCTAATGTCGTATTCCAATGAACGTTTATGCGTCTTTACCTTCTACACTTGCAACCATTGGAAAATCTGAAAGCAGTTATATTAACCACGAGGTGTTATACGAGTACCTTTGCAAACCATTTGACCAATGGTTAACATCCAAAATTATTAAAAAACCAGTAACTGTGTGGTCATATAAACATGAATTTTGCATTCAATTTCATTTTGTCAAGAAGCTAGCTGATCTCAACATCATATTAATTCTGATCCCACTTAACTGCACCCACATCATGCAGGATCTTAATGTAGGATTATTTGGACCTATGCAGGCAGCATGGTTAAAGGTTGCAGAGAGTAATTAAATAAAATGTAACTCCTATGTTACAAAAGAAACGTTTGCTAGTCTTTTTCTTCCGATGTATTCAAGATCAATGACTGAGGTGAAGATTAAAAGTGCTTTTAAGAAATGTGGATTACCGCCATTTAAACCTGTTGCTATTGATTACACAAAGTTAACCTTACAAGATGAAAATGCTGGAGAAAAGCGTCTTTTTGAGGGTGTCAATCAAGGTGGCTTTGTTGAAGTTTCAACCCATGTAGAAACAATATTATATTTGAATGTACTCAGATTAAGCCAAGTAAGAAACTTCTTTAAATAGGTTTCACTAAAGCACAGGCAGCTAGGTTATACATAAACCTGTAAGTGATAAATAATATTTGTAAACACAATATAGGATTGGGACAAATAATATACTTAGTTAAATTTTAAACAACCTTTTACAATTATATGTTCTTTAATTGGTGTAACATTTTGTAACATATAAAACCTCTCTTAAAACTATTATTTAAAAATTTATACAGAATTTTAAAAAAATGTGATTACCTTATATTGGATTGTCCCAGATTTGACGTGTTTAAAACAAGAAAACGAAGAACCTGGTTTGATTTTGCGTTTAAACGAAACAGGCGATTGGAGACACAAACAAGCACATCTTCAATCCAAGTTCTCCCAAGAACCAACCCTCTACTAGTGGAATTAATTATCATTATTCTTCTTCTGATAATTCAACAACAAAAATGATATCTTCTTTGTCTGTGGTAGCTTTCAAACAAAAAAGGTCCAGTATTAGTCCTGTAATGATTAACCATAGGTGGTTTCTTTTGCCTAAAAAAGCTCTAGGCTAGTCATCAGCATTTTTTAATTTTATTTTAATATTGATCTTATGTTATTTTGAACTTAGTGATATGTATGGTCATAAAAATTTATTTTCTTTATTGTACAATTATAAACTGTTCTTAGTTAAAATTCGCGTTGTTACGCAAGAAATTTAATCAGCATCTATTGTGACATCAGATCAAGTTGTATTTATTCTGGTGGAAGTAAAATAGGAAAAGAAAGACCAAGAGCGAGCAAATGTTAAAAGAATGAACAAATGCTTGGCAACTGAGTTGGTAAAGAAGTCAAAACCCCCAGTAAAAAAAAAGTTGTGTATACTAAGCCAAACCAAACAAAAGAAGAAAGCTTAAAACAGCATCTTATTCAGGTAAGAACAATTTCAAAGTGACTATACTTTATGGTTCAGCTGTTGTTTTATTAAATTAACAAAAAATAGATAAAAATATATTCGCATGTTATTTATTTGTGTTATTTTCTCTCTTTTTTCAAACCTCAAAGTGATTATTTAAATTCTAATTCAAGTATCCAAAACAAAACTTTTTAATTTTATTTCAAATCTAATTTTATTTCAGGCCCACACCCTGAAATTAATAAAAGGGACAGCGAGGTGCCTCTATCTGTTATTGGTTACATTAGGTAAATTAAAATGCAAAATTCATTTACTTATATATAAAAAATATAATAGTATATTTAAGATAGACAAAATTATAAAACTTTTAAAATAATACTAATATAAACTTACCCATTTGACAGTAATTATAATGTGATGGAAAACATTCAGCAAAATATTTTATTTCAAAAGTTCTTTCTTTTTTATTTGCTTCATGACGAATTTGTTTTGCAACAATTTTTCCACCTTTTGACAAACGTTTTGGAAAAATTATGACTATTGTTTTATTGCTAGCATTTTTACATTTATTTTTGCAGTTCTTGTCCTCTTTTACTTCTTTTTCTATTCTACTTTGAACATATTCACAAGAGGCAGGCAAGGGTATTATCTTATGCGAACCAAGATAATGCTGCTGATACATAACATCGTAAAAAGTACTACCAGCCAAAATGACATCTGGGTTATATCTAACAGCATTATACAGCTCATTTTGTAAGTCAACCATATCTTCGTCTAAAGTTCTTATGTGACCATCAAATCGATAGTTGCTATTTATAACAATTCTTTTATTAAAAGGGGCAAATATTAGACAATGCCACGAGTCAAATCCACAGACAATAATATCAGCTTCAATTAAATCAGGGTCATTTCTGTAGACATTCCAAAAGATTTCTTGTGTTAACTTTAAATGGCGCTTGGAATAACCGTGAGCTAGATAGTTATGCAATCTATTAAATCTTTTATCTCTATTTTTCCAACTGATATACTTGAAACCTGCTTTTGGTAAAATTTCTTTATTGTCTGCTAGAGGTCCTTGGTGAACTCCGATACCTAAAACAACAATCGTTTTTTCATACTCTTGTTTATCTTTTACTTTCAACGGGCTGAATAAACAAAGCGCATTTTGCGGTGAGGAAGCTATAGTGACATTTTTATTGTCAAAAATATCTCTCCAGCATGTTTTTGTTGGAATAAAAAAATTTTTTTTAGTTTTGTATTTTATGATTATTTTATCATTATGAGAATAAATGTTAACTAAAAAAGATTGAATCGTTCTTAAATAGTTTTTCTCAAGTTGAATGTAAATGATAACTATAACAAAATTAATTAACACGAAAAAAAATAAATATTTTTTTAACATTCCGCGTTTCTCGTCAAGTCTTTCTTCAATGTTATAAATTATTTCGGCTTAAATATTAATTCTCATTGCGTCATCAAAGCTTGAAGTACCGCACTCATTCAAAACTTGAATTTCTATTAAAACTCAATTGAATTTCTATTAAAACAATAATTTTTAATTTATTGCATAAAGAGCAATACATATGTACTGTAAAATACATATATGTATATATATAAATATATATATATATATATATACATATATACATATATATATATATATATATATATATATATATATATATATATATATATATATATATATATATATATATATATATATATATATGTATATACTTATTAGTTTTTTAGATTGCACAAATGTTTTTATTAGTTAAGGATTATTCTATATTTTGTTAAAAAATATTTCATATATATATATATATATATATATATATATATATATATATATATATATATACATATATATATATATATATATATATATATATATATATATATATATATATATATATATATATATATATATATATATATATATATATATATATATATATATATATATATATATATATATATATATATATATATATATATATATATATATATATATATATATATGTAAGCACCCTCGTTGCAGGGTAATTTTTTTTTTTTTGCGCATTCTATCACGAAATTAAAAGAATATAAAACATCATTGATTTTTTTATTGGAGTCATCCAACGTTTTTTCATTTTCTTCAACAGGAGTAATTTCACTTTCTACTTTATGATTGTTTTCAAGGTTAAATGGATGATTTGCTTCGCTTGTTCCACTTGCCCACTCCATAATTTCAGTATCTGCTAAATTAAAATAATTAAATATTGAATTATATAATCTTGCCAAGGGAATATTATTTTCTTCTGAAAAGTGATCGGAAGAAATGTTATATTGAATTTCATCACTTGACGAAAAAAGATGTTTAAATGAATTTTGTATAACTGACACGGGAATTTCATATTATGCCTGCACCACTAAATAAATAATATCTTTCAAATATATATTTTTCAGTGCTGAAACTATTCCATCTTCTGCACCTAAGGCTGCAAGACATCCTAGTAGATGTTTGCAATAGCATTGTTTTAGTGATTTTATCACATTTTGATCTAGTGGTTGCAATAATGGTGTGTTATTATTATGAGTTAATAAGGGGAAAAAAGATAATTTTAAAATTCGGGTTATCAGTAAAATTATTCTCAGACCCATGGCAAGTTGCACTCTATACTAAGAGGAGAGATTTTACGAGAAGGTTTTTAGTTTCCAAGTGTCAAGTTACTAAAGGTATGAATATATCATTATACCAGTCGTTAAAAAATTTAATAGGTTTGCCAAACATTTTTGGATGATTTGTAATATACTGGGAAATTCGAATTTTTTGAATCGACGAGGAGATTATGATTTTCCTCTCATCATCAAATCTAATGCATACCTGTAGTGTTTATAACATGCAGTATTAAAGTAAATAAATAAATACTCAGAGATGCAATCTTATTGGTTCTTTTTTGTTAGGAAAAAGTTTAAAATCTTTTTTTATTAAATCTTTCTAATAAAGACATAAAATTTGAAAAAAATTAATTTAAAATATAATAAAAACAACACATCATTTTAATATAAAGAATGATAACACTAAGTTGGTGTTGTTGGCAACATAAAGAATGACATATCTTGCCCCAACTTAAAAATAAAATTTACTCTGATACTTGCTTTATGTCAAATAATGTTTTATAAGGATACATGGCTACAAAAATAGTTTTTTATTAATAAAGAAAAAAACTGACTTTTTTACTATGATTTTTATTTTTTATATATCAAATGTAAAATTATTATTATTATTTTTTTATTATATATATTTTGACTTTGTTTAAAAGTTGAAACAATTTATTTAAGATCACAAGTATCAAGCTTATCAGTGAGTTTTTTTTTATATCTATAACCAACTTTGTATAAATATACATTACAAGCTATACACATACAAGCCATTTAGGTGGTCCTGTACCATAGTGCTTTGCATATAATTTTTCAGGCGCAAAAGCAAAGAAAATATGCACACATTAATTTGAAGTTAATGAAAAGGTAGCAATTAATTTTTTAAATTTAACCAAAAAGCTACCATAAATCTAGCTCATTAACTAGCACAAAGTTGTAGAAAAGCTATTCACTTTATCCACCTGAATTTTTAATATGCTCCACTAACTTCAATTGTCTGGTAAGTAAAAGTTTAAAAGGTATTATACCTCTTTCATGTTTGCCAAAAGATACTTGACATAGTGCACTTTGCACGAGGCAAAAATAGCTAAATTAAGTTTATGACTGTTACAATGAGCATATGTAGCTTTTTCATTCAGATTAAAAATACAAGAGGGCAAACTTTTAGTGTGACCATCGATTGCTCTAACCCCATCAGATCAATTTCTTCTGGAATTTATGGTATCTAAAGAAAAACCTGAAATATTTTTTAACAAAATATAGAATAATCCTTAACTAATAAAAACATTTGTGCAATCTAAAAAACTAATAAGTTCTTCTCTTATAAAACTTTGAATCAACAAACAATTTAACTAATAATAGTTGTTCTTTACATTAACTGTTTTTTAACAAAAAAAATAAAATGCTTGGTTTTTAATTTTTTAAATATTGTATCAGTAATAAATTCTCTAAAGAATTAAACATCATGTCATCATGTCAGATGATGACATGACGACATTACATCATGTCATCACCTGATGATGACATGATGTGATATCTTAGATATGTAAGAAGTATTTTTTTATAATATCTAAGTTAAACTTGAAGAATATTATCATCAACTTTAACACAGAAATGTTGTAAACACTTTTTTTAAAAAAACTAAATACTTATCAAGAGTTAACAAGATTCATATCTTTACAAGAAATTATATTTTTCTGTAAAAAAATTTTCAAAGAGATTAATTTGTATTATTCACTTTGTAGTATAATGTTTTTAACTTCATAGTTAAGTAACATTTTAATCTAACATTTTAAACTTGAAACATTAAGTGAAATTTTAAATATCATCAATAAACCTTATATATTTCAGGATGTACGTGTTAAAGGACGTCCAACAGTGTTTTTTATATAAACAAAATCAAATCTCTAACTCTTACTTCTGATCTTTCTTTTAAACCGTATATCAAATCCATTGCAAAATTAGCATCTGCTAAGGTTGCATCTCTTTATCGAGCTCGACACTTTCTTACTCCAGATTCTATTCTCTATCTCTATAAATCTCAAATCCGTCCCTGTATGGAATACTGTTGCCACATCTGGGGCGGATCTTCTAATGATGCTCTTTCTCTTTTAGACAAGGTGCAAAAACGAATTGTAAACATAGTTGGACCTGCTCTGGCAGCCAATCTCCAACCTTTGTCACATTGTCGTAATGTTGCTTCTCTTTCTCTTTTCTACAAATACTATAATGGGCACTGCTCTAAAGAGCTAGCGTCCCTTGTGCCATCTACTAAAATTCATTCTCGTGTTACTCGCCATTCAATTAAGTCTCATCCTTTTTCTGTGACTGTTCCTAAGTGCTTCAAAAACTCTTATTCTTCTAGTTTTTTTCCTCGAACATCAGTTCTTTGGAATTCGCTTCCTTCATCTTGCTTTCCTGATTCATATAATTTGCAATCTTTTAAGTCATCAGTCAATCGTTATCTTGCTCTACAGATTTAGTCTTTTCTCTTCCAGTAACTTCCAACTCTTATAGTGGTTGCTTGCAGCCTTGTTGGAAGTAAAGATGTTAAAAAAAAAAAAAAAAAAAAAAAAAATATATATATATTTGAAAATTTACTATTGAAAATCAAACTTAATTCAAAGATTAATCATAGAAAGAAATAATGTTAGGGTTGTGCATTGGAGTATTTTATCATGGATTAATTATTAAAAATTATTTCTCCTCCTGATTTTGACTAAGATTTTACTTAGGGTGTACTACAGGGTACTTAGGGTGTACTTTATTGGGGACGTCCAAAAATTGTTATTAGTAAAGAAATAAATAACTTGCTTTTTTAACAAATCAAATAAAAATTTCAAAACTTCTAATCTAATTTACTTGACAGTTAAGTAAAAAAGTCTTTATTCTATTTAATAGTTTATTTATTATTCTATCATCAATCCATCTTACACTGAGTGATTTACTACGGGTAAAAACCGTTACTACGGGTAACGGGAGGGGGGGGGGGTAATAATTCAGAAACTTATTAAAGTATTTATAAAGTTTTATCAAATAAATAAATTTAACTAAAAACAACTATAAACTACTAGTTATATATTATATATAACTAATAGTTTTCAGTTGTATACTTTTTATCACTTTACTTAATACCATTATCATAAAATCTTTTATTTAATGATTAAATAGGAGGACAATGATAATTTAGACGAAAATTTAGTGATTTACTTAAGGAGAGAATTTAAACAGATATTTTAAAACTATTTTTACATAAGTATATAACTAATTTAGCCAGATTTAAATAGAAATTATACAAATATCAACTAATTTAACCAGATAGTTTAAATAGAAATTTTACAAATATCAACTAATTATTGATTATTTTTTAGTGGTAAAATTTATAGTATTAAATACCTTTGATCATACCGTCTTACACTGAACGATTTACAAAGGGTAGGTAATAGGTAAGGGGAGCATAATTGTTACCTTTTCCTTCATTGCTTTTCTTCCAGCAGCGGATTTTTCAAAAAGTTTGTAACATTAGTTTTATTGGGCAAGCTTTTGTAGACGAGACCAGTTTTGTCGCAATTATAAATTTGTTTAGATAAAAAGCCATTTTCAGCCATATAATTTTAAAATTCATTTTTAATTGAATTAGCTAGCTCTACATAATTTTAAAATTCATTTTTATAATTTTAAAATTTATTTTTAATTGAATTAGCTAGCTCTACATTGCAAAACTCTTTCCACAAACAGACAAAATCTGTAAACCGTGGCATTTTTTAAATTTCGTTAACTCGTCACTCAATAAAATTCATCACGTGTTAAAAATGTTTCAGGTCCATTATTTAATCTATTTACTTAGAATGTTTTTAATTTTATCATTTCATTTGGAACTAAATCATTTAATTGTCGCCGTTCCAAGAACCACGAAAACACTATATCGTCAATTTCACAAAAACACTATATCGTCAATTTTTTATTTTATTGTCTTCATTTGCTTAATCTTACTCTGATTCACACACGTCTCGGTTGAATATTTTTCTAAATTTTCTTTGTTTTCTTTTACTCTACTTTTTGTAAATTATGCAACTTTATATTCATTGCAAATGTCCTTTGTTTTCTGACCATTTTGAATGTCCTTTAAAATGGGTAGTTAATCTTTTAACAATATTAAACGTCTTTTTTTCTTCTGATTCAAATTTTATGGTTGAATTTAAAGCACAAAAATATTAATTTATTTATTATCTAACAGAAACTAACAGAATTTAAGTTACTATTCTATTTAACAGAAAGTCACTTTAATACTGGCAGCGCAAAACACAAACATATTCCAATGGCACAATTTTTTACAGTTTGAGATTATTTTTTTACAATTTGAGGTTAATTTTTTACAACTTTGAGGTTGAGTTGATTTTCAATTGGGAAATGCAAGATATGCTCGGTGGAAAATAGGTTAGCGAATAGCTAGCTATAATCGTTTCGATAAAAATAGCAATTTGGCCATTAGGATCGCTAGCTTTTTTAAGTTAGCTAAAAGCCATCGATATTTGTAAAAATAAAGACAGCAATTTGGCTACAAGGAAAGCTAGCTTAATAAGCTAAAGACCCACTGGCTATTGTAACTACCTTCATATCGTAACAAAATCGCTATCTAAAAAATTTTAAAATGTAGCTATCAACCAGCTATAGTTTTATAGATATTTTGTGGCTAGCTACAAAGCTACGATATATAGCTAGCGATACATTACTACAAAATTGCAATGTTTAAATTTCAATTATTCTCATAATTATAATAGACTCTAACCTAAAAATCGAATTTTTAAAGATGTTAAAGAAACCAGGAAAAAACAAAATAAGAAAAAAAAAATCGCTTGAAAATCGCCTTAAAGCTAGCTAGTCGCTCGCTAGTCGCTAGCTCATTCCCACCGGGAACTATTCTATTTAACAGAAATTCGCTTCATTACCTGCAGCAAAAAACACAAACATATTTCAATAACATAATTTTTTATAATTTGAGGTTATGTTGTTGTGAACAGCTGATTTTACTTGTAGTTGTTGTGAACAGCTGATTTTACTTCTGAATTAGCCTAAACTAAATATTTAGCTTTAAAAAAATATTTAGCTTTAAAAAAATAAGTTGCTTATACAGAACTGTTGAACTAAAGTTGCCTGTATAGAGGTTCCTTCTAAAGAATGTTACTTATAAAAAGGTTGCTTATATAGAGCATTCACAGTATATATATATACATATATACATACATATATATATATATATATATATATATATATATATATATATATATTCATATTACTTATATATATACTTATATATACATATATATATATATTGCCGTTCTGCTCAGTACATTTTTGTATTGTGAAAATGCGGAGCCACAAATTTTTAGTAGCATTTTTTTGGTATCTAAGCACATTTTTCTTCAATTGTCTCTCTCAGTTCGTTATTCATTTTAAGTTTTATTTCTGCTGTACACCTTCGAAATCCCGCGACAAAATCCCGTCCTTCAAAAATCCCGCGACAAAAAAAGACCATGGGTCTGGAATCTGGCAATCTAGCAGAAAATTTCTTTTAATCCCTCAGTTTTTTTAGTTTTCATCCAGATATTCTCTCACATCGCGATGATAGTGAGAGGGTGCACCATCTTTTTGCAAGTAAAACTCGATATCTAAAACATTTTCTGGAAAGCATGACATAGAAAATTTATGCAACATATCGAGATAATTCAATCAAGTTTCTGTATCTTTGAAACTGCTTTTCCTTCAGATGCAAGTACCTCTGCAGATAAATCGTCTAATTTGAATATTCAAATACTAAATCTTCAAATATACTTGCGTGTTTTTGATTATTTGATATTCGATTATTTTTTTCAAAATATTTGAATAACTTTTAAAACGAAAAGATATATTAAGCTTTCTAGCAAAATAAAAATACTAGAACTAAAATTTTTTTTCATCAAAATAGTTATCAAAAATATTTGGAAAAAGAAACAAAAATATAAATAAAAAATACTAAACGGTTTTATATAACTTTGATATGAAGAAACAAAAATATATTTTCGTATGTTTTTTATTTTTTTTCTGTTTTTTTGTATTACTTTTTCCATCATTCATTCATTTGCATCCTTACATTCATTCTTCATTCATCATCAACAAGCAAATCTTCAATATTGTTAAACTTTGATGATTCAAAGATTTGAATGATGATGATATTAAAGAAGAAATAAAATAATATTTCGAATTAGGTCAGCACTCTGATTACAATTTAGATTTTTAGATTTTAGTGCAGAAAATGAATATATTATGGCACTAAGTAGTGACTTAGGTCAATTTAACCATATAGATACCAATATAATAAATGCTATGAGAATGTTTAAAAAATACAAGCTTATTCTGCAACAAAATATAATTAAAATAAAGGGAAGAAAATCTCAAGTTGAGTTGAGACGTAAAAACTCAATTAAAATGTTAAGGTTCTTACACTAGTTGAAACTGTCGTTTATGAATTGAGTAAAAATGATGCTTATCTTACAACAGCTGAAGGAATTTGAAAACTTTTGTTTAAAAAATTGCTATCAATATAAACTGATATTGCCAAAAAAAAAAAAATACTATCAAAAAAAGAGATGGAAAACAGGTTTAATGATTCTGATAATCTACAGAATGGAAATATACCAAGTAAGCACATTTTCATAATATTCTGTGCTTATTGAGCAATGATCATTTTTATATATCATTTAAAAAATACGGCAATTTATTTTTCTTTTTGTATTATGGAACAAATACATCCATAAATGTTTATAGGTGAGCATGTTAATAATAATAATGATGCTTCCTTGTCTTCAACTGATGTAGATATTTTAAGAGAAAGTTAATCCGAAAAGTTCTGTGAAAAAAAACTCCAAAACTCAATAAGTTTTATTTTAGATCCAGAAAACAAACAAAATCTTTGTAAAAAAATTGATAAATATATTGAGCTGAAGAAATAACTTTATTAATTTTTTCGAAAAACTGAAAACAACACAAAAGGATTTGTATCACGTTTTAATAACAATTTGATCTCAATCTAGCAGCTAAATGTCTTTGTTGCACATCCCCAGTTGCAGAAGGTTAATCTTCAGTGAATGAAAAACAAGCACATTATGTTTAACACAGTTGATTTAGACAATCAATGTCAAGTAACATTAGGAAATTATTTCTAATGTTACAGGACATACTGGATGCTTAAACGCACCATCAAGCTAAAAAAAACCGACTGTGTATATTTTATTATTATTTTCTCAGTTGATAGCTTAAACTAAAGCTATTACATCCATCTTTAAACTAGCTGATCTAGCTAGACTATACAATGTTTGTCCCAAATAACTGAAGATTAGTAAAAACACCAACTCAGCGTATGCATAGCACACGGTTGATCAAAAAACTGTTAGTCTACTTTATTAACTATTATGCACTAAAAGATGACTGAGATGATTCAACTTGTTTTTGATATTTAAATTGGTCTAGCATTTCTTAAAACTTATAAATATGAACAAGATCTTAATTCAGTGTATTTGTAAAGAAGCTGATTATAAGCCACCTTATATTTGACATCTTTGAACCTTTTACAGAGAATTTTCAGCAAGGTTGTCAGGAAAGATCGGCATCATAAAACCTTTTTACTCTTGTTACAATGGTACCAGAAGGTCCCAGGATTGACATAAAAACCTGTAAATAACACTATAGCTGCACTCATTATATTACATCTACTTTCAATAGAGTAAAACACAAGTGATAAGAGAAATATGACTCATCTCTTAATTGCACTATACAAATTCAATCAGAATAAGCTCCATTACAGACTCCCTGTATGTTAGTTTGTGCATTCAACTACAGAAAAACGATTACTTATCTTAGTTCGAAGTACCATATAACTATATAATTGCACTGAAAACTGAACTGGGCAATTAAGTGTGTGATCAATGTAACAGTAGTCTAGTTGTGTGTCCTCTTGAACTGTTTGCATGGAATGTAAAACGTTGCCAATATGTAAATGAAATTATGTTACTGCACATCATATATTACTAATATATAAAATAGACAAAAGAGCTTCAGCAGTTCCTAATATTAGAATTCTAGCCACAGTAACAGCTAGCCACTTTCCTTTAAAAAGCTACCAATCGCTATAAGACATGCCATTTTTTACACTGTAATATTTATAATTGTTTTTTTTTGTTTACTGAATACAATTGTATACTTCAATATAATATAACAGTATCAAACATATCTTTTCAATAGATTGAAACCCCTATATTAGATTAGACACCCCCTACGCCCCCTCTCGGGATGTCCTTGTCTATATATATTGTTTATACTGGTGTTCAACCTTAATTTTAATTATTGTTTAAATTTTTTATAAATTCTGATGGGGAGGGGGGCGGATGGATACCCCCCATCCCCAATCCTAGATCTGTTACCATTACAATAAGCAATTATATATTAAAAACAAACGTCTATTAATCAATTATATCTACTCAAAATTATTATACTCAAAATGTTTACTTTTTTGCTTGTGCAATAAAAAATTTCGTCAAAAGGTAAAACACGGTTTACGTAATTAATTTTTTTTTTACAATAATAAGATTGAGCTAAATCAATAATATTGTCTAAGGGAATTTTACATTTAAAAGCATAAATGTGCGGAAAATACAATTTTTTATATGTTTAAATATTTTCAAAAATCATCCGAATAAAAAAACGTTTCTAACGTTTCATAATGTTTATGAAAATACGATCAAATCAACTGCTCGCGTTCTTTACTTTTGAATAATTTTCTTCGCATTTTTCCGTTCACTTCTTCGATTAAAAAGAGATATACCCTTTCTATGATGAATCGTTTTACAATGGAATTGACATAGTCGCGAAACGCTTCTTTAATGGCTTTTCGATCTTCATCTGTAAAAAAATCGCTCGACAACATAACTAAAGGATTCAAATTTTTTATAAAATATTTCATGTACAAAAAAATGACGTTTTTTTTTAATTTCCTGCGTTGTTCTATGCTTGAAATGAAAATGTTTTGACGAACGTTACCCGAATTTTGACGAACGTTACCCGAAAACTTTTTATACGTTGATCTTGAGATTTGCATTGAATTTCGTTTTCTTCGTATCTCGTACACAACACCTTGTCTAAATTTTTTTTAGACGGCGGCACGGTAAGTAACCGACTATCATTAAATTTAGAGAAAACAAAATTTATCCTATTCCATAAACCTAGTTAAGCCGAGAATATTCCTCTTAAACTACCTAACCTTTTAATCAATAATAAAATAATTAAAAGGGAATTGACTGCAAAATTTCTGGGAGTGCTCTTAGATGAAAAATTGTCCTAGAAAATTTATATTAAATATATTGAAGGTAAGATCTCAAAAAATATTGCCATATTATATCGATCAAAACCTTTTCTTAATAACGAGTCTTTAAAAAATTTATATTTTTCGTTTATACACAGCTATCTTTCATACTGTAACATTTCCTGGGGTAGCACTAATCACACTAAACTCATAAAAATTTATAGTAAACAAAAGCATGCTTGCAGGATAGTATTTGGGGCAAATAGAAAAACACAATGCGAGCCTCTCTTAAGTCTGGTTGGAGCTTTAAATATTTATAAGCTTAATATTCATCAAGTAATTGAATTTATGTTTAAAGCAAAACTTGGTTTTTCTTCAGAAACATTTTAATCCTACTCTAATGAAATCTCCCATAAATATCCTACTAAATTTTCAGTGAATAACTTTGTGGTTCCCATAAACCTTCTTAAATTAAGTTCGTACCAAATTCAATATTGGGGACCTTTAGTTTTGAAAAAATTTCTTCCAATCTTTAGTAAAAAACAAAACTTCGTTTTAAACTGCTCTTTACAAAGTTTTAAGGATGATTCAAAACGGGATTTACTGAACATGGAGTTCGACATATTAGATTTCAAATACCTTTTTTGACAACAATTTAAAGGTTTAAACTAAATCACTTAAAAATAAATTAAATCTTTAACACTTTCTTTAGCTTTTATTAAAATGGTTTAAAACCATTAGTATAAAAGATAACGAAAATAAAATTGTATTTTTTTTTTATATTTTTGATGATATTAAATAGTCAGCCCAAATATTTATGATTACATATATTGCTTTTTTTTTAATTAAACAACGCATTTTTTTTGTGTTTTTATAACTTTCATGATTTTATTTACTTTTTTATTTTTAAAATTATTCTGCTGGAAAATTGCTAGCAACAAATTATTTTATTGCTAAAGTTTTTGATTTGTTTTTGTTTTTGTATTTATATATAAATACAAAAAGACAGTAAACTATCTTTTTGTCTTTTATCATTTATTGTGAATGTAAATTTTTGTGTGACGGGGCTCGGTGATAAGACAAGCTGTCTTCTTTTTGCTCCGGCCAGGATTTTCTTTTATTGTAATTTCTTTTTTGTAATATTTATCAACGGCAAAATAAATAAATAATAAAAAAAAATTAAAAAAAAAAAAATCAGGGTATTTCCTATTCTGCGGGTGATTTTCTGTTTTTCTGTTTTAGGTAGCGAGCCTAGCAACGGTTCTGACTGCGCCTATAAGCTATATCTGAACCTCCAACCTTCACAAACGCGCCTTAAAATTACATCTACAGCACTTCGACAATATACTAATAACGTAAAAAATTAAACTATTTAACCATTTTTTCAAATAAGATTTTTTTTATGTGTACGCAGTGCCGTGGCAAATGTGCTTTTACGGGGGAGGGGGTTCCACCCCACGAAAAATGTGATTTTCAAAAAATAGTCGGTTTTTATACGAATTTAGTCGGCTAGTCGGGTATTTGACACTTCAGCCAGGTAACTTTTAGTTTTGAAGACCTTGTTTTTTTAAAAGCCAGTCGGGTACTTTTTAAGGATTTACCTTCCCCCATTTTATTCGTAAATCGCCTCTGGCCAGAGCTCGTTCATGTTAGGCTCGAATGGTAAACAAGCCGGGCTTGAACAAAAAATTAGGCTCATTTATTAAACGAGCCGAGCTTGAACATCAGAGGCTCGTTCATATCGGTTCGATTAAAGCTCGAATATATATATATATATATATATATATATATATATATATATATATATATATATATATATATATATATATATATATATATATATATATATATATATATATATATATATATATATTATAATAATATATATGTAATAAATAAAATTGTGATATTATATATATTAGTATATAATAAAAATATAGTGTTAGTGTAACCATCTGAGATATGACCGATATAATTCTTATTAAACTAAATAATTGATTAATATAAATAATTTAATTACGTGAGGCTACTATTGACTATTGTCATTTGCCAACAGGCCCAATATGTTTTAGACCATTTTTAAGAGTGTACAAATTATGCAAAACAGAAAAGTAAATATCTCACTTTTGAGGTTCAACTTCAAGAGAATTAGAGGAAGATTTTTTATCTTGTTTCATCCAATGCTATGAGAACAAGACTTATATTTGTGAAATTGTAGTTTGAACTATTAGAGTGCAGTGTTTAATAGGAATTATTACGTTCGTGAGAGTTTACATTATGTTTGAACTTTGAACATTAAGTTTGAACATTGAACTATTAGATTTAACTTTTATTTTGAACTATTATATTTGTGGGATCTTATTTCTTATGTTGTTTATTTGCATGTTTAATAGACTGTAGGATTGTTTGTGTTGTTTGTTGATTTATAGACGAGCCTTTAACGAACAATTTTTTTTTACTAAACGAGCTTTAGACTAACAGGTTACAATTATTATTTCGAGTTTTAAACCAGTCGAGCTCGAGCAACATGTAAAACGAGCCGAGCCCAAACAATACTAATCCTTAACGAGCCGAGCTCGAACAAAGAATCTCACGTTCGAAACGAGCTCGAGCCGAGCCTGAACACTCCAAATAAGTAAACGAGCCGAGCCGTGCCCTAGCAAACTTGGCTCATTCGGCTCGATTTACAGGCCTAACCATGGCCATCTTTATCTTACTATACGTTAGTATAAAGATGGTCGTGGTACAAATAGTACGCAAAAGTAAAGGAAAAGTACAGCAAAGTTGTGTACACGCAGCTGCGCTCACTCTGACTTATGAACTCTTTTAAAACTTCATTAATTTTTTTTTAGAAAAAAATTATGTGCGTCACTTTGTTTTTTGTAATGATATAAGTGTTTATTATAAAAAACAGAAGCATTTATAAAAATAAAATTTTACAAAAACAAAACGGTTCTCGACGGCAATACCTTGTCTACAACGAAATTCCGAGTTTTTTCTCTTACAAACTTTAATTTTGTAAACATTTTATTATATTATTAAAATTATTATGGTTATTATTAATGCTAAACATTTAAAATAGATTATGATTAATATTAATAATAAACATTTAAAAAACAACATTAAAATATAAGGTAAAAATAAATTAGAGGACACCCGGGTTTGAACCGGGGACCTCTCGATCTGCAGTCGAATGCTCTACCACTGAGCTATATCCCCAATATCAGTGCATCAACTTTTAAAATATAAATCGTTAAAAATATAAATAAACAATATGTGATACCGTACTAATTATTTAAAAAATATAAATAATAAACTAAGTATATAGTAAATAATTGAGTACCTATGCAAAAGATCCAACAAATCCAACTCATGGAATACTTCTTTTTTGCAAGTTTTATGTTTTCGGTCTTTGTCAATAATATATATTTTTTCAATTTTATTGTTCTTTAATCTTTACAAACTCGTAATATTTACTAGAATCGTTTACAGAGTATAGTAAATTTAAAAAAAAATCATACAAAAAATATATAAAACAAAACTGTAAAGTATTAGAAATTACTTTAAAGAACGCGGGAAACGATAGTGTCTATTGGTACGGCCGCCGTGTACAAATTCTAAAAAAGACAATCGGCAACGGCTGCCATATAAACAGTTAAGAAAAGGTGTTTGCACGGTCAAATGGGCAAAATTTTAAATAGGACTGCACCGTAACTTTAGAATTAATTAATAGGTACAACAAAACAAATTAAAAGCTGAAAAGAAAGATCTGAAAGAAAATGACAGCTTTGGTAATTACATAGAATTCTAAAAAAATTGTAAAAAAAAACGCGAAAAGAACAAGTAAAATTAAAAACTTATTATTAAACCCACTGCTTTTATATGTTTTAATAACACAAATTTTGCAATAAGTTTTTTCTGATAACACTGTTTTATTTTATTAACATTCGGCTGTATGTGTGTGTAAAATAACAAAAAATACCCAGTAAGAGGCAAGACTCGAACCTCCGACATTCAGTGAAAGTGAGTCGACGACTTTACCAAATATGCTAATGTTTAAATGTCTAAACAATTAGTATACTTATTTATAAATTTTAAATTCTTCTTTCCATGTAAAAAATAAATTTAATTAAAATTAACTAAATTAGTTAACTTATTGCATAACTAATTATTGAATATTGTATTGTCATCAAGCAAGAGTATGTATGCAAAATTTGAAGAAAATCTATCATCAGGAAGTGACTCAAAAATTGATTGCAAGATTTGGTTTTGCGGCTGTGCGAATAGCCTTTTTAGAATCGGAACACGGCAGCCGTGTAAATAGCATCGGCCGCGGGAAACTTGCAGAAGACCAGGTATTTGATTAATTTAAGCGATTTTTCAGAACTTCCAAAATAAATTAAAAAAATTATTTAGCAATGCTTTTTATAATATTATATATAGCAATATATAGCCAAATATTATATATAGCAATGCTATATATAATATTTAGCAATGCTATGCATAATATAATATTCACTAACCATTCAGCATTGTATTACAACTTTGTATTACTAAGTTGATCATTAATTACTGTCTACGCGTTTTCTTTTGGTCGCTTATTTTTTAAGCATTTATCAGCATCAAATAAAGTTTGATCAAAACATGTTTCAAAATGTTTTATGATGAGTTTTAATGAAGTTGGTAAAGGTAAATACATTTAAAAATTTTAATTAGTTTATTTGTGGTTATTTATGTCTGTTGGTTTTGTAAAAACTCTTTTCTTTCTCTTGTTTCTTGCAATTTTCACTGCAAACTATAAGTAATTAGTAATACTTCCAAGCATTTCCAGGTTGCTGCTTTTTTATTAACAGATAGGCTAGGTTTTGACTTCAATGATATGTAAAAATTACCTGCGATTTTTTTGCCATTTTGTTCTCCGTATTTGTTTATTCACTCTTCCTGTTCTTAAGTGTATGATAGGAAAAGATCAGGGGGGTTGTTGTTTCTGTATAACTTTTTTTTCTTTTTTTCTCTGTGTACTTTAAAGAAAGTAAATTAATACTTTTTTTAAATAAAGGTTTACGATTAGTATTGTATATTTTATCGAAACTATAAAATAATTTATTTAATAAAAAAAACACTAAACTTCATGTTTTACCTGAACATTATATTTTAATTTTAAACGGTACGTTTTATTTATAAATAAAGTTTATCTTTGGTTCGTCAGATGTCAGGGAAACGACATCTGACGAACCAAAGATTTTTTGATCTAATGCAGAGCCAAATTTTATCAAATATGAATGAGAAATTAATATTTTAAGAACATTACGTATTAGCAAAAGATATTTACTCAGACGAATAAATAAAAGAAGTAAAACATAGTTTATCGCAGTTTAGTTACGAGTTAAAACAAAGATCGTCAATAGCAAAGAGGGATAAAAATTTGTTTTTAATAAAAAAAAGTGTTTGACTAGATGGAAATATAGCAATAACTGCAGTAATGAATCAAGGGGGTAGGCTAACAAAGAACTTTAAAGAATAAGGAATCTTATTATGTCACTGAAACTTGTATTGCCGTCAATTTACAAGATTTATTGGACCATACCGTTACACGATTGGTCATGTATTTAGAAGAAGTGGTACAAAATTTAAACGAAAAAGAAAGAAGTTCATTAATATTAAATTGTAAATGGGGTTGTGACGGATCACCGTAAAATCAATATAAACAGAAATTTCTCAATGACGCTGATTCTGATGCAAGTATATTTCAGAGTTCTTTTGTGCCGCTTCAATTAACTTGTACTAACAACAATAGATTGATCTGGCAAAATCCAACTCCTTCTTCACCACGTTATTGTCGCTCTATAAGAGTTAGATTTTTCAAAGAATCTAATGATATAACACTTGAAGAGATAAAACTTATTGAAAATTCAATTATCTCTTTGCATGATTCAAAATTAACAGTGGGTGGGAATTTATTTTCATTTAAACATAATATAATGTTCACTATGGTTGATACTAAGGTGTGTAACGCAGCCACTAAAACAGCTTCAACTATGAGATGCTATATTTGTGGTGCAAAATCAAAAGATTTTAATAACTTGACTATTGAAAAAGATGTCAAACCAGATACACTGAAGTTTGGGTTATCAATTTTGCATGCCAGGATCCGAATATTTAAAAATTTATTGCACTTATCTAAAAAATTAATTGTCAAACAAAAAAAAACTAGAAATACAATCAAATTTTAGAAAAAAAATAGGTTTAATTGTAGACGTACCTAAGCCTGAATTTGGTAACTCAAACAATGGCAACACTAGCCGACGATTTTTTGCAGCCCTACAATGCATAAAATCCTTATTCATGGTTTTATTGTAACAGAGCATGCTTTGCTTCCTATTGGTCAGCTATTTGAAGAAGCAACTGAAGCACGAAACAAATATTTTCGTCTTTACCGTCAAAACAATGCTAGAAAATTTTCCAGAGAGTCTTGCAGCCTTGAAGTTCTTAATAGATTACTAATTAGCTCAGATCCTATTTTAACTGGCATGAGAAAATTACCAAGAAAAAATACTAAACCATTCGCAAAAGAAACCTTGGATGCTACTTCCAGCTGAACTTTCTAATTTACTGATATTGTTGACACAGAGGAGAAATCTTCAGAGCAATCAGAGATATCTTCAGAGCAATTAGGGATGTCTTCTGATGAAGAACTTTAGCTTTCGGTATCATCCTTTTAACAGTAGTTATTTTGAGTTAAAATATAAACAGCTGTAAAGATTTTTTTTTTTATATTTAGCATAGCTTAATAAGAGTTATTCAGTGATTGTAACTGCTTCCAAATACATTAAGATAACACAAATTGCGATATTGTGACTTTCAATTCCGAGTGAAAGTTAGAAGAAGAAAAGCTATCCACCATATATAATAGGTTTATATCATGATAAGAACTATATAAAATAGGTTCTTATCATGTTTATGCTATAGCAAAGTGTGAAAAAAAAAGCTGTGGGGAGGAGGGGGTAGTCTTTTTTTTTTTTTTTCTCTTTTTTTTAAACATTTCTTCAATATTTATAAAATTACAAGTTAAGATATAATAATATAAACAATTAAAAGTGAGGATTTTTACTATAAATATTAAAAGTTTAGTTTTTTCTATATTAATTGATAGTTTGTTTGATTTAAACCAGTCAGAAATTTTAATAAGCTCAGTGTTCATATATCTAAAAAACGTTGTTAGATCATTGCTAATTAAAAAAAGATTAGTGTCTTCCGCGATATTTCAAATAATTCGGCAATATTTTTTGTTAGTTTAAGTATTACATGTTCTGCAGAATTATTTTTTTTAAATCCATATTTCTTATTATATAATATTTTGTTTCTGATAAGTGGGTAAAAATTTTATTATATAATATTCTTTCTAGAATTTTTGAAAAAACAGCGAGAACTGATATTGGGCGATAATGACTGAGGTTAATAGGTTCCCCCCTTTTGAAAATTGGGGTAACTCTAGCTATTTTGAATTGGTCAGGAAATACTGCTTGGTTTATTGAGCATGCAAAGACCCTAAAGAGAATATTTTTAATTATGTCATATGAACCAATAACAATACTTCCGCTTACATCGTCTGGACAAATTGCTTTATTAGACTTAAGCATTTTTAAAGCAATCTCAAATTCATCAAAAGATACTTTAAATTTATTTAGAGAAGATATTTCAGGGAAAATCAAGTCTTTTTTTAAATTGATTGAATTATTAATTATAGGGATGTTTTTGGCTAAATTTGGTCCAACTGGTACAAAGAACTTGTTTATTTCGTTTGCTATTATGTCAGTGTTATAAAAAATTTTAGTATTTATTTTAATTACCTTTGGCAAAGAGCATATTTTCATTTTATTGTTACAAATGATTTCATTAACAAGTTGCCATTTTCGCTAAAAGTCGTTTTTGTATTTATCAAATAATTCGCTGTAATAATTACTTTTAAGGTTTTTTTTTTGATTTTCAAATAGTTCGGTAAAGGTTTTATAGAGTGTTTTGCTTTAAATTGTTTTTGTTTTAAGGTATTTAATATATAGATTTTGTTTTATTTTTGAGGATTTTCTAAGATCTAATGTTACCCATGGTGATTTTAACCTTTTTTTTGTTTTATTAATTTCACATTTTGGGAAGTTTACATCATAAACTTCATAAAAAACTTTAAAAAATGCATTATACATATTATTTGCTTCTGATAAATTACTTACTGAATTCCAGTTTATTAAGGATAATTGTTCCTTAAATGATAAAATATTTGTATGATTAATAAAGCGTTTGATAAAGACCTGTTTTTCATCTAATTTCGAATCTGTATTAATATTTATAGATAAAAAAATAGGAAAATGATCCAAAGTATCATTTTTAATTATTCCTGTTTTTAGTAATTTATTAGATGTATCAGTTGTTATGATATTGTCTATTAACGAGGCAGATGTTGCAGTTACCCTTGTTGGTCTATTTATTAAAGGAATTGCTCCATTTTCAAACATGTCATTATAAAACTTTTATATATTTTTATTTGAGTAATATTCAAAACAGTTAAATTCATATCACCAATTATGTAATTTAATTTCTTTTCTTGAAAACCTTTTCTTATTATATTAGTAATTAAAAAATTATTAAATTGTTCAATTACGCCTGAAGGTGGGCGATAACAACAACTCAAAAGTATATTTCTATCTATCTCCTATCATACATAAATTTTTTAAAAATCTTTTGTTTTCTCTTTTTATTTGGCTTCTCTACCAGCTTTTCCTAAAAAAAGTTAAACTTTTTCAATTGAAGATTATTAAATATTTTTGTGTAATAATACTGTGCGATGGTCATCAAGAAACCGCTAAGCGTTACTTATATTTTTGGATAATTCAATTTAAAATAAGTTTAAATTTAAAAAATAATCAGTTTCAGGAGAACAAAAATAAAAATGCAAAATGCAAAAAAGCAAAGAATGCAGACAAAAAGAAGTTTTTAATTTCTTTAGTTTTATTTGAATACACATAATAGTAGGTACGCGATTTGCTAAATAGATAATATATAGTCGTTCACGCGGTGATAAATAAGCCTATCATTTATTATAATAATAACTATTATTTTTTTGTTGTTGTTGTTTTTGAGTTATTTAGAGTTTTTAGAGTTATTAGAGTTTACATTGCAGTGCCGATTAAAAGGAAGGAGGGGTGGAGGGCTAGGGGGGACTATAGCCCCGGACCTCCAAAATTTTAGACGACCTTTATTAAGTGATTATTAGGCTCTGGCCCATAAAAAAGGCCTCCAAAAATAAAAATAGCCCCGGACCCCACGAAGTTTTAATCCGCCACAGTTACATTGGTTTCGGAAAGTTAAATGTTTTTGGGTTAATAAAAATTCATAAAGTTGTTAGTGTTTAAAATGACATCTTTTAATAACGTTTTAAGAGTATTTAAGTTATTCGATTTTTCCAGTTGGGTATTTTTGGATATTATGTACAAGGTCTGTATTTTGGTAGAATTAAAAATGCACCTCTTTCTGAATATGAAAATTTAATGAATAGTGAAACTAAACAAAAAAAATATGCTTAAGGTGGCACACAACTGAAAACAAGTTTTTTTGTAAATAATCAAAATTTTTATTTTTTTAATTTTTAATGACAATTAATTTATATTAAAATAAAATAAAAAACAGATAATTTTCTTTTTAATAAATTTTATTATCCATAATGGCCAAAAATGTGTTGTAAAACATGTGTTTTTAGTAAATCTTCAAAACCTAATAACTTAATTTTGCCTTAACATCTGAAACTAAAATTTTGAACATAGCTTCCTAATCATATTTCACCCTGTTTGACCGTGGGAATTTTTATGATTTAAATTATTTCATGAAATATTGCGTTTCTAACAAAATCACCTAATATATATATGAAATATCAATAAATCCAGCACTATAAACATCAATATTTCACTTTCTATAAATTTTTATGAAAATTCTGAGGGTTAAATGAAGTATTATACTATGATAAACAAATCCTGAAAGTTTTATTATGTAATTCTGTTTTGTTAATGAGAAAATGTGTTTCAAAGTTTAAAAAAATACATATTGAGAAAAAAGCAAAAATAAGAAAAAAATATATAAGAACATAAAAATTATCAAAAACACTCTTGCTCTAAAATAAAATTTTGAATTATGACTTTTAAAACGGAAAACTAACAAGAGTCTGCGTATAACAAATTAAAACCAAGTTTTTGATGGTGTTTTACTGTTTTGAATTCAGAAAAACTCATATGACTGATGGTTGCTAAGGCGTTGTTAGGAAATTTATTTTCAAGTGTCATCTACTAAAATGATATTAAATCAACTTTTATATCATTTTTGAGACAAATTTTTTTTTTATATGTTCAAGGAATGGTTATAGAATCAAAATACCCAAAAATCTAAAAATTGATTTTTTTCATAAAACTTGCTTTTTTTCAGTTGTGTGCCACCTTAATATTTTCTTGTTTAGTTTCACTATTTTTCAAAACACTAGAATCTTGTTGCTGTAGTTTTTTTTGTAACATGAAAAATTCTAACACTAGCAGTTTACCTGGTCTAAGCCGCTCACTAGTGAGTTGCACAGACCAAGTAAACACTAGCAGTTTACCTGGTTTAAGCCGCTCACTAGTGAGTTGCACAGACCAGGTAAACACTAGCAGTTTATCTGGTCTAAGCCGCTCACTAGTGAGTTGCACAGACCAGGTAAACTGCAAGTGTTGCAATTTTTTTTTTTTTAATGAAAAAATTGTAAACATTAACTACAGGAAGTATTTTATATAGCGCAAAAATTTCTACTACTCTCAAAAAAAAATCCCTACCGCCCTCCAGTGCCCTGGAGAAAATAATAGTTAGTGTTAATAATTTTTTCATTAAAAAAAATACATTAAAAATGGTTGCCTTCATATAATTGCATTAGTAACGAGAGCAACAATATATAAATGTTATTTTAAATATAGATTGTTATTTTAAAATGTTCCAATACAATAATCACCAGTATTTAAAAAAAAAAAAATTTGTAACTTGTTATATCTTGTCAGTACAAAGTTAGATTTCTGAATAATTAACAAGTTTTTTTTTTCAACTTCTTATTCACTTCCAATAAAACTGCAAGCAACTACTATTAAGTTGGGAGTTATTAGAAAATAAAAAGTTAAAGAGCAAGGAAACGGTACTAATAAAAGTTTTTAGAGCATGCAATAAACGTTTTTAGAGCATGGAACAGAAACACTAAACGGATGTGACTCTGCTGAATGACAAGTCAAGCAAGGATGAGTTTTGGTCGGTGAGAATGAGATGACAGCTCCTTTGAGTAGCAACCATGATAGTACTTGTTGAAAAGAGAAAAAAATACAACTTTAAGACGATGGGATAGATAGCTCAAGCTAAGAACATAAAGCAGATCCAACAATTCTCTATATATAGATGGTGGGAGTTGATAAAAAAACTTTGACAATTTAAATTTGGCAATTTGTTTCCTCCGCTGGTTAATGCAACTATTGTTTTATTTATTTAAAGATAAACTTATTCAAAAGTTGTTCAATTTTTTGCCGTAACTTTGACTTCTTGTGTTCTTTGTCATTTTGGTGGTTTGTTTCTATATTTTCCTGGTTGCTTCCTTAATGATCATGTTACGATCATGTCACGTTATGCTCGTTGTCATTATAATAGTTTGTTTCAATCTGGTCTTTGTTGCTGCTTGAATGATCGTGTTCCGTTATGGGGGTTGCATCCGTGGGGCTTTGTTTCCAATAGTTTGATGTCTTAAGAATGTGCTAGTTAATCATAGTGATATACCAGGTGATCCAAGAGCGTTGCCTGATGCGGGGAATTGCATTCGTTGCTGTAGCTCTACATAGTTGGACAAGGTCTTTGTACGCGGTGGGGGTTGATGAAATGATCTTAAATATATAAGTTGGTGACCTCTACGGGTCAACTTAACTTATTTGATTGACTTAAACATAAGTATTTTAAAAACTGTTTAATTTTTTGGCAAATCCTTTGTTAAATTTTGTTTTGCTCTGTGTCGTTATGACCTTTTATTGAAGTCCTTGTCGCTGCTTGAATAATCATGTCAGTTTATGGGGGTGTTAGCGGTGGGGCTTGTCTGCCGATATGTTAACAACTTAAAAATATACTGGTTAATTTAGTACCAGGTAATCCTACAGCGTTGGCCTCATGCAGTTGATTGTATTTATTTTCTATGACGCATATTGCGTTTAAATGGTGATAAGTAGAAACTGTTGTTTCTACTTCTCACCATTTAAACGCAACATGCGTCATAGAGCACTGACGCACATTTTTAGAAAACTTTTACATGCGTTTAACTATCTGCTCATTCGTGTGGCACAAACAGTCCACTTCAGTATCACAAATTTAAAATCGTGTTTCTTTTCTTTAATCAAGATATGGTTAGTAGCATGTTCATTTTTTGATTTAGTATTTAATTTCTTTAGGGTTTGTAATGTACACTCTATAATTTGCTGTTGGGTAGAATTAGTTAATATAAGCAGGCATTATCACTACGGTTTACAAAATCTGAGCGTGTCATATTGATAATAGATAAATCACGACTAAAGAAAAAAGATCTGACGTTTTATAATGACAAAATAGTTTGAGGTGTATGTTCTTCCTCGTTCAACCGATGACTTATAATACAATTACTTTTTATTTGTTTATTGCAAAACGAAGAACCACAGCGTAAAAAAAGTACCAAATAAATTTTTTTGAGATTTTTATTTTCAGAGATAATTTGATTCAAAAATTAAGGTCATTTTATAACCTAAATATTTTTGAAATTATTTATTGTTTTTTTTTTAATTTAATAACAAAATCGATTATAGCATTATATTACCTTAACAGGGTTCATATTTTTGAATGGTAAGCATAGATCACACAAAAAATATACCTGCCACCAAAAAGTTAACAATCAAGAGTTTTTTATATTTAGCACTCGTCAATTTTCTAGACTTATCTCGTCAATTTTCAAGACGGAAACATAGTTTTTAAAACTAAATGTGATATTGTGTTAAATAGTTCATCACATTATGCATCACATTATACAACAACGATAGCAATTTTTTACAATTGATTTGAATTTTGTAAAATGTTTTTGTTTATTTATCTTATAAGCTCTTATAGCTTTAACTAAATGTTTCTTATTTTTCATCTGAGTTTCATTCAAGTTCGTGATGCATGAAGATAAACAAATTTATTCTGTTTATCGCCGTTCAAGAATATAAAATAAATGTAAAACAAATATTAAATATTTGTGGAAATATTCCACTAAAATTCGTGGAAATTTTCCCTTAAAACGGTGCATATTTTTTTTAAAACATATAATTCCACTTAAACGGTAAAAATCATAATTAAAATCTGTATTATGTATAAAACAAATATTTCTATTTTAACGACATAATTTCTGATTAAATATAAATTAACAATAAAACGAATATTTCCAGCGATATTAATTATAATTAAATATAAACTAAATATAAAATGAATAACTCCACTAAAATGGTATACATTTTTATTCAATATACGAGATATACATGACTAGAATTTTCTCCTCTCTACTATCTGTTTTATATTGGGCACCTGTCTAATTTTTTTTGATAATTGTTTATCAAACACTTACTCTGATAGAATTATATCTTCTTTTTCACTAAGGCTTTTACGGCTGTATGTGTTCCATAAAGTAACTGGATTCTTTTGGGGTCAAAAAAACCCAGTAACCTTATGGAACCAGCCCAAATGCGCTAGCAGTATTCTATACGGGGATGAATACGAGATAAATAAGAGAAAAATTTTTAAAAATGTCCTACAAAGGAATATGTTTGAGGACTTTTACCGGAATATTTAAAGTTGGCTTTCATTCAAAGCATAGTAAATAAACAAAACCCAAAGTATTTAATATGTAATTAACCACTATTAAATGAGGTAATGGAGCCAAGTAGATTGCAAAAACATCTGTCTACAAAACATATAAAAGATAAAGACAAGCCGATTGAATATTTTCCAAATTTTTCTAAAAGAACTACGAAACAAATTATAAAATGGTCAATCGTTGCATCATTTAAAAAAAAAATGCAACGAACGAAGATCGATTTGTTGTCTCTAATTGCACATCACATATAATTGCAAAATAAAAGTTATAAAAAATGATAAAAGTTTTTAGATTGGGAAAAAATTAATAATACCTTCATTAAGCAAATTTATTATCACAGTCAACGATTAAAATACACCCCTAGCTTTAATAACATTGCCATTAAATCATACTACAGAAAAACGTAGAAACGAAGCAAAAGCAGTTAACGAGGAAATTAAACTAATTAATATTTTCCAACAATGTTCATTTTCCATGAAATTTGAGTATGTACAGATATATGTATCTCTTTAAATTAGTGAAAAATATTGTTTATTATGTATTGCTAGCTTGTTCCAACTTATATATTTACAAGCTTGTACCAACTTATATATGTACCATCTTGAACCTACTTATATATGTACGAGCTTGAACCAACTTATATATGTACCAACTTGTAAAAGCTTATACATGTACCATTTTACCAATAACTACCATTGCGGGCAATAACGCTTTATTGATGTTATATGTATGTTAATTTGATGAAAATAATATATTATTAGAAGATAATTTTAAAAATAGAAAAAAAATTTTATGCTGTTTGCAGAAAATCTTATAACAGATACAACTAAATTATCTATATCTACTGCTGTGAAATCATGCTATATAAAAAACATTACTTCTTTAAAATATTGTTTCATACGATAACGTTAGAGCACCAGCAATAGTAGGTCGCTATTGTGGATTTGTTGTTATTCTGAAGGGTGAAGTACCGAATGTTTCACGTTTTCATTGTTGGGTACACAAACAGTTCTTATTTGAAAAAACTTAGATGAAAGTCTTCATTTATCATTAGGAGTTCTTCTATACACTTTGCTGATCAAAATGATGATACTTTGTATTTCCAAAGTGTCTTAAGAACTCTTATAAATCAAATACGATGAAGAAGTAAATATTTTTTGATAATAGAGAATATGAATACTTTAAATAAAGTAGAAAAATGTCTTTCTTTTATTTAAAAATGTGGAAATAAATTTTTAGTAGAATCAGATGATGCAGTTAACCACATTATGACCAAAGAAAATCATTTAATACTGTTAACCACATTATGACCAATGAAAATTTCTAAAAAAAAGGGACTTTTGATTATTTCTTACAAAAATAAAATCAGATATTAAATATTTACTTTTGCATCATTAGCTTCAAGGATTCCATTAATTGTTTAATTAGTTAATTGCATTTAAATACAATATTAGTTTTATTTCTATTCATTTCAAAGTATTAATAAATTAATATTGAAATATGTGTTTTGTCATTAGTTTTCAGGTAGAAAAGGTGTGATACTGTGTAAATAAGTTACTTTGTTATGATGAAGTTGTTATACATATTTTTCTAGTATAATAAAAAATGGAAGTGAAAAGGTGGGCGGTAAGTATGAAAAGGAAGACTATCAATGCTTCATTTCATTGTCATTTATTTAAGCGACAAATTTTCAATTCATGAAGCCCTGTCTCTTTCACTAGACTCTTGTCAATTTGACGGACAACACAATTTATTGCACACCATTGAAAACTTAACTTGAAACATCATTCGGTGTTGCTCCATTTGTGCCTCTCAAACCTCATTTAGTTTACCGAGTTCCTAGTTTTTTACTGTTATCTTAAGTTTCACTGTTTGAGTTTACAAGATATACAAGATATGCAATATGTAAAGTTTACACTTTACATATTACATATCTTGTATTAAATAACAAATTACAAAGCTTTTAATGGCAAACAAATCCTTGCTAAAATAGTTTGATTTTATTTTAAATTTTATTTATTTTAATTAACTAGAGTTTTTCAGTATTTTATTTACTTTTATTTATTTTTTATTTAACTCATTTCATTTATTTTTATGGTTGTTAAGATGGTCCCAGAAGTCTTTACGGTCTTATCACAGAGCACCGCGGAAAAGCATTAAACAGGTAAATTCACTCCTCCTTCCTAACCAATGTCGCTTATTGAGCTAGAGCCGGCGTCGATGCACGGTCTTGAGGTTCTGAGCCAAAAATCTAACTACTGCGCCATGGCTGCTTTAAAATGGGTGCTGTATTTTATTGAACGGTACCTTTCTGGCCTGTATTTTTGAAAAATTCTTTTATAAGATCTTTAATTTTAAGTTACAGGGTTATTCATTCTTATATGCGCGTCTATTCATTTTTTATATGCGCCTTTATTCATTCTTATATGCGCATTTATTCATTTTTATATGCGCCTTTATTCATTCTTATATGCGCATTTATTCATTTTTATATGCGCCTTTATTCATTTTTATATGCGCATTTATTCATTTTTATATGCGCCTTTATTCATTTTTATATGCGCCTTTATTTATTCTTATATGCGTTTTACAAAAGCAATTGTAAAAAAGCAATTTGAACAAAAAAAAAAATCATTCAAGCAATTTGTTTTGAAAAAATAGTTTATTTTTTCAAAACAAACTTTTCTTATTTCCAGGTAAACGAGGTTAAAAATACTTAAAACGAAGACTTTTTAAATTCGACGATGGTTTATTTAATTTAGTATTAGTTTTTTGTTTTCGATGATAGTTTATTTAATTTAGTATTAGTTCTTTGTAATTTTATTATTAAAATTCTTGATTGATTGAGTTATTATTTATCTAATTATTCATTTATCTAGATTTAAATTTAATTATTTATAATTATTATTAATATCAAATTATACATCCCTATGTTTATATATGCGTCAACCACCCATAAAATCTCTAACATAATTTAATATAAACAATAAATACGCTTTTAAATTTTTATATAGACATATTTAAAATATAAATTAGGTTGTTTTCATTGTTATTTATTTAAGAAATGGTTGCCGAGCCAGCGCTTGATTTATATAACTACGCGTATGGTTGTAAAATGGAACTATATTAAACTCTGTAGTATCCATAATATTTTTAAGTTTCCTGATTACCTCATCCGTATTTCGAGGCCTTTCTCCCTGTTTGTAAGTATGTTTTAAAGAAGAAAAAAATTCTTCTATTGGATTAAGCTGTGGCGTGTACGCTGGCAGATAATAGCTATACCATGAGAGGCTAGTGTTTGCCTAACAGAAAGACTCCAGTGGAATTTACAATTGTCTATAACAAGCACCGGCGCTTCCACATTTGCATTCCTAATCGCTGGTGCCATCATTGTAGTTATGAAAGTACAAAATAAATCTGCATTCCAGCCTCCAGTTTTTGTTTCATAAGCAAGGACTCCCATTGTTGAAACAACACAAATTAAACTAACATTCTTGCCACGATTTGCAGGCGACTGTAAAATTGCTGGCGCACCTCTTAGCGAATAACCATATGTGCTGTTAGTGTGCACATTAAATCCAGTTTCATCCAAATAAATAAGTTTTTCATCTGAAATTCCGTTAATTTCGCTTGCAAATGCATAGCGTGCATTAATAATTCGTGTTGAATTTCGTTCTTCTGGCACATGCACAACACGTTTTCTTGATAAATTCGAGCGTTTGAGTTTTCTTGAAATAGTAGGCTGAGACATGTTGAAGCCTGCTGCAGAAAGATTTTCTTTTATTGTTTCTTGCGTGCAAAGATTGTTTTCTTGTACGCATAATTCGATAATATTTTTTATTTGAGCGTTTATAGGTCTTTCACCTCGTTTTTTATCAGAAGACGACTTGAATGCAGTCATGTCGTCGAGTTCTCCTCTGTTTAACTTAACGACAAGATTTTGAACTGTGCGCTTCGATAAAATAAGAGAAGTGAAAATGCTTGTTGTAGATTGATTTCTTTCAACTAAATGTTTAAACATTTCAATGTGCTCTTTTGTAACATTTTTCCTTGTTTTACGATTATTTTCTATTCCATCCATAGGGTAAAAATTTGATATTAATAATTTTAAATAATTAAATAATAAATCTAGAAAAATAAATAGTTAGATAAAAAATAACTTAATCAATCAAGAAATTTAATACAATAATACAATTTAATATAATGTAATAAAATTAAACTAAAAACTAATACTAAGTTAAATAAACCATCATCGAATGTAAAAAGTCTTCGTCTTATAAGTATTTTTAAACTCGTTTACCAGGAAATAAGAAAAATTTGCTTTGAAATAATAAACTGCTTTTTCAATGATTTTATTAAACGATTTTTTTTGGTTCAAATTGCTTTTTTACAATTGCTTTTGTAAACCACATATAAAAATGAATAAATGCGCATATAAAAATGAATAAATGCGCATATAAAAATGAATAAAGGCGCATATAAAAATGAATAAATGCGCATATAAAAATGAATAAAGGCGCATATAAAAATTAATAAATGCGCATATAAGAATGAATAAAGCCCGTTCTCCATTCAGAACTTTTTGCGCTTTGGAGGAGCGGAAAAGTTCTTTGAGCATGCGCAAAAAGATCTGATTGGAGAACGGGTTTAAAAAAACTCTTTGCGCATGCTCAAATAACTTTTCCGCTTCCCCAAAGCGCAAAAAGTTCTGAATGGAGAACGGGCTTAAAGGCGCTTATAAAAATGAATAGACGCGCATATAAGAACGAATAACCCTGTAACTTAAAGTTTTTAGTCACATTTTGAAATCACGCTTCTCAAAAATTTAAGCAAACGTGTGTTTTTTAACGTTGTTTTTAAAAGCGCGTTTTTTTCTTCAATTTTTATACCATTAACGATTTTTGTTTTGGTTCTTTAAAACTGAATAACTTTTTTTCTTTTCATGATATAATCATAATAAAACCATCTTTAGAAAGATAATATTAGGCTCTATTTATCTTGGTAAATTTTTTAACATAAAGTTCAGTTTAAAATTTTGATCGAAGTGCCTACTTTAATAAACTCACTCCAGATTCTACACCCTTAAATTATAAATTAATTATAAATTTTGTTTTCATAAACAGTTTTGAATCTAAGAAAGATAAAAAGACTTTAACACGTAAAATAGCAAAGGTTAAAGCAGTTTTGATTTGTCTTGTTGTTGTTATTACCTGAATAGCAAGCAATATTGGCGCAATAATTTTTATATACTTAACATACGGGCCATATTAAACAATATTGCGCCAATATTGTTTGCTACTCAGTTATTATTATTATTATTTTTGCGAATGGAGAGAAAATTGTATAAACTTGAAAACAAAACAATATAAAGTAAACAGTTTTAACAAATAAAAAATCGACGTTGTTATATAACAATAAATACCGGACGTTATTTAACTCAATTTATTTGATTAAAAAACATGTTGATAATACACATATCAGGAATAAAACACACAAATCTGTAATAAAACGCGGTCCATAAACGCATCGGTAATAAACGTATTGATGTAAAACGTGTCTGTTATAAAATTTTATAATAAATGTATATGTGTAATAAAACACTTACTAAAGTATCCATAAATCGGTATCAAATCACTTGCTTGAAGCCAAAAGTTTATAGTTTAAAGTTTAAATGAAATAAAAAAAAGTTAAAATTAAAAAAACAAAACATCAAGGATTTGAATCTGATTGCATATCTAAAACTATAGAATTAATGCTTTTTAGCCATTTCTCTATTTCCTCCTCCGACTCTTTTATTGAGACTTCTCCGAATGTCTCTTTTTTTGATTCATTTTTGTCATTGTTGCTGTTTAGAATGACATTGTGGCTATTTGTATCACTTTCAAGTTTCTTCTGGCTTAAGCAAATTTTCGTTTTATCATTTGTGTTGACTTTATAATTAGTGTATATTATAACACTTAGCTTGCTTTCGTCACATTTTGGAACTAAGTTTGATTCAATGTAGTTCTCCAATTCCATTTTGGAACGAGTGTTACTAACACTTTCAAATGAGTCGTTCAAATGTTTTTGAGTTATCGAATAATCAAAAGAGAAACTTTTATGAGTAGGTCCAGAAAACGTTTTCACAAGAGACTCTTTTTTAGTTAAATCATTTTGATGGTATTTGCGGCGTTGTTGTAAAGAATTTAATACATTTTTTTTATTCATTTTGATTTTATAACTTTCTTCCAAATTTTTTATTTTAGAAGCTTCTTCTAATCTTTTCACTTCTTCGAATTTTTCAAGGATTTTGCTTTTTGTTTGCACGACAGTATTCTTGAGAAAGTTGCTGCATTCAATCAGTATGATATCCAAATCTCTTTGAATGGCTTCAGATCGTAACTGAAGAGAATTTTGTTTTTGTAGTGTTGCTAACTTATTCTTGCTAATCATTTTATTCATGATCATGGTGTCTTTTTTCCAACATTTTAATTTTTTCTTAAACAGTTTAAATGCGGAAATCTGGAGTTGATTGCTTAACGCGAACGAATAAAACTTGATAATTATTTTCGTTAATTAGCTATAAACTTACAACTTGCAATAACAGCATTTTTTTTTTATTGCTTTTGTTAACAACAACAAAGCATGCGCGTCAGTGAATAACAAACGCAATTTTATTAAAACGATTTTTAATTAATAAAAAAACATCAGTTCTCAATACTCTCACGCCTTCTAAATAATCACAAAATACCTTAATAAAATGTTGTTAAAACCTCATTGAATAATTTTAAAAATATTTAAAAAAAGAAATAACTGCTTATCGAATCAGAAATCTTTTATGACTATGAGCAAAACAATTGTGCTTCTTAAAAATTATGTACCTTTTTTCATAAAATTGAATTCCTAGAATTTGATAATTGTCAATAAACCAGAATTTATTAGCTCTAATACCTCTGAAAAATGTCAAGTTTTTTTTTTTTTTTTTTGCCCTCTATTTGCAGTCATGAAAGACTTTACCATCAGTAATAAAATAAATATTGTTTAAAATTAATTTGGTTTCTTTTGTTTGGTATTTTTAGTCTTACTAATTTCGTGAAAATTGATTAAAATTTGATGTAAAATCAATTTCTTTTTAATTATTGGCATCTTGTCTTTCTTTTACCGCTTTATCAAATTAGTAAAAGTTGCGTTTATTTGTGCTGATCCTCTTGTCAATGCCAGCAATAATAGATGGGATACTGACGAGAAATTTTGGTAGTTTATGATATCCAATTAAAAGTTTAATAAAATGAAAAACCCGCGCAACATACAGTTATCTTAAAAATTAAATTATTTGTGATAGTAACAAAATTGTTTAGAGATCTTAATAATATCAACCTTAAAAATATATAAATATAAACGTTTAGTTAAAGATTTTAGTGATAAACTTTTTATCTTTTAATAAGTCATACTACTATTTCACATTCTTTTATTTTTTTTTTTCAACTCTTTCTTTCTCTCTCTCTCTCTCTCTCTCTCTCTCTCTCTCTCTATATATATATATATATATATATATATATATATATATATATATATATATATATATATATATATATATATATATATATATATATATATATATATAAATATGCGTATGACATTCGGTTTTAGGCTACAAAATACAATACCAAAGCCACACTTTTTAGGCCACACCGTCATCTAATATTGTGTGGCACTAATCTTCTTTTATCAATAATATATGTATATATATATATATATATATATATATATATATATATATATATATATATATATATATATATATATTTATATAAATGATACAAAAATTCGTTCTTTAGAATAATGACGTCATAGATGTGTAATATTATAAAAAAATTTTTTATATAAATTTAACAAAAAATAGTTTTTAATCGTGAGTCATCACTAGGTTGCCATTATCCTTAGGTTTAGAATTTTATTTTTTGAGCAGCAACATTGAAATTTGTCTTTTTCAATTGCCTCCCTGATTTTTCTAGTATAATTGTTTGGGATAGCTGAAAGTATTTTATTCCAATTAATTGTAAACTTTGCTTTGTTGTGCATGTTGAACAATTCCAGACGCTTTCCAGTTTGCTTTAGTCACTTTTTTTTTGATTTTCAGCTATTCGTGTTGTTATCTTTTTCTGGCATAAAATGTTCAGTAAAGATCTTCAAAAACGAAAAACTCTTTTTATGCCAACTTTTTAAAACTCACATCTAAGAATAAGGCTTAATTTAGGAACCAACGAAAGTATTATGCTATTATTTACGTTAATTTGTTGGTTGTTTTTTAATTGGATGGTTTGTAAAGTTTTAGACTAGCTGGAGAGAGAACAAAACCAAAAAATTTCAAGTTAAATAAATAGTATGTCACCCTAAATGGTTTATTTTCAATTTTACAAATAAATTTCATCATACTATTAAGATGTCATTCAAATATATAATTATATGTATAAAAAAATCATGTTAGTGTATTCGGCAATTAAAGTGCTTAATGTTCTTAAAGAACAGAACAATAATAAATCAAATTAGTAAAAACACCTTTCTAGCTTTATTCTTCAAAAACTTGTTTTTCCATCAGTAGGTTTTTCAGGAATCTTTCTAATAGTTTATCAAGTGGAACGGTCTTAAAAGGTTCAAACTGCTTGTTTAAAGAATGCGGAATAGCACATTCGGGTGCGGAATCATTGCTTTAAATTTTTGCTATGTGTATTTTTGTTAGGTGCACTTTTGCTGTATTTCGAGGTCTCGCGTGATGACTAATACTACTTCTGTCAACAATTATTTGCTTAAGTCATATATTAAATGTAATTAAGTTATATATTAAATAAGTTATATGTTATATGGTTATATGGTTATATAAGTTATATGTTATAAGGTTATATATAGGGAAAAAAACTTAAAAATTAGATAATTTCTGGTGTTCAAACAGAAATGCAATAGCGTAAACAAGAAAGAGTTATGTTTATGTAAATGTTGTAGTAAGTTAACAATTTATTAATTTAGTTTAGAAAAGTAAAAAAAATTATTTTATCAACTTGTTGCTCTCACGTTTGGAGCAGAGGTGTCTCGAATTTCAGCGCTTCTTTTCTACCCAGGCTTTAATCATCACACTTTTTTGAAAAGGTTCTTTATTTGACATAAGTATAAACATAAAAATGTATGGAGTTTTCTCCATGTATGGTTAGCTAGCTTATACGAAAAGTTAGCTATATCAAACTTGAAAAAACACGAACTTTTTCAAAAAAAATCCTAATGAATTGTTTTATTTGTAGAAGTTCTTCATTCATAAATCATTCATAAATTACGCCAATTTAAATTTAATTGTGAGCAAAAAATGCAGAGTCATAAATTTTAGCATAAATTAAAATTGCTGTTTAAGTGTAACAAAAATTAGCGTGCTACTACTTCATAATTTTTAAAGTCATAATTTTTGCATGCTAAGAGATTATTGTATGAAATGTAAAACTTATCGATGAATATAAATGAATATAATGAATAGTGCATAAAATATTTTATCAACTTGTTGCTCTCACGTTTGGGACAGTTGTGGCCAAAATTTTAAGGCCTTTTAGTTCCTAGTATAAACTTATATAAATATTTGGAACTTGTTCCATTTCTAGAATCTCAAACATCAAAAAATGCTGGATCCTTCCCTAATAAATAACAACACTAACAGTTATTTATATTTTAAAACAATGTAATAAGGTATGTGGAACCTTTTGGAAAAAGACAGATTAAGCTTTCAAACTCTTTAGAGGCGATTCTGTCAGATGCAATTCTGGAATCAGAGGTTGATACATCATCAGTGTCAGTTGAACCTCGTGTTTCACAGTAAAGATGCGTATGATATGCTAAAAACTTAATACTACTGAATTTACAACAAAAAGAGAATATACTACTTATATTAAAAAACGTGAAAATTATTTCAAGACCAATACATTTTGAAGTAAACTTACTCGATCCAAGATTTGTTGGTCAAGAATTAAAATTATTCTGAAATAATTTTTGCTGAGCTACATTTCTTTAGAATAGCTGAAAACAAAACACTAGTTGCTAATGGATACTATTATAGACGCTAATATTGGATGAAATAATGAATTATAACGCAGCTATTTGGAAATTTAGTAAAAGCAGATGCATCTACAACATTATTGGAGAGAATTGCTTTGATATCATTGTCTTGTAATTGCAGCATTGCTTATGCTGAGCGTGCAAACACAGAATTTTAATTAAAAAAATTGCAAAAAAGAAAATCACTTAATCCAATAGATTTTAAAAGGTTACGTTTTAAATGTATTTTAAACGTCTACCAAACATTCTAACGTAACAAAACATATACTCATTGCTCACAAGTTAAAAATGCGGTATAGATTGGTTAAATGTAATTATAAAACAAAATATATCCGTGTTTTCAAAATGAAAAATATTGACATAGAAAACAATATTTCAAAGCTCCATACTACTTGATGATGATAATTATGACAGTGAATATTATAGTGAAGACTATTGATTTTTACGTACCCTCTAAAATGGCTAATCATTAACATTTAAATGTCTCAATATCGTCTCAGCAAATATTTGCTGAGACAATATTATAATAAAATAGTTATTTAAAATAAGAATATACTAAATGTGTTGAACGTTTACTTTGTTATAAAGTTTCTTTGTTTCATTATTGCAACAGGGGTATGTTGCAACAATGCGTTTTAAAGAACAGCTTTTATATATTATTCCTAAATTTTTTACATTATATAGCTATAATTATGACACGTCAGCTATGAAAAACTTACAGTAATAAATAAAAAATTTCAAAAGTTATTGATAATTTTTTCGATATAAAATTCTAATTTTTGTTTTCGAAGTTTTTTTGGGTTTCACGGTAAACTTAGAAATTTATTACTACAATAAAAAAATGGTAAGTTAAAAAAATCTTTAAAAATTTTATTTATTTATTGTAAATAATTATATACATTGATTAGAGTGATCATGATGACTACGGAGTAAGTTGCAACAAACCGCTTGGAGTATGTTGAATCATAAAATAAATGCGGGTTTTATTGATTTTACACACTTTTCTAGTTATTTTTAAAGATGTAATTAATTCTTTTGTTTCTTTAATAATTGTTTGTTCTTTAATGAATGTTTATTGCAAGGAAAATCATTTTTTGTTGTTATTGATAACTTAGATCTTTGTTTGATTTTTGTTTGTTTAAATGAAATTTTGTTTAACATTTATTTTATTTTTTAGAATTTTAATTTTTTTTAAATAACTAAATTAGTTTAAATAATAATCCTTCTTGTTTCATTTCTTCGATCTTTGAAATCTTTGAATACAATTATCAGTTTACTAAACAGGTTAGTTGTAAGTGAAGTCTCTAATCATAAAAGTATTGCAGCTCAATGAAAATACTATTTTCCTTTAATGTAATTATATACATTTTGTTGCCAAATAGAAATTAATGATTAACTTGTAATATTTCTTTAAATTCTGCGAGGCTTTCAAATTATTGTGTTTCAACTTGCTCCGGTACGGGGTAAGTTGCAACATTCTTTCATTTTTGTTTCACTATTGCAGAAAAACGAAGTTCTATATTATATATATGAATGTTCACCGTTGTACATTTTGGGTCAAAAACTCTGATGGCTTGACTTGAGAAAATAGTTAGCATTGGGTGAAAATACAATCATCCCTGGTACCTGGGAACCAAATTTTGAAATCAAACTATTTCGTCCGCAAGAATAAATTCAATTTGAAATTTCTCTTTACTTTTTCTCAAAATGAAATGACAGCTTACAAAATTTTTTTGCATTTTTACAGTAACTTTTAATTTTTTGGTTAGTGAATGTGAAATAGTAATAAATAATATGTTTTTACAAAATAACTATTTTTTACTCAAATAATAAATTTGTTTATTCTTTTTCTATAAAAAATTTTCGGGAATTAGAATATTGCAACTCTTTTTCTTATAAAACAATTTTTTTCGGGAAACAGCCTTGCTATCATTTTAGTTTGTTAAAAGTTTGCTAAACAGAAGTTTGATACAAAAACACTTAAAATGCCTAATCGGGCTAAGAATCCTGAGGAATGCAGGAAAACTGTTTGTTGCCTGTGTTTCCACAAATGTACAAATCAACTGACACAATTTCAAACTCAAAGATTGTCAACAATTTACTATTAGCCTTTGGAAACATCTAAGAAGAAGACAACAACTTACTATTAGCCTTTGGAAATTTTAAGAAGAAGAAGATGCAGGGAAAAATACACAACTTCCAGTCTTATTTGATTTTTCATCCATCACAGTGAAACCACCAACTCGTGGGCAAGACTGCTGTTGCCTTATTTGCCAAATTGAGCACTTAAAGCTCAACCAAAAAGACCCTCTTTTAACTCCCCACCAAGAAGGAGAGAAGCTTCGAAGGTGTGGTGACTGCCAAAGCCTTATTGGACGTGGACTTACTCATTTCTGCATACCATCCACATTTAGAGAAAATATGAGAATTTTGCCAGCTCAAGATATAAATACTGCACAATAAATTGCTACTCAAGTACTTTCAAGAAAGTAATCATCTCCCAATGGCATATACGGATGTTAAGACCTGGAGGAGGCCCTCCCTTACAAGTTACACCAGGTACTGTTTCATTTCTTAATGTTTTGACTGCATTGTTTCTTAAATTTGATTTAGCTTTTATTTGAACATTGATGGATCAAAAGGCACATAACTTATTTTAACTATCCTGCTTTCTATTAAGTTTTCAACTACTTTATTCAATTTGCTTGTTGGTCCTTCATGTGCAAGGAAACTTTTTGATGATTCTCTAATCACTACAGAAAGCCTTGTTCATGAAATGATGAAGGAATGAAAAATATAGCATCCGCCTTGAACCAAGTTGCACGGGTTAAAGTGGTAGAACCAAATTTTCGGTCAAAATTTGACAGCTTTGGAAAAATTCTCTCAGACTTTTTTACCCAGAGTACAATATCCAGAGGAGAAATGCATGCAAATTCAGAAGGAGGTCATCTGGTCATTCACTGCAAATCTATGCATAATATACTTGATGAAGTATTGATGTACAGAAAAATTTTCTGCTGCCACTTCTTTAAGCTTGGTATAGATAGTGGAGGTTGGTTCTTAAAATTCAATCTTGGTGTGATTGTTGATGAATCTTCTAAAGAACTGCATTCACCTCCCCACAAACAACGACTTCTCACACAAATGCAGGCCAAAGATACCGGTGTTAGACAACAACTAATCATTGCTATGGCTGAGAATCTACCAGAGCCATATGACAGCCTCAAGCAAATTTGGTCACTCATAAATCCAAATCAGATTGATCTTGTTGTTTCTTGTGATTTGAAAGTAGCTTCTCCTTGGACTTCAATTACACTCCAGTTCCCACCCTTGTTCGTGGTGCAATGTGCAGACCGAGGATGAGCGGCGCTCAAATTGAACTCGCTCATGAGCGGCGCTCAAAATTTCTATGCGAAGCGGAAGCGCGAACGACGTAAAGTTAGATCAACGTGAGCGCGACCGAACGCTTTTTTGATAGCGCTCAAAAAATACGCTCATTCTGCGCCTTCTAGCGGCCCAATATTGAACTAGTTAACATGGAGTTAACTCCATGTTGAAATGCACCATGTAGCGGTCAAATATTTAACTTTATATTTAAAACAGCACATATATGTAACCGGCCAGAGAAACCTCTTTATTTTAATACTGCAGTTAACGTTTAGCGTTGTTTCACTTTCATTTTTGAAAGTTGTTAGTTTAAAAACTTTTCTGAATTTAAAGAGCGAATATTGGAAAAGTTATTGAAACTTTTTTATGAGCTGATTTGTGAGCGAATGAGCGGAGCGCCCGCTCAAAAAAATTTATGAGTAGATTTGCAAGCGTCCGTTCATGAAAAGCTGCTGAACGACAAATTGAACGCCGCTCAATATTTGCTGAGCGATTCCTAGGTCTAGCAATGTGGAATCAAAGAGCTTAGAGTTATGTGGTGAGAGCAGAACAATTGGATCACTCAAAGCCAACTATCATGATTTAAAATTATCAGGAAGTGATTATAGGAAGGCAAAGGTTAATGGTAATGTTGTTCATGAGCCCATTCTGACAGGATCTGATGACAGACTAATCATAGACATTCTTCTCCCGATGGAGCTGCACTTGCTTCTTGGTGTAACCAACCATTTGTTCAAGGCAATGAAAGACTTGTGGCCAAAGGCAGAAGAATGGCCTGCTAAACTGCATATTCACTAAGAATCTTACCATAGAGGGCAGTTTGCAGGCAATGCCTGCAGAAAACTTTTGATCATTATGGACCTTTTAACAGCAGCTTATTGAATCAAATGCTGCATTTCAAGTTGGGAAATCGCCAACACGCTGAGGAAATTCAACGATGTTGAATTTCCTCAGCGTTTGGCATCCTGAGTATGCAAACAGATTGAAAAGCTGCATAGTGGGTTACAATAGCAAGTATTTGTGATTGTTCAATGTCGACGAGTCTATAGTGAATTAAGAATACCTTTTTACCACTTTTGAAGAATGTGTGTTTACTTTTTTTTCCTAATTTTAAGAAGATATAATAGAAAATTATTTTCTGTTCAATTTAGTTTAAATCTATTTAGAAAAAAATGTTTATACTGTAGAAATGCATAGATAACTTGTAAGTTTATACTGTAGAAATGCAAAGATAACTTGTAAGCTGTGATTTTATTTTGAGAAAAAATAGAAATTTCAAATTGAATTTATTCTTGCGGACGAAATAGTTTGATTTCAAAATTTGCCAGGTACCAGGGATGATTGTATTTTCACCCAATGCTAATTATTTTGTCAGGTCAAGCCATCAGTTTTTGACCCAAAACGTACAACGGTGTGTTGGTTTAATCCGTCAATAAGATCTATTTTATAACCCTGATAAAAATTAGAAGAAAAAATGTAAAGTTTAGGAGAAAAAATCCAGTTTTTTAAATTTTGATACAACTAGCTCCGGTCTCTCCTAAATTTTTTTTAAAATGGCTTTTTTTATTATTTGTATTTTTGCATGAAAAATGACTATTATCTGATTTCTAAGAGGATTCGGTTATTCTTTGCCAATTTCTTTAATGTAATAGTAAATTTTTGAATTATAATTTTTTTTCGAAATTTTTTTTTAATCACAACTTATAACGTAAAATTGTTTTCAAAATTTACCAACCAAATATTTAGTGTTTTAATCTTAGTCCCGTTTTACCGACGGTCTTTTCCGGATCCAAACCGGGTGCCTCACACACCTATATTTTCAAAGTAGCCAGGAAAACTGCCGGAAAAATCTGAGCTGGGTACCGAACACAAGTTGGTAAACTAGCAAAAAAGTTTGCATTTTGGCGGTTTGCAAAATAGAATTAAAAAATTGATCTATTTAATTTTTTAAATATAAAACAAATTTGAAAATTTTAAATTATTATTAGTAGTAATTTATCTTTAAAATAAAATTTCCCAAATGATGTATCTTTAAAATATAATCTCCCAGAAATTATATTTTAAAGTCAGTTTTTCAATTGTTTGGTTTTTTAATTGAACTAGTTGGCGCTAGTTCTATTAAAAACAGTGACTCTTTCGGTAACTGTTCGGCAAGCATTAATTATTGGTATTTAGTCAAAAAAATGAATGCGAAACAGCCGCTGAAAACAAATATTTATGAAAATATTCAAATATTTATTTGCTAAGTTATAAACAATGCATTTAAGAATATCTTATTAAAATTTAATCAAAATGAAAGCAATATATTTTTTATAATTTTAAAAGGTAAAAGATGCAATATTGAGGTTTCAGTTCACAAAATAAGGGGATTAAAATTGAGTCAAAATGAGTATAAAAATTTCAGTTTCTCACCTTAATTATCAACCTGTTATTAAATTAAATAAAAATAAACACTTGAGGATTTAAACCAAAGAAAAACAAAAATAGATGACCGTATTTAAAATAATAGAAAAAACACACAGTGATATTCTTAATAAATACATCAAACATTTAGATTTGCTTTTATATTTTTATCCTTATTAAAAATCTCTTTATTTGTTGTGAAAAATTTAAAATAATGATTTTACTCGCAATATCTAAAGAAATGCATCACACCAATCTTTCAAACAACCATAACAGTCACCAGCTTGCTTTCTATTTGCATTGCATACCTCTTTTAGCCATTCAACAAATAATTCTTCGTCTTTCTTTAATACAAGAAATTGACCAAGAACAACATATGCTTTATCAAATCCTTCATCACAAAGACGTTTGCCTAAGGTTGGGCCGATACCAGCTAACTCAGTAACTTCTTTAGTTCCCATTGGTTCACTAATAAAGTCACGATGTTTTTGAGATGTTGAAGACATTTTTTTTTTAAAATACTAAAAATAAACTAAATAAGCATAATATCAAATATTTTTTTAAAAGTTATAAACTATAAAATTGAAAGCAAATTACAAACTAAAATTAACAATATTGTAATTTTACAACATAGTTTTACAGTAATTCAAGTTAAAATATATAATAGTTGATTAAATAAAAATATTATGCAAAATAACAAATTACAAAACTAATTTATTCAAGAATCACACTCAAAATATCTTAAACACTAAAATTTCACTTAAAAAATCTAATTAGGAAAAAAAAATCATAAAGTTGGCATAGTTTAAAATATTAATATTTTTTTATTTTAATAATTTTAAGGGTGAAAAAAAAAGAAAAAAAGAGTTAACGAGTTTAAAGCAAGTTTTTTAAAAATGTTTAATATTATTATGAACCTTATAAAAATAAAATTGTAAGAAAAAAATTAAAAATTGTTTCAAAAAATAACAACATTTTCAATGTAAATATTTAATATTATTAGTTTTATTACTATTTAATTGAATATATTAAAACTTAGAATGTAAAAAAACATTTAAAAAAATTAAATTAAAAAAATATAAATCTTCCTCAAAAGTTTGTCCAAAATAGCTTATTGTTAGCTAATATTTCATCATTAAAGCATTTCAAGGACAGGCCAGATCAGGATTATCTTGTTACTGATAATATGTAAACCAGAAACAACTGCCACATGTCCTGCTACCTTGTATGAATTACCTTTAGGCAAACACTACGAGAAGTTGACTTTGACTTAAAATACTCCTCTAGTTTTGGGCCAAGAGTAGATTAACAGTTGAAAGATATAAAGATTTTATTGTAAATACTAAAAAACTAATCTTCAAATATAATATCAAAATAATAATCAGCATATAAACACTCTCTTGTAAAAAGTCTTGCAATAATGTTTTTTAAAATTTTTTAATACTCTCCAAATTATTTACTTAGAATAGTACTTAACTAAAGTAGTACTTAAATGAATTCGGTTTATAATAGTAAAAATGATAAAACCATTAGTTACCAAACTTCTTAGAAAACACTGTTTACTTATTGAAGCATAATATATAGTGCATAATATTAAAGTTTTACAATTAACAAATGAATAAATTTTTATAAGAATATCTTTCATATAATTTACAAACAACTATTTTTTGTGTGACGTAGATAGAATTTAACAATAAAGTTGACAGCCTTTAACACTGTTGATAGTATGAATGATTGTTTAGTAGCATGAATAAAAAACTCTTCAAATAAACTAACCACTCTGAGGTACTTTACTTGAATAAATATTATATGATTATGGGCATGTTAATTCTTAACAGTTTTTCAAAGCCCTCTACTACTTTGAATGTCAAAGAATATATATATATATATATATATATATATATATATATATATATATATATATATATATATATATATATATATATATACATACATATTTTTTTTATTTTACTTCACCTCCTCAAGGCCGACAAGGCCACTACAGACGAGGAGGCTACTTATTTTGTGGCTATAACCCTCTCTCAACTCTATAACTCCGAAACGCGGAGAAACGAGTTGAGCGCGGTACTACCAGGGACGTGGTGGGGATCGAACTCGGAACCACTCCTTTATGAAGCGAGCGCTCTACCACTACACCACTACCGCATTTTAGTATATATATATATATATATATATATATATATATATATATATATATATATATATATATATATATATATATATATATATATATATATATATATATATATATATATATACACATATACAAATAGTATTGCGTACAAAGGTAACCAATCTGACGTCATACTAAAATAGCCTGCTGCTGGGGGCTTCAGAACATACATCGACTGACAAATAGCCTGACTCGCAGTGGAGTGCTGCTACATCGACTGAGGGTTTAAGATGGGGAAGCAATCGTTTTATTCATCATTCTTTGTTTTTTCTTCTTTTTTGAAAAAAAAACAGTATGGCTTAAGGTAAGCAGAAAAAGTGAGCAAATGCTTATCAAAACACGCTTTAGTAAGTGTGTGTATATATATATATATGTGTATATATATATATATATATATATATATATATATATATATATATATATATATGTGTATATATATATATATATATATATATATATATATATATATATATAAATATATATATATATATATATATATATATATATATATATATATATATATATAAATGTAAGGTCATGCACTTTGGTCAAAAAAATTCAACTCACATTATGTACTCAATGGAGAAATCAGACCTTTGTTCAATAACAACTTAAACTACACTGGAAGCAACCACCTCTGAACATGACTTGGGAATACAAATTACCAATGATCTATAAGTAGAAACCCAACCCATCATTACCAGATGTAAAGCAAATCAAATTCTAGACATCCTAAAACACACTTTCCAATATTGTGATGCTTCCTTATGGAAACAACTCTACTTCAGCTATGTATGTCCTTAACTTGAGTTCACAGTTCCAACTTGGAACCCTCATTTGTTGAAGGATAAACAAATTATTGAGCTAATAAAGTGCAGAGCCACAAAGATGCCAGACAAACTTAAAAGTTAGACTGCAAGTCCAGATGCTTACACTTTGGCCTAACTTCTCTAGTTGAAGGTCATAAATGAGGTGACCTCATTCAAAAATATAAGATTAATTTAACATCGACATAGTCAACTGGCACTTTCCTCTTATCACAATTCCACCAAAAGCATATCATAGAGAGAGACTTCACCGTGAAAAATATAGCAACAATTTAGCTTGTTTTAACTTTTTAAACAACCGCATTGTAAATGCATGCATGGAACAACTTACCAGATAAAGTAATTGATTCTCCAACTGTCAATAGTTTCAAAGCAAGCCTTTATAAGCGATAATATTACTACAGCTCACAGCTTTCCTTAGTGGAAGTTGAACTATAACCCTCACAAAAACTAACTGTAATCTGACAATCTACGATTTATTTTGTCAATTATTTTTAAGGTTGTAACAAATATATACTACTACTATTTAGGGCGCGATAATTTTTTAAAAAATAAACGTTGACGTTTTTTTTCTTTATTTATTGACGAACGTTTAATTTAAGAGGTATCTCAAATAACAGGGTCAACAACACGGGGAGAGGGAACATACATCTTCCCCTACTTTTTTTTTTTAAAGAAAAATTTTAGATATAAAGGACTTGTTTTTAAAACTAGATGGCGGTGCACTTCTACTTCGAAACCCGTGTTGTTGGCCAGTGCCAGTTTTATTTTCAGTTCTTTTAACTTTTATTTTTATTCAAATAATTTCTTATTAAATTATTAGGGAGTTTTATTTTCAAATAACTTTTATTCTAGTTAATAAGATATATAATAATTAGATATATTAAAGATGCTTATTGAATTTTATCAACTTTTTATTAATTCAAAACAACTTTTCACGTGTTTGCAAAACCAGTGCAAATTAATGATAACTAATATGCAATAACATTATGACTGTAAACTGTTATCCATTAATACAAAATAGTAAATTTTTCTCAATTTAGTTTGTTAAATTTATTTAATAATTAAAAAACATATAAACTTGATGAAATTTAAATAAAAGGAAACTAAAAATAAAATAAAAGTTGTTTTTAACATTCCTTTTTTTAAACATTTAAAAATAATAATAATATTAAGTATTAAATAAGTTATTATATAAAATATTCTTAATATGATATTATCTTATTTATAGTAATATTAAGTATTTAATAATAAAATATCATATTATAAGTGTTGTTAAACGCACAGTAAAAAATGAAAGCTATAATAAACTATAATAGTTCTAAATATTCTATTAAGTTATATATTTCTGCAAATCTTTAAAAAAAATTTCAAAACTTTGAAAAGGGCAAGCAAACAATACTTTTTAATTTAATGATAATAAGAAAATTAAAAAAAAAAAACACATTTTGAAAAAAGCAATATTTTAGCATGGTTTTTTAAAGTAATTGCAATTCATTTATTTTAACTAAAATTCCCCATGCTTTTTTAAACACATGTAAAATCCATGATAAAACATAATTACTTGCTTCAGTTATACATAATTAACGCTATTGAAGAAAGTATTGGCATTGTTTCTTTTAAAGTTGTTGAAAATGCATTTTAAATTTTAGCAACTTGTTTTTTTTTTTATAATAAATAAAAAACTATCAATTGCATAGTTATTTGGAAAAAAAATTGCTAAAGTTATGCGTTTGTTTTTAAAAATTTAAACCTAAACGTCAACATTTGCTTAGTTAAAAGTATAGAAACCTGACGTTCCTTTTTCTGTCTTTTTTGAACAAACATTTGCACGTTCGGTGAATTGTTACACCCTGCTACTACTACTACTACTACTACTACTACTACTACTACTACTACTACTACTACTACTACTACTACTACTACTACTACTACTACTACTACTACTGCTACTACTACTACTGTTATATATATATAAATATCCCTAAATCATACAAACAGAGTAATTATAATACATATTACTCAAAAATATTTCAAATCAAAATAATAAATAAACCAATTATCCTATATATATATATATATATATATATATATGTATATGTATATATATATATATATATATATATATATATATATATATATATATATATATATATATATATATATATATATATATATATATATATAAATATATATATATATATATATATTAAATTTTAAGTGAAATTTCTCATAATTTAATTTCAAAAAGTAATTTTGGTGAAACCCGGTTTTTAATTTATTGAGCTTAAGATATGATCAAATTTACTGTTTGATGACAATTTAATTGGTAAATAAATTTTAAAAAATAAAAATAAAATTATAAAATATTCCTAATCTTACTAAATACCAAAAAACAAATTCATCCAAATTTTGTTTTTAAAACCATAAAATGTAGAATTTATGTTTTTCGCAAAATCAATTTTTTCTTGTGTGCTTGTCAAGAAAAAAATAAATTCTCTTCTTTTTTATTTGTTTTATTTTGTGTGTACAAAGAAAAGTACACACAAAATTTTTGTTTAAAATGTTGAGCAATTTAATATATTGCAACTTTAATATTGACCCTCTTTCCTAAAATATATTGGTTTTCATAACATTTTTTTCAAATGGTTTTTTTAACAAAATGAAAAATTACGATGGCAAAAATATGAAAGTATTAAAATAAATATTTTAGAAAATCTTACAAAATCAGGTGTGATAATTATTTGAACAACTTAAAAGCAAATCTTGTTTTGTTTATATATTAACTATTTTCATATGAAAACTGATCAAGTGTGTATTATTCTTTTAATTTTGGCAATTTCATAATTTATAAAAAGTTTAGTTGAAGAATAACATTCATTTGTAAAACTCTATTTGAGCAAAATTAACAACATTTTCAATTATTTAGTACAAAAAAAAAAATTTACTAAAATAGCAATCTAAAAATTAACTACATTAAAAAAAAATTTTCTACTGAAAAATTAGAAAGAAAATAATTAATATTTTTGTTCGAACTAACTTGTTTGAAAAAACACTTTCCTCTTTTTATCACACCAAGTAAATTACTGGGTAATATCATATTCAGATTTGTTCTATGTGTATAAAGGTTTGATGACATCAGAGGCATTCAAAGTCCAATAAGATGTTAATGAAACATTGAACAAAGAAAAAATGATTGTCTTGTTATGTTGAAATATCAAACCTAACTGTTATGTTGAAATATCAAACCTAACAACTTAATAAGAGAGAAATTCTAGAAAATCTGTGTAAATGTATTATATATATATCGTAGAAAGCTTATTGTGATTTATTCAATGCAAACACAATGAAAATCACAAAAAAGTCGCTTTCAAATTAAAATACTTAATTATTATATAAAATTTTTTTAATGACCTTTTCAAAAACATAACAAAAGTTTTATACAAATGTGCAGACAACTTACTACACTTCAATTTACTTATTTAATTTTAAGAAAATCTTTAATTTTTGGAAAATCCCAATGCAATTTCAATAAAAAAATTAATAAGCCATGATTAAAAGTAGTATCCATAAAAAAAAAAAAAAAAAAAAAAAAGATATATTTCAAACTGGTAATTTGTGGGTCAGCATTATGACTGCATTATGACAATTTGACTTTAAAGGGGTTGAAATAAGTTCCTGAATCTAAAAAGTCCAGCTGCATATTTAAACCTAAAAGAGATAACTACTGTTTCATTGTCAATATAAACATATTGAAAAATGTTACACTAGTGTGACCCTCTAGTTCCAGTACAATTTATGTTTAAAAAAAGCTGAAACAGAAGAAGTACAAGCAAACTGAGAACAACTTTGTAAACTATTATTACAACTACAGTCAAAATAACTTGTAATAACCCTCTAATCTAACCCTTTAAATTGATCAATCAACATCAATCCTATATATTTATTATTAGAATCTTGAATTAGGATTAATTTGTTTATGAATTTGGAAATTTTAGTAATTTCTTGAAAAAAGTAGTATATATTTGAAATCATAGCTCTTTATGTTTCTGTTACTTTTTTCAATAAAATTTTTTGCCATAAAGTTATATGTAAATAAAAATGCTTCAGCAAAAAAATTATTCAATAAAGTTTTAAGATATTAGACCTCAAAGTTCCATTAAATAA
>NC_061160.1:48315872-48360872 GCF_022113875.1 Hydra vulgaris | reverse complement strand
TATCATATTTGAAATTTTCATGATTTCGCTTAATTTGAGATAAAATGTCAAGATACACTTTTGAAGATTTTTTTAATTGATAATAATAGGAACTTTTTATATGTTTAAGGGATTCCAAAAATGTTTTTCTTCAAAAAAATTTTAAAACCAGTATTTTTTTATCATATAAAACACATTAGGAGGTGGCAGCTATATTTTTTTTAAATATTGTATTTTGAGACGACCTTATAAGTATAAAGTATTTATCATCAAAACAAAGTGTGAACAATTTTACTTTTATGCTCTAACTGAAATTAAAAATTTTAAAAAATCTTAATAATAAATAAGTTGATAATAATACATTGCACTTACAGTTCCAATCATATGTTGAATTAAATAATATTTAAAAAGCCCCATAAAATCAAAATTGCTTATATTGTATTTTGATATAAAACTCTTTTTATGATACTTTCACATGCAGTACCAGAAATCAGCTATATTTGCTAACATTTGTTTGTTATATATATATATATATATATATATATATATATATATATATATATATATATATATATATATATATATATAACAAACAAATGTTAGCAAATATAGCAATATATATATATATATTATATATATATATATATATATATATATATATATATATATATATATATATATATATATATATATATATATATATATATATATATATATTTAATTATTCACCTCTACACCGACTACAATCGAGAAGGCTAATTTTGTAGTTACAACCCTTTCTATAACTTCGAAACATGAACCTCAATGAACAAGGCCGCTGCACGAGAAGCAAGTTGACAAACAAGTATATTATAAAAACTATAATGCAAGTAACAAAAAAAAAAGCAAAATTAATTTTTAGTACCAAAAATTTCCTTCTTATATTATAAATATTAGTAATTGCGGTATGTGGTGTAGTGGTAACTATGCGGTAATGGTGTAGTGGTAGAGCGCTTGCTTCATAACCGAGAGGTTCCGAGTTCAATCCCTGGTAGTACCGCGCCTAACTCGTTTCTCCGCACAGCAGCCTTGTTCGTCAAGGTTTGTGTTTCGAAGTTATAGAGTTGAGAGAGGTTTATATAACCACAAATAAGTAGCCTCCTCATCTGTAGTGGCCTTCTCGACCTTAAGGAGGTGAACTAACAAACAAACAAAATATATATATATATATATATAAATTTTTTTTGTATATATATATATATATATATATATTATATATACAAATATATATATAATATATATATATATATATATATATATATATATATATATATATATATATATATATAAATATATATATATACATATATATGCTATGGTGTAGCAAAAATAAAAAACGAAATGTCTTTGTTTTGCTTTTTATTTCTGCTGCACTATGTATGGTATAGCAGAAATAAAAAACATAATATTCCCAAAGTTTTTTCCATAAAATTTAACATATTCATCTGCATAAAATGTTTTACTTGATTTTTTGCTCTTAATGTTATATTCCAATAATAGCATTTGTGATCTCCCAGAAGCTTCATTTTCATCACTTGTTGTTCACAAACAAGAGTTGGTAATTTTTAAAATAGTTTCAATACAAGATTTGCACAATTCTTTAACATAAGTTGTTTAAAAACTGCTTGAAGATAAAACTTTGGCTCTGTATACTGTAGTAAAAAATCTATAATAATTGTCACAAAAGCATTTCACAAATAATGATCAACCTGCAAATATAATATAGAACTACTTTTAGAACTGTTTTGTTTATTAGTTTATGTGTTGAAGATATTCTGGACTTAACGCCATTCCTTTCGAAAAGTTATTTATATTTTGCACTTTGCAGTTTTTGTTTAACTGTAAATAAGTAAGTCAGATAAATCAAATCAATATTAACATAACTAAAATCTAAAATTATTATAAAAAAAAATATCCAACAAGTTAAACTGCTTAGAAATTATTATTAAATGAAAATATAAGAATACTCTTATGCTAAGACTTCCTATATTTTAAGTATAAATATGCAAATATATGCATTTAAACAGTTTATATATGCAAATATATGCACTTATACTGTTAAAAAATGGATACTTGCATTATAAAAATCAGGTCTTTTACTGCGAAAAAATATTTGCATATTTTAGGTAACAAAAGCATATATATTATATATATATATATATATATATATATATATACATATATACATATATATATATATATATATATATATATATATATATATATATATATATATATATATATATATATATATATATATATATATATATGTATATATATAAGTACACACATACGTACACACATACATATATGTAAAATATATATATGTGTATTATTGTATACATACACACACACACACACACATATGTATATATATATATATATATATATATATATATATATACATATATATATATATATATATATATATATATATATATATATATATATATATATATATATATATATATATATATATATATATATATATATATATATATATATATATATATATATCATGGCCTTCTAGAAATACAGGCCTTGACAACGCGCCAAAATTTTTATTGACTGGAGGCCGAGCGAAGCGCTAATAAGTAAAGTGGATGCGGACAAGAAGAGCAAAAAACTATAACAATAACAAGAAATAAGAGCTGTCTTAAAAGTAAAACTACAATAAAGTTAATAAATTATAATATATTTCTTATATAATATAATAAAATTTAAATAAAAACTCATTTTCATGACAATTTTAAAACTTTCTGCTTGGACTCCTTGGAGCATCTTGGAGATTTTATTATTGCTAGATTTTTAAGAAATATATTTGCTAAAGTGCGACAATGACGGTCATTAATACCAAATTGAAACTTGTTTGATACTGATAAGAATTGCTTAAATAAAATATGCACCATTGAACAATATTGTCAAAAGGAATAGCAAGACCTCCTCTATTCAAGTCATCAATGTAGGCACCACATTTTTTATAATAAAATTGTGTATCAGTTTGATCATAGCCATTTTTTCTTTGAACATAACCACCAATATATATAATTGAAAGTAATGATTCTGCTTGAACTTTATCCTCGAGTTCTGGGAAGTTATCAAAAATTTCGCACTCCTGCTCATTTAAATTTCGAAAACAGTTCTTACAGGAATGACCATTGGTACAATCATCAAAACTATCTATTTCTAACTGTAAAGAAAGTTTTGCATGTTGGATTCTAACTTTTTCTATGACAGATTAAGCAGTAATAAAATAGGTTCCTACAGAACCCTGATGAAGCTTACTAAAAGTTTTCTCTAATGGATCAGTTGTGAACCACCCCAAGATAGCATAATCATTTCCACAATCTAAAAGATATCTTGCAATGTTGACTAACCCCCTACACACATGAGAAATACATTCAGAGGTATCTTTTGTAAACTGCTTAATATGTTTTGCGCCTGATTTTTTCATTTTTTCAACCATATCTGACACATCTAATAAGAATAGCAGGCTTTTGTCTGTGTATGATCTTATAACTCCACGGTACTCATCTTTATAACGAATATCTGCTCCAACACCTTTCACATTACAAATTTTCCAAAACTTCACAAATATAGAAATAAATTTGATGGTGCCAATAACTTCATCTTTTTTAATGGATGGATGATTTTTAAGTGCAGCAACCGTTTCATCACAGAAAACTCGTAAACAAGTCTCAACTTTCTGTCACTCAATTGGTTTTGGAGAGATGGAAATTTCATTTAATTTGCTAAGTTTTAAAAGATTGGCAGACTCCAACTCATAAAGATTTACTAAATCACTCCATTTTGCTACATGTTTGTTACCTTCAAACTCAAAAACTAGTTCTCCGCTTTTTTCAGTTAACCAATTATTACTAACACACTTCATGACATGAACATAATCAAACAACAAAAATGTGTTTTCATTATCACCGCACCAAGGTTTTTAAAAAACTTTTGATTTACTCTATTTCCATCAGTAATAATTGACAACAGTTTTGCATTTGGTTTATTGTTAATTGTTTCAATAATTGGTTTGCATTGTTTATGAAGAAAATCAGAATCTAAGTGACTAATTGGAATCATTTTTACTAAAAACTCTGGTCCACCAAATAACATTTTACCATTAAAGCCAACATGGTTTTGGCAAGGACACCGGGTTGATCAGCTGAATTTCCAAATAATACACCTCCATGATAAGTTAATTTGGATTTAATATAAACTTCATCAATCAGCAATATACATTTACGTTGTGTATTTTCAATACTCATCATAACATTTCTCAAAAATTCCAGACTATCTTGTGATCCAACTTTTGAAGTGATTCTTGTCAAAGTTCTAATACTGGGTAATTTATAGTCGTTAGAAATTTGGCTATACAGAGACCTGGATATAGCAAAATATTCAAATGCTTGAGTAATTATATCAGGAGAGTAAATAAATTCACCGACTTTCTTTTGAGACATACCGTTCATATGTTCGAGTAATACATTTTTTTTATGACAAATATCTTTATTTTTTAAGTAACGTATGATTTCATCAAAAACTGACCAATACTTACAACATGATGTCTTACTTGATATTAAAATGGGAATACTGCAAGATGATCCAAGATGAAACGAAGTTAATGTTAAATCCCTAGTAACGATAACTAAAAACTTTGGAATACCACATACAAATTCTTTTGACTGAATGTAAACAACATCATTATTGTCATTTATGTTGTATACAATAAGATCATTACTACGCAATAGTCTTACTTTTATGCTATCAAATCGAAAAAAATCATGTTCTCTAAAGCTATCTAGTTCGTCTGATTTTGTATTTCTTATACTGGACGATGAAAATTTTGTTGTTCTGGGTTTAGAAGTAGGTAAACTAAGACAGCTAGCTGGTATGTTAGAAAAGACAGTTGGTGGTTCTGTAGGACGTTCTTTTCCACGATACAATGTAAAAGATTTGCAATCTATAGGCCAATGAAGTCGGCACACCACAGTGTATTTATTTACAATCAGATTTTTTCTTGGGATAGCTTTTATCCACTTTTCTTTTTCATATTCATCACAAGGAAATCGATAAGTGGACACCTTTATAGTTGATGAATCAAAACCACTATTACAGCATGGAACACAACATTTTCGAGGCATAATTGATAATTTTTTGTTTGATAAATTTGTTGCAATTTGCAAAGAGAGAAATTTGCAAACTTTTAACTGCTAATTTGTTTCGTTGCTGACTAATTAACGCTACAAAGTCGCTTAAAATTTGTGTTTAGACCAATCGCTGTTAAGTATAATACAAAAATGTTTTATTCTATGAAAATTTTTCCATATAGAATCGGCCTCCAGTCAAAAAATATTTTATCGCGATGTCAAGGCCTGTATTTCTAGAAGGCCATGATATATATATATTAGTAAATAGTCATAACAGTAAAAACAAATTTTTATATTGAAAAAAAAGTTGAAGCAGTGACCAGAAAAATATCATAAATATAGAACATATTTATCTGAAGTTTAAAAAAAAATTATTGAAATCCTACAGTCAAATTTAACAAAATAAACAAATCTATGAGTTACACTAAAAAGTTGTTAATTGAAAATAAAGTTTAGGTACTCTAAGATATTTTTTATCCTTTTTTTATTTATATTTTGGTAAAAATTTTGTAATAATATCCTGATCTACATAAAAATAAGGCTACAACATTGAGTTTTTAGAGATCAAATAACAATAACACGGTTGCCATATAAAATATACTCTGTAGTTAAGAACCGTAGCAATTTTAAAAGTTCAAAAAAATTTTCGCATTTTCTCACGCATGCGTACCTAAACAGAACGCTTGTAAACGACCGTCATGTAAGATGACTTCTTGACATCGTAAGAACCAGATGAGGCTAGCAAGCCGCAGGTTATAATCCTGTTATAAACCTTTAAGTAATATAATGTAGACTATGTACTTACATTAATCTATTTTGTTTGCACAGCTAAATAACCAACAGCAACTTTGAAAAAATAATAGTGTTACAAGTAAAGATCTCGTGTGTGGTTATTTAGTTCTGTATGTGTCGAGTCTTTTTAAAGCACAACACGGGTTTTAAATAGTAGCAATATTAACAGCTTCATTAAAATTCTGAAGGTTGAGAGAGTATGTGACACAGAACTGCAAACGCTGCCTAATTTTCCTTCTTTTGAATAATTAAATTTATAAAAAAAATTAGCATTGATGTCAACTTTTCTTGATCCCCACCCTCCCGTCTCTTTCCTTCCACTTGTCAACAGTTGTTTAAAAAAATTTAGATTCCCTCTCTCCTATTTTGTAGAAGTAATTAATGGACAGCCCCTAACAGGATTTTGTACTTGAAGGAGAGTTCTTGAAAAATGGCAACAGATCCGACTTAAAAAGATCCCAATACAATTAAAAGATAAGAAAAACCTTATTTTCATTTATATTCATTTTATTTATTTATTTTCTTCAGTAAAATTTACTGAAAGGGAATAATACCCAATTAAAGGTGTCTTCCTTATTTCCTCTTTATAGCAACAGTAATGTACTGTTAAATAACAAAGAAAAATTAAACTATATAAATAAATAGTTAGTCTGTCATGTGCAAAAATCTTCTCAAGGTTTATGGTGTAATTTCTATGAATATGCATCGTAACTTAGTTATTTATTCGTTCTTGTCCAATTGTTGATCTTAAATAGATTTTAAGTCTTTTGAAAATCAACAAGCTCCGTTCACCTGAAGCAACACTAATTGGGAGGGTGCAAAGCAATAGGAAAATACATTTAATAGAGTAGAATTATTAGAGTAGAGAATTATTAAAGTAGTAATTAATAGACTAGAATTTATAATCCAATTGCTTATATGCTTCAAACGCACAATCATGTTGGTAATAAACATAAACTCTACAGTTAGTTTTCTAATCCGAAGTCTCCTTGTAGGGGAGAATGGGGCGCCATGACACACTTTTGGTATATTAAATTTATTAGTGACCAAAATATAACAGCTTAAACTTGTGAGACTAAATAAAGTAAAATTAAAAATTTCTATCAAGGTCCCCCATATCATGTAATATACCCTCCAACTTTGTGATAATAAGAATGCCAGTACTAAACTTTTGAATTAAACGACAAATTCTGTGAATTTCTTCCACCTAATTAACCCGGACACAGAAAAAAGTATGAAATTAAACTTCACGCACGTTTTAGAGATGAGCTGTTAATTACAACTGTTTCAAACAAAAAAACTTTTTTGCTTTCTTCATGCAAGCAATAAGATTTCAACGGATAATTGGTATTTAAAAAGATGCGCCAACAGAAATAATGAGCAACGTCAGATTGTTGAGACAGTTGCAGCAGTTATTCGAGAGGACATACGTTGTTGTGTTTATGAATGAGAACAATATTTTACATTTCATAATATGATGGTTACCTCACATGAACAAGTTCCATAATGTTTATGAATCTTTTTTGAAAAAAATGTTGATAAGGACAAAAAGAGAAAAGAGAACACCCTAAAAGATTAATGCATTACTTTAGAGCATGCTATTATATGTGCAATAAGTCCAAGATCATTTCTATCTAACATTCAAATTGGGTTGTCTGTCTACTTGCATCAAAATTCTTTCCAATGTTGGACCGTGTTCGTCATATAACGAAGCAAAGCTTTTTGAAATATTATTCTGCGTAGACGATAAGATAGAATCAGGTGCATTTATCAAGTTATTTTTGAGAATGTTGATTTTAACAACCGTACATTAAATAGTGGCAATAATTTTCACAGCATTGGTGGAATTTGATGTATTACTCTTCCGCACGCAATCAGTTTGTATATAAATGTTAATAGGCCAAAGGTATATGGAGTCACACAAACTGTTTTGTTTCTTAATGCATCATTGCAACTTGACTTTTTGTGCATGTGTGGTGCATGGCTCGGAGTCACACGTAGACCAGGTTGGAATAAATACATAGCACTATCCATAGCCGAAAGTCATCTGTGCTTATTGTCCTATGTCTCACCAATGCCTATGTTTAACAATCCCCTAGTAGATTTAAGTAAAATATACAAGTTACTACTGATGACTAAAGAATAATGCAAGAAAGTTAATCAACTAACATGTTTTGCTACTTTCAATTAGCCACTATTTATCAAAGCAAGAAAATTAGAAGCGACTACTGGTGTCGATGGTGATCTACTGTTGTACGAGTTGAAGGTTTCTGTACAAGTTGTTGTACGAGTTGAAGGTTTCTATGTATTAATGACTCTTTATGAGAGCTGTTGGCCAAATTATGTCTGGAGGCGGATTGGATGAGATTTGGAAGACTACATTAACATAAGACAGCAGACTGCAACGCAGCCTGCTACTGCTACTTTACGTCAAACTGCAAATTTATGGATACAATGTTTTACTCAAGTGCAACTGATGAGACTGTTCATTAAAGCAGAACAAATCCAAGAATGGCAGCTGCAATTACATTATAAGCGTTGAATGTTACCACATTTTTATGTGTCAGCTAACTTGCCTTATGCGGTCATAACTTGGGCCCACTGGAATAGGGTTGAAATGATTAGGTCAAGTATCTTATCAGCAAACATCAAACCTTTAACCAGCTCCAAAATTTGTTACATCTTGAGAGCTGTAACTCCAAAAATGGATGCATTAAGAGTTGAGAATAAAAAAAAGTTAATGTAGTCTTATGAATAAAATAATAATAATAACAATTAAAATAACACAAAACTTTCCACTAAAATAATACATTTCTATAGTAGTTAATTGACAACGGCTTCTAATAGTTATATTAATTGTATTTAGGTGGTTTGAATAGCTCATTTTTTTACAAAAATAAAATTGTAAAAAATGATTTGCTTGACCTGAAAAACATAATAATAGACGTAAAAAATGTACTTCAATTTGATCAACAAGCTGAGACATTGAACATTTCAATTTTGACGCTGTTTTGGCCGCCATCTTGGATTTTGACAACCATAAGTACTAACGGATAATTGCATTTATTCTAATGAGTTATTTTCTGATTTATCTTTTAAAGAATTTGAGAAAGCCGACAAATTTCTTAAAAAATAAAGCAGTAGGAGCTGATGAAATTAATGGAAACTTAATTATACAGTGTTATGAACAGTTAAAATTTACTCTATTTTAACTTTTTAAAGCATGTATTGCTAAATTTTTTCAATAGAATTTTTAAAATAGATGATTAAATTTATTAATTAAATTAAAAACTGCCAAAATTATTAATTAACCAACTTTTAAAGAAGGTGACAGGACTAATACTAGTAATTACTGCCCTATCTCTGTCCTTTCTACATAATGTACAATATGTGCAATTTAATTATGTACAATAGAATGTTTAATTATTTTAATTACAATAATCTATTATACAAAAATCAATTTGGTTTTAAAACAAATAACTCAACTGAACATGCAATTTTTAAGTTTGAACGCAAAATCTCCAATTCATTTGAAATTTCTCAATTTACATTTGGCATTTTTATTGATCTATCTAAAGGGTTTGATACTGTATATCACTATATTTTACTCCGTAAACTTAAACATTACGAAGTTTTACAATGGTTTTGAAACTATTTATTAAATCGAAAACAATTTGCCTATTACAATGATATATATCAAACAAATTTGTTAGAAATATCCTGTAGTGTTTCGCAAGGTTCTATACTAGGGCCACTTTTGTTCTTGATTTACGTAAATGACTTTTATAAAGCTTCAAGTCTTTTAAGTATTTTGTTTTCTGATGATACCAATTTGTTTTCCTCCAATAATAATATTTACCAACTCTTTTCGACTATGAAAGATGAATTGCAAAAAGTATCAAATTGGTTTAAGTGTAACAAATTAACCCTAAACATAAACAAAACAAAATAGGTTCTCTTTTTCTCTTTCATCCTTTTTTTTTTTTTCATCAAGTTAAAATAAAAAGAGATTTATTAACAAAATTTTTTAGGTGTTTTTCTTGACTAGAACATCACATGGAAACAAAATATTATTTACATTTGCGCTAAAGTATCTAAAAGTATTGGAATCTTAGACAAGGCCCGAATATATTTAATTAAAAAAAGTTTAACACAACTTTATTACTCATTTGTTCACAGTTATATAAGTTATGTAATTACTGCCTTTGGCAGTATAGACAAAGTTAAAACGTCTATACAGCCATCAGAAACACGCTATGCATTTAATTAATTTTGCAGATCGTTTTTCACATACTAGAATATTTTTTATGGAAACGAGAATAATTAATGTATACAAATTAAATGTATTTAATGTTTTATGTTTCATTTATATGTGTAAAAACAATTTATATCCTTTAGTTTTTAAAAATTTATTTATTTTGAAACACAAACAAATACACCTTAAGAAATAATAATTTTGTTAATGAACCGCCTTGTAAAACAAGATTTATTAAATTTTGTATTTCATATCGTGCACCACATCTCTGGAATAGGATTGTTTAACCAAACATTGATTTGTCGATTACTTTTCCATTTTTCAAAAATAAATTAAAAAACTTCATTTTCTCAATTTAAAATATTTTTTAATACTTTTGATAACGTAGCAATGCAACATATAATGAAATTTTATACAATATATATATATATATATATATATATATATATATATATATATATATATATATATATATATATATATATATATATATATATATATATATATATATATATATATATATATATATATATAGTAAATAAAATACCCGTTATACTTTTAAAAAACGTAACGGGAGTTTTCCTCGCAAATAACGGGTAATTGACGTTATGTTTAATACTAAGCATGTATGAAAATAACATAACGGTTTTAGCGTTATGTTTAGTCATAGCAAAATTGTCTTAAACATAACGGTTACATAACGCTAATTTACCGTTATGTGCGAGGAAAACTCCCGTTGTATAACTGGTAATTACCCGTTACGTTACCGTTATGCAAAATGAAAATTATCTTTTTAAAGAAATGCATAATTCTGCATGACTATTCGCAGAAAGTACTTGACAAAAAAACATTTTTTTGTCAATAAAAGTTGTAATAAGAAAATAAAAATTATGCAGTTTCATATCATAATATATTTATATTATATTATTTATAATAATCATAAAAACTATTTACAAAATAATTGAATAAATTATTTACAAAATAATTCAATAAATTATTTACAAAATAATTGAATAAATGATTTACAAAATAATTGAATAAAATAACTTATTAACATTTATAAATTTAAAAGTAATTTGCATTGCTTTAAAAAAGATTGCAGAAGAAAAATGCATTTTTAGATAATAAAGCCAATTGCAAAAAGCCTCAAATATCTTGCTAAAATCCCAGAAGCCGCCCAAAACAAGAATATGTCAAATCTAGCAAATAGTAAACAACCATCAAAACAACCACTATATGTGGTGATCAAGGGCTGAATTTCGACACTTTGCAACTCCTTACATCATATTCTGTTTTATTAAAGATAACTTGTGGACCATATAAGCTTTGGCATAAGTATTCATGTAGTGAGTCACACTAAAATTTTATAAATAAAAAATAATTATCACAATCATAAAATAAAAAATTATTATTAATACATTAAATGGAAAAAAGAAAAAAGAATGTGAACCATTGCAATACAAAATTTGCTTACCATTAGTTAAAATGTCAGCAATATTACAAGCGAGAACAATTTTCTTTCCCCAAGAAATTTGACAATAACAGCCTTTATTATTTTCAACTATTAACTATTGTAGAAATAAGTAAAGCAGTTATTATTAGTTTATACTACTTTAATTTTACAAATAGTATATTTAACATTTTTTAATATTTGCAATACAAAATTAATGCTAAAAACAGTAATAATAAACAGACAGGCCAGACGGTAAGAGGTAAACACCATTATTACAAAAGTATTAAAGAACATTATTAAACAGCATTATTTGGCACAATTTAATTAGTTTAATAATACTACACTAATTTATATTATATAACTAGAAAAAATTTATTATAAAAATATCATATAATATATGACCTCTAATTGTTTTATCACTCTAAAAGACCAAAAGGATAATTTTTTAAACAACCCTACAGTTCGCCTATTAAATCCTGCCTATTAAATCCAACCCTACAGTTCGCCTATTAAACGAAGTAGGAAGAATTTCTAAAGTTATTCTATCAAAAATAAATAGTGATCTTAGAAAAAAAGTTTGCATCAACCAATGGCTAAATTCACAGAACGTTATAGATTGGTTTCAAAATATTAAAGAAAAACATCTATACAAATTCTTAATTTTCGATATAACTAATTTTTATCCTTCAGTTAATGAAAATTTACTAAACAACGCTATAAAATTTGCTGAAAAATACTTAATTATAAAACAAGATGAAAAAAGTTTAATACATCACGCCAGAAAATCGTTATTATTCAGCAATGGTGAAGCCTGGATTAAAAAAAGTGGAGGTTTATTTGATGTAACTATGGGAGCCTTTGATGGCGCAGAAGTTTGTGAGTTAGTTGGAATATTTATCTTGTTTCAATTATCGCAATATTACAATAAAGATGAATTCGGTTTGTATAGAGATGATGGTCTAGCAGTGTTTAAGAACCGGAGCGGTCAACAGATGGAAAAAATTAAAAAGCACTTTGTAAAGGTTTTTAAAAACAATGATCTTCATATATCCATTAGCTGTAATTTTATAATTGTTAATTATCTGGACTTAAAGTTAAATCTTAAGAACAGTTCTTTCCAGCCTTACTGCAAACCTGGTAATTCCATCAGTTATATAAATGCTGACTCTAACCATCCTCCTGTATACTAAAAAGCCTTCCTCAAACTATCAAACTAAGATTGTCAAGCAATTCTTCTAACGAAAATGTTTTTAAACAATTCATTCCTCTTTATCAAGGTGCATTATCTAAATCAGGTTTTATCTGCAAATTTGCTTACCATTTAAATAAAAAGCCGATCCAATTCAAAAATCACAAGCGAAACATAATATGGTACAACCCACCTTTCAGTACCAATGTTGCAACAAAAATAGGCAGTTGTTTTTTGAACTTGGTAGACCTACATTTTCCGGTTGGTGACAAACTTCGTAAGATATTTAATCGAAATACCATTAAAATAAGATACTCACGTATGCCAAATATCCATCATTAATTCGCACAACCACAGGATATTATATAGCCAAGATAAAGATAAGGGAAAAACATGCAATTGTATCAACAAATCCATCTGTCCCATGAACAATCAGTGCTTGACAAAAAACATCGTTTATCAAGCCACTGTGTCGTCAAATAAACCTGACTACAAAAAAAAAGTATATTTTGGCTTATGTGAAACTCCATTCAAATCTCGGTATGCGAACGACCTAAAACCTTTTAACATTAACAAATATAAAAATGATACCGAATTGTTTAAAGAAATTTGGGACATAAAAGACAAAATTTTTACACTTAATTTTTACAATTAAGTGGAAAATTGTAAAACGTTGCAATACTTATAACGCCTCGTCAAAAATTTGCCATCTTTACTTATTCGAAAAGTTCCTTATTTTAACATATAAAGGTGATAACTTATTAAACAAACAAAATGAGTTGATTTCAAAATGCAGACACAAAAATAATTTTTTTTTATCTTTTTTTGACACCGGAGATTAGCTGATATTTTGTTTTTGCTTTGGTTGCCATCAAGAGTATCTTAGCGACGTTAAGATCCCACAGTATTTTGTAATTTTTAGCGGGTTTTTTATTTTTTATTTTATATTCAATGGCTGATGATTGCCGTATAGGCATAAAACTTGAAGTACCATAGAAAAAGTTGCTTTTTCTTCGTTAATATATGTATGTATGTATGTATGTATGTATGTATGTATGTATGTATGTATGTATGTATGTTAGTGATCGACCGGCACTGAAATTTTGCCGGAACCGGAACCGAACCGAAAATAGATTTTAAATATTCCTAACCGGAACCGGAACCGAAAGTAAACCCTAACCAGAGCCGAAACCGAAACCGGAACCGAAAATAAATAATAGTTTTTGTTTGCAAGTTTATTCCAATTAAAACACAAAGTTAAATTAATAAAAAATGATTAATAGCAGAATCCAACAACTGCAAGATCTTCTCGACAAAAAAGGAGTTTTTCCAAATTTTTAGGAAGGAGTCTGTTTCTTTCGTTAGATAGAATACCTCCAGCCGTAGAAAACAATCTTTCAACATCTGTGGATGTTGGGGGTGGTGTGAGGTACTTTTTTGCCACCTTAGTCAATGCTAACTTGATTTTGCTAGTCGCATTTTTTTCATAGTTTTTCCAAAATTCTAGGCAATGAGAAGCCATTGGACAATCCAAAAAATCCTTCAACACTTCCCTCGTCATTTTGGAAGATGAATGCTCATTTGGTCCTGTTTGAGACTGTGCAATAATTTTTGACATTATGTGCGAGAATGCCGTGTTTTTTTCATTGTCACCAGATGGAATTTGAGTAACAGGAGCCAATTCATCTTCAAGAGGTTCAAAATTCTCCATTTGGGACATGACAATGTGTTTGGCATTTTGCAAAGCAGCTTGAGATCGGAAAAAATACCATTTGTATTTTGGATTAAGTAAAGTAGCAACTGAATAATGTTCTGTTTTTTCAATTGCTGAAAAACGTTTTTCCATTGCATTTTTCATAGCTATTTTCAATTCCTGAACACTGACGTCGCCGGAGGTTGTTTCCAAAGCTTTAATTATTGTTGTCACAATTGGAATGCAGGAACTGATACAAGAATCACTACCTGACAACATTTTTGTTGCCTCCTCAAAAACACTTAAAATTCTCACCACTTTTTCATAGAGGCTCCAATCTTGGACGGAAAATTCAATTCCCACAGAAGGAAATTTGAGTAAGGTTGCAGCAATGGCTGGTTTCAGGTGTAAAATTCGCTCAAGCATGTAATAGGTAGAGTTCCATCTTGTGGCAACATCGTTTTTTAAGCCAAGTCTGTCTGTAAAGTTCAGTGTAGAAACCAATAGAATGGGATGCGTAAGAACAAAGTTTTCGACTCTTTTCAATCAGTTCGTTGATGGTAGGATCTGATAATAGGTCTTTTTTTATCACAAGTTGAAGGGAGTGGTTAAGGCATCCAGCTGACTTATAATTACAGCTTGGCTCATTGAAGGCTGCTTTTACATTTGCTGCGTTGTCTCTTAAGCAAACTCCAATTTTTGAAGAAATTTCCCATTCCTCTGCTGCTGCTTTGATCTCTTTGAAAATATTTTTTGCAGTATGACTTTCATCAAATGGAGAACAAGAGATGCAGAATTTGACACGGTTCCAGTCTTTGGAAATAAAGTGAACAGTCATTCCCAGATAGCCATGATGAAATGATGACCATGCATCAAGGCAGACAGACACATTTTCAGCTTCTGATTAAACCAGCTTTTCCTTGAGAGCAACTTTAATTTTTTCGTAAGTCGGATCCAGTAAACTTCTGTAGTATTTTTCGCTAGCAATTTCGTAATTTGGAGCAATAAGAGCATGGTGCCTCAAAAATCCAGCATCATTGACAATAGACCATGGTTGGAGGTCAAGAATCATCATTTCAAAAATTGACTTGTGAAATTTTTGGCCTTTTTCAGAATTAGAGTCAATTTTTGAAGAAGCTTAAACCCAGTTTGGAATTGTAGATTGTAACATGTCGGATCTTTGTTTTTTTGATCGCATGTTGAAGATTGTAACTGCCTTTCTCTTGTTGGAATTTAAGTCAGCTTCTTCATTTGCCTTTGGATTTTCTGCTTTTTCGGGCGTAAGTTTGATGTCAAGATGATGATTCTTCAGGTGTGACGTGAGTCCACTTAATCCTTGTTTTTTTGGGTCGTCAGATCCTCTTGAAACTTTGCTGTTGCAGATTTTGCACTGAACCATTCTTGGATTGTTTGCTTCAATTATGAAGTACTTCCACACTAAACTTGTTTTTCGGTTTGAGCTCATTTTATTAGAATGAAATCGAAGAACTTAATCAGATGAGTTTTTTAATGTTGCTAGTTTGAGTCAAGAACAAGGATTTAAAATATAATTAACAAGTTCTTTGTTAATTATATTAATTATTAATTATATTAATTTGTATTAATATTGTTGTTAACTTAACAATATATATATATATATATATATATATATATATATATATATATATATATATATATATATATATATATATATATATATATATATATATATATATATATATATATATATATATATATATATATATTTAAGAAAAATTTCTTACGTTACATTAAAAAGTTCAATACATTAAAAAGTTCGTTAAAAAGACAATTAACAATTTAAACGAGAAAACATTAAAAAAGTTATAACGACAAGAAAACATTATTGTTTTAATGTTTTAACGACGAGAAAACATTAAAACAACTTGCTTTAAAAAAATGAATGAAACCAATAAAAACTTTTTTAATTTATTTCAAACAAATTCCACGTGATAATTTAAAAAAAAATCACCAAGTTCGTAAAGATTTTACCGTTACCAATTCCATGCGATAATTAAAATAAATAAATAATCAAGTCCATAAACATATGACTCTACTATGTAGATAACATTGTAGCGTCATTAAATTTGTAGATCATGATATTTTAAACATGATAATTAAAAACCAGATAAAAGTAACAACGCGATCGGACGCAAAAAATAATATAAGAAGTTGAAATAACTAGCAAAAAAATTATTTAAATTTTTTTAATCAAAATATATTTACGCTACAATGCTAAATAATTTATTTAAAATAAAGTTTTATAATATCTATTTTCGGTAGCATTTAGAACCGAAATTCCGGCCGAAACCGAAATCTCAAATCTAGCCGGAACCGAAACAGGAATTTCGATTCCGACCAAATTTATGACCGGAACCGGAACCGAACCGAATTTCGGTCGATCACTAATGTATGTATGTATGTATGTATGTATGTATATATATATATATATATATATATATATATATATATATATATATATATATATATATATATATATATATATATATATATATATATCCATTTAAGAAATTTACCTCTTATTTAATATATTTTTAATCTAAATTATTAACGAAACCTTTTAATAATTTTTAACTTATAGTCTTCTGTTAATTCTTTGAAAAGCTCACTTTAGATTTAACATTATGGTGATAACAGGTTTATTGTTTTTGATCGAAGATATTCATTATATACAATAGTTTGAATAGCTGTTTCTGTTGAGCAACTTTTCCTGAATCCAAACTTTTTTTTAATAAATAAATTTTTTTCTTCAAAGCAGTTAGTAGTTAGAAACTTATTTAAAAACTATAGATGACCTGCCCAAAACAAAATCCTAAATCAATTTTGAAGCGTTCTACCAATTTGACAGTCTGTGTGGCAGCAATCCTTGCATGTTTTACCTATCTCAGCCGGTACAAAAAAAGTTACGCCTGGTTTCTGTTAAGTGTTTAAAACATCTTAAACAAAAAGAATACCACGTGTTTAAAATGGTTTTCATTCCGTGAAATTAACAATTTCTTTTTACCATAAATACCAGTTAAAATAATAATGATTTCACTCTTACGGAAACGTATAATAAATATCTGTAAGGAATGTAAAACCTTGATAAAAGCATGCGACATTTAAATTTGACTTTAGAATCACAAAAAAAAACGTGTTGAATTTGAGTAAAAGGCTAAATCGAGGAAAGCGACCATGAATAAAACAAAACAAAAACAATGCAAATAAAATAAATAGTATTAACAGAGAAGGTAGCTATTAGTCAACATTCATATTTATATCTTATATATCTTCTATAGTGATATATTTTTTATCATGAGTGATACAACTGTTTTTTCTATTTATCTTGATGTAACAAGTAGTATTTTAATTTGGTTTTGATGACCAGGAGCGGATCCAGGCTGAAACAAGTGTATTTGCTACAGTCAGCTCAGATTTTTGCGTAGTTGCTACAGTCAGCTTAGTTTCTTTTTTAATTTTTACATACCTTGAAATAAGATATTGATGTTACAAGTAGTCAAAATTCGGCGCCTAAAAAATTTATTCAAAATCTTAGCTGAGCTAAGTTGACTATGTTACGGAAATATTTCATTCAGAAAATAAAATACTTCACTGAAAAACCCATGATTTTAATGGGTTTTAACTCGCAAGCCCATAAATTTTTCAAAAATTGTCAAACATTTAGTAGCGTATCAACCTACATTGAACTGGGTGTTAAATAAAATGACAAATCGACTGTAGCAAAAGTCAATTTGTCATGCTTTGAAACAACTCTATACATAACCCCGATAATTTATTATATATTTAGCCATTTTACATCCAATATCTTTATTAAAAAGGAGGTCTTACGTAGTGACTAAAAGTCATTAAGTGAGAACCTGTAGCAAAAAGAGAATTAGTGTAGCAAAGACAGAAATTCTGTTAAATATTCACTCTCCATTCATAAAACTTTTTTTAATGAAGTGGATAGCAATCATAAATAAAAAGGTTTTTGTATTTATAAGGACTAAATTAAATAGTGCTGTCTGTTGGTTTCTTTATTTAGTCTATTTTGAAATGGTGAAATTTATTTATGTTAATGAAAAATGTTAAAATGTGTTTATAGCTGTTCTACGAGTTATTTGCAAGGAACTTTCTACTATTTTTTCTACTTTGAAAATTTTTACAAGGAACTAATATTCTCTGTGACAAGGTGTATGTTACAAAAATGTTATTGTATCAGGAAGGTGTTGTTTTTGGAAAATCAATGATATGAGTTATCTTTTAAAAAGTGTTTAAGATGTTATGATAACTTGTAATACAAGTTGTATGTTTGATGGTCCTAATTTTTTTTTGAAAATGTGAAAACCTGTAAACAAATAAATTCCTGGTTTTTATGTGATCAAGTTCATTTAATTTTAGAATCAGTAAGAAAGTCAAATAGCAAAGCAAAGGTAGTATATGTGATAAAAATCTAACTCTAATATTTTATGAAAAACCTTGGTTAACTACAGATGGAACTTTTTTGTTGTTTTACTTTTGTCCATGTTATCAAAAACATACAAAATAATTGGACTCAGAAAGAAAAAGTATTTTTTCTGATAAAATTTACAATGTTCTTCTTAATCACCCTAAAACTTTTACTCAAACGTTAACAACACTTTTATTTTGATTTTCAGATATTTTACAAAGTAAGCCATAATGTATTTTAAATCAAATTTAAATTAAATAAAAAAAAATGAATTTTAAACAAATTTAGATTAAATTTGTCGTTTTCGTTTTCAAATATCAATCCCAAATTTTTTTGCAGACCAAAACATTTTAACAACCACAAATATTTTGTTGATTTAAATATATAGGTAAATTTATATGATAATGTTTTGTGTTTTATTTGCCGTAAATACATTGAATGGCATCAGAAATACCAAAAACTAAATGTAAATACGTAATAATAAGTTTTTTGTTGTATGAAATATCTTAGCTTTGACATAATGGCAAGGAATCTATTTAACTTTGTAGATATATTGTTATAATGGTAAGTCTAGACTAAATTTTCGTTTAGCGTTATACCCAAGTAGTTTACAAATTTTTTGCGCCATAGCTTTTCCCATTTAACTTAATTTTGAGTTGCTGGTCTAATATTTTGTGACAACTTTGAAATAATCTTAAATCAGTTTTTTTGGAGTTAAGGAAAATTTTGTTGGCATTTAGTTAGTTGCATAGCTTTTTAAGTTCATAGTTAACATATTTGTTGATTTTTTTATAGACTAAAATAGAGAAGGTTTGTGTCATCTGCAAAGTGTTGGACTCTACAAAATTTTAAAGCTTTAGACATGTCATTTATATAAATAAGAAAAAACAAAGGGCCAAGGACTGATCTCTGAGGAATTGTAGAAAACCCCACAAATGGATACTAATCGAGTTCTATTAGTAAGGAAAAATTTGAACCAGGAGTTTGAAACTCCCCTAATATCATAATAGAATAGCTTATAAAGTAGAATGTCAATATCTACAGTGCCTAATGCCTTTTGAAGGTCGATAAAAATACCATACCCAAAATTCCTTCATCCAGAGAATCTTTAATTTTTTCTGTTAGACTTAGTAAAGCAAGTGATGTAAAATAGTCTGTTCGAAAACCAAATTGTAATTCTAAAAACAGTTTACTTAACAGTTTACTTTCATTGAAGGATTCTTATAAGCAATTACCCTTTCAATAGCCTTTCAAGGATTTTATCAATGTTGGAGAGGAGGGATATTGGTCTATAGTTTGACATTAATAGCTCTAAATTAGTTTTAAAAATTGGAGTAACTTTTTTTTTTAAGTTTTCTGGGAAAATACCAAATAATGTAAAATTATTCATGGATAAAGGATTTGTTGCCTGGGCGTCTTTATCAATGTTAGCAAGGTAGTTGTTGAAAGTATTACAAATTTTAAAGGGGTTTGTTATTGTTTTATTGTTATGTATGATTACATTAGAGAGTTTGAAAGTTGCTTATAGTATTAATAATGTTTTTGATACCTTTCTAGGTCGCTTTTATATTTTTCATTTTTTTATTTTAGTATTTTTTTCCTTTCTTTGAGTTTAGATTGGAGGTTGTTACGAAAAGGTTGGCTTTCTTTAAGTTTAGATTGAAGGTTATTACGAAATATTTTATACTCATTATGAAATATGGTTTTATTTCTTTAATTTTTAGACCTAATATATATTTTTAAAGAGATTGTTTTTGTGCTGTATAGAGTGCTTGATGTCATCTGATATCCATACTTTAGTCTTGAATTTGATACTTTGTTTGTTAAATTTTTCAAAAGGCGTGTGGATATCAAGCAGTCAGAAATAGTATTCTCAAGAGACTGAGTACAGTTATCATGGTATATTTTTGGTTCTCTCTCTAAACTGATTTTGTGAAAATCGTTTCTAAATCTCATTTTATTGAAACTTTTCCAGTTTCTTTCCTGGATTAAGAATTTTTTGTTAGGTGATGGTTTAAGAATAAGCCATCAGAAATTTTTGGAAGATGATCTGAGATTGTGGTGGTAAAACTCCCTGCTATATATTTTTTTGATTTAATATTTGAAAGATGTTGCCAAATAATGTTTTTGATGTTTTATAGATAGGAGTAGGGTGAAAAATATGAGGTAGAAAGTATTTTGAGGTAAATGAGTCTTAAAAATCTCTAGTATAAATCTCTGTGTCACACTTTAACAAATCAATATTGAAGCCCCTAAAATAAATACAGTTTTATTTTCTTATGTTAGACTTTTGAGTAAGGGATTAAGATAAAAGGATAGGAAGTTGTCCAAAGATATTTTTGGATGCCTGTAAACGCAATCAGTGATAATATTTGATTTTTTCGGATTTATAATTTCAATGAAGATAGATTTTTATTCTTTCTGTTTATAGATGTGGAGATCGTTTCTGGGTTTATAAGCGAGCCTGTTATTAATATATAATAATGTACCACCTGAATGTAGTTCAGATGGTGTGTGTTCATAGGAATACCCATTAATGTGGGCTTTTTTTTATTCATTCTGGTTTCCGATATACCAATTATGTCATATTCAAGATTTGTTGATTGGAGCAGATTTTTTCGATGTCAGTCGATATAACAGCGCTCCTCGCATGTTCTACCTATTTGTTAGTCGATGAACATAAACATTAAAAAAATAAAAATAAAAACATTTGAAATGATTGCTTTTTTAATTAAAAAAATTTAAACATTCTGAATTTTTATAAAAACATTCAAATCTATTAATTTAGCGCCTTTTAGGCTGGCGTCTGTTAACCAAAAATATTTTTAAAAAAAGAGTTTCGTTAATCACATTTAGTAAATAATTTACGAAAACGGAGTTTTGAAGATCTAAACTAACTGATTTAATTCCCAAAAGATCCCAGATTTTAAGAGTCCCAAAAATCGGATTTCCGAGGTCAAAATTTTGTTGTATATAAAAGCCATCCAGTGATTTAATTTAGGACGGTTTTTACAAACTAAATAAAAATCAAATTCTCTTTTTCCTGAATTACTTCCAAATAACTAATATTTGTGATTTCAAATGTAATGTATTCTTCATTAAATTGCCAGAAACACTGCTGGCAATTTAATGAAGAATACATTACGTTTGAAGAATACACTACAAATATTTGGGCGCTTTATGAAATGGGTAACCTGGCTTCAAGACCTCCGTATTTTATCTCCGTTTTTTTAGGGTAATTATCATACACCATGTTCTGCTTCAAAAGAGGATTTTGAAGCAGAACATGGCAGATATTATTATTAACCAAATTATTATTTTTTATAACTACTGTCAAAGTTTATTTCACAGTTAAATGTTGAAAAGTATAAAAACATCAAGTGGTATTTATACAGAAAAAAGTAAAATTCCATATTATTATCGCTATCGGACTCAGACTAGGTTGGTTTATCTGATAATTCACCAACATCTTTCTTGGGATGGTTATTACCATGATTGTTGCAACTATTGCATTTAGTTCTGTGCATCTTACACTAGTTTTATTGCAAGAACATCTTTTTTCGGAACAATCACCACCAATCACCACCAATCACCACCAATCACCACCGCAGTTACAATGAACAAAATTAAGTACTAAATCTGGTGCCGCAGGCAGTTCCATCCTAGATATGGAAATTCAACCGTGATCGTTAAACCAACCATTTCCAAAATGACTTGGTGGTTTATAACTGCTTTATGCGATGGTTTTCTTACAAAAGCTTCATAATTAGCTCTTTTTATGTGCTGCACTAGCGAATCTTTATTCGGCAGCAAAGTTTACTCGCTAAACTTTCCAAATTTAAATAATGTGTAACGAGCTACATTAACTGATTCTTCTTGTTCAACCCCGTATAAATTACACAAATATTTTTTCAGCATAATTATTAGTTCATCAGATGATGTTTCTGCCCAGTAAACACACGACGTTTAAAAGACGCCTAAAAAACGTCTATAAGACGTCTAGACGTCTAAAAGACGTTTTTTAGACGTCTTTTAGACGTCGTGTGTTTACTGGGTGAATCACCAAAAATTTTAAAAGCTTTTAAATATTTTGCTTTTTTCCATAGGACTTTGAAAGCCATTTTCTTTTCCATAAAATACAAATGCTTTTTCTTTTCCATAAAATACACTTGTTGAATCGTATCCTTAAATACTTATTATAATCATGAATAATTGGAAAAAATTTTTAAATCTGAATTCACACCTAGATTGTTATCCCGTTTAAAGATTACAATAATACAACAATATTTTATACAGAAAAAAAAAAAGATCACCTGTAAACAAATGAAAGCTGCTCATAGCAATCGACAAATCTTTACCAAGATTGTACTCACATTTTTTAATATTAATGATGCGACGTTTGTTACTAACAGCAGTATCGAAGTATGCAGTTTACGGAAAATAACTTGACAGAGTAAATACAAATACATCAGTAACCAATTGCAGTATTTTGATAGTGCAGCGATGCATAAAATGCATGTAAAAATCAACCTTGTATCAGCTTCTTTGTGGTCACTGGCAAGATCATGAACTTCAGTTTTGATAATAAGGTTATCAATTGATTGAATTTTGTTACACAAGTTTGTGTGTGTTATGTAGAGAGTTATGTTGCCAAGAATTTGTGGATCACACACCGTGACATTCATAGAAAATTAATTAACTCTCCTTTTTTTTGTCCGAGGGATATAAATTTTATCCATTGCTTTGGTACCTTATGAGTAGCACTAAAAATGTTAAATACTTGTACACCTGTACATATTTTTTTCTTTCAGCATTCTTTGTATTAGTGAAAGTGAAAGGTAGCAATCAGCTACGAAATCAACACAAGATGATTTATGGTTAGTGACTAATCCTATTACTTGTTTAAGTACTTGATTGGCATTACAAATTATTAAGATTGTTACCTGATTTTTTATGGTAACTTTTTTTATAAAAATAAATAAATAGCTTTTAATAAGTAATTATGTCGTTTTATATTTTAAATAAAGCCCTCCAACAATAAAAAATAACTACGATACGTGTTTTATTATTAAATTCATTTAGCTTAAAAATTACTATTCTCAACGATCCTCGTTGCCAATTCGCAATCTTTATTGTTATGATTATCATTAGCTAGTAGCTAGCCAATTTCCCTAAGGTTGTATAAATTAATCTCCTTCTTCTAATTAAATTAGTATATTTAGAAAAGGTTGTTTGGGTGATGCAAAAGATTGTCTTAAGACAATCGCCAATTTACAAAATTACAGTGTTTTGTAAATTGGCAAATTTACAAAACACTGCTAATTAGCAGTGTTTTGTAAATTGGCAAAAACCCAATATAAATATAAAACTTCTCAATTGTAAATGTAGGGTAGACTGGGGCGATTTCACCACTTTTGCTGCTTTAATGTTGTCTGTTTAACCTGGTACGTTTTTTTTGTATACCATTAACTGAATTATATTGAATAAACTATATTTAGTTCAACCACGATTAAAAATTCACAAAAAAAATTATTTATACTCATCAACACCGATTTGTATAACACACTTCTATATAGGGTGATTTCGCCTTTTATGGGGTGATTTCGCATGTGTAAAAAGAGTTAAAGCTTTATTATATTTTGTTGAATCAAGCATATTCTGTGCACATGGCAATGCGAAAGCAGGCTTCACATCCCCATATATGACAAGAAACACATTGGAGCCATTCCTCTGATGAATCCACTTATGTCACACTGAACACACAGCAGTGAGTTGTTTTTTTGCTGTTTCTGATTTAAGCTTTTGATGTACTTGGTAGCATTTGGTAGCATTTGGTAGCATTTGATTTAATAATGATTTTAAACTATAGGATTTCCTCTTCTTTGAGCCATATGCTTTTATTTGATTAAGCAAATATTCCTTTTAATCGCCCCGGTCTATCTTTTTTCTGGTTAAAAAAAAAATTAAAAATTATTTGAACTTTTTGATCTTATATTTAATTAATTAATTTGATCTTATGAATGACGTCAATAGTTTGTTTAAAACTGCTATTTCTAAATGCATAAAGTTCTAAAATTTTGGCCAAGGCTAAAAAAGTTTATTGCAAAACAATATGTTTTCAAATTGTTTTCTTATTATTAGTAATAGAAGATTAATTAAAGTCTTGCTATAACAACAGCAATAAAAAATTACAAACATCAAAAGAAAAAAAAAAAGTGAAAAAAAACCTTTAAATTAGATAGACTCAAATTCAACGGCTATTGTAAAAACAGAACTTTAGTTTTGATTTTTTATATTTTAAAATTGCTTTAACTACATAAAAAAGGTTTGCTTAGTAAGTTTACTAAACTATTAACAATATTATAATACAATATTAATATAGAAAAGTATTAATGAATTACTAAAACTTGCAAATAATTGTTAACTACGTTTGCATAGAAAAACCATAACAACAAGTTAAATGATTTAAAAATGCTTATGATCTCGGGAGAATAGCATACAATAAACTGAAGCGTTTCTTTTAATTTAAATGCACTACATTGTAATTAATAAATGTTTAACTTTAGTGTATAAAACAACAAATTACGTCAATACATCAATCGTACTGTGTTTTTAAAAAGGTGTTGCATCCATACCAATTTCATTTTCATGATATCTTTTTATTGCTATAAGGTTTCATATTCAAACATCAACAGTCAGAGATGATATCTATCTTTAATATAAAACACTGTAAGTTATTTTTTTTTTATAATTTAAAATATTTTAAACTGCTTATTTGTTGCTATTTTTTATAAAGTATTACGTATTGATGTTTGTCGAATGTTATGTAGCTGCAGTAGTACATGTTGTTGTTTGTTGTATGTTGTGTAGCTGCAGCAATATTGATTTAGCTGAATATGTTTTCTTGGCCAAAATTATGTAATTGAGTTTTTAGAATGATAGGAGCTAACCATATCCTTACCCATTACGTAAAATATGTTTTTTAAATTTTTAAAAAGCATTGGAGTTAATTCACATTAAAACATCTCACAAAAAACCCCAGCTAATAATGTTCAAAAATTTAATGAGTAATTTCATACTGCCTTTTTTAACCAATTTGCATATATACCTAGACCAGGCATAAAACTTTAAACTTATTGATCTCAGCGCTCTAATTGCTGCGTCACATGTGAGCGCGTACGCGTGAACGCGTACAGGCAGCAACTGTGGCAATATTTATAGGAAAGAAAAGAAGCTAAAACCTACTAATGATAGAAAAGTGGCTTAAGATTGGATTGCTATGGCGAATCACATTTACAATGCGTTTTTGGACATAGCATAAAAAATAAATAAAATGCGTAGTAGAACCTAAATATCTAAACAGCATTCCATATAACTAAATATTAAAACGTTTATAGATTTAAATGATTTATTGAAAGACTTTTTTTAATTGTTAAATACAATAAATTTACATTTACTGTGCTTAACAATTTACATTTACTGCATTTAACCACTTACATACTGTGTTTATTTAATTATGGTTCAATCACTTTAGAGGTAAGATTATAGATGAAAAAGAGCGCGGTTCAGGGTTAGAGTTTAAAGATACCTGAGAAGTTACTAAAAAATATATATAGTTAAAAAACAATAAAATTTTACAAAATAAACTCGGACTTGGAAGGAGTATATATATATATATATATATATATATATATATATATATATATATATATATATATATATATATATATATATATATATATATATATATATATATATATATATATATATATATATATATATATATATATATATATATATATATATATATATATATATATATATATATATATATATATATATATTTATATATATATACATATATATATATATATATATATATATATATATATATATATATATATATATATTTATATATATATACTATATATATATATATATATATATATATATATATATATATATATATATATATATATATATATATATATATATGTATATTTATATATATATACATATATATATATATATATTTATATATATATACATATATATATATATATATATATATATATATATATATATATATATATATATATATATATATATATATGGCCGTAGTAATTGTTCCGAAGGATCCCAAAGTAAAAAGGCTATTTTTCCGATATGTGCAATATTCATACTCTTGTTTGCTAAGGGATTGTCCATAAATTACGTAATGCAAACTTACACAATAAACAAAAGAAAAAAGATTAAAAGTTTTTCTTCGCAGAGTCCTAAGTTAATTTAAAGATCGAAATAGCCCATTAAATTTAATGAAAATCGCTGCACTAAAGAGCTTATACCTACTTCTGTTTTTAGATGTATTTCCTAATTCTTTTTTTGAAATGTATTTTGCGTTACATTGTTTATCGACGGTCCCTAATCAAATTATTTAGCGAAAATAGTAAGATTATTTTTGCTTTTTTTGAACGAAGTCATTATTTGTACGCGGGTGCAAATAAGGTTTACATAATAGAACTCTTATTTGTACGCGAAAAATGTTTATATACTTGAATTTTTTATAACTTTAATATATTTAGGTAGTGCAATAGGTGTTAAAATCTTTTTCTTTTGAGTCGCGACTGTCAGGGTTGCGGGTCCGAGTTAAATAAGCGAATTTTCGAGTTAAGCTAAGCTCTTGTTATCGCGGAAATTTACATAAGAAAAAACAAAATATTGAGTTTCAATATTTTGTTTTTTCTTATGTAAATTTTCTTTAGTGGTTTTCATAATATGTTCTAGGTTTGTTTTTTTATAACCATTTTCTACAAAAACATCAATTAGAAGTAATAACTCTTGTTCAATATTATTTTCAGAGCATAAATATAATGCTCTATGAACAAAACCTTTGAAAATTCCGTTTATAATTTTTGGATCATGGCATAAGTTAGGTTTGATTTGGACATTAGTTAAGGCATCTTTACGATAAACTTTAAAATCGTACGTACCAGTTTTATTGTTAATAATAGTAACATCAAGAAAGTTTAGCGTGTTATTTTCATTTTCAATTTCCATGGTGTACTGAATATTTTTATGTTGGTTATTAAGTAGTATTAAAAATTTTTTTGCATCTTCAGTAGAGTTAAAACGAGAATGGGAGTCATCGACATTTCTTTTAAATGACTTTAATTGAATATTATTGGAAATTGCTTGGGCAGTAGCATTACTTTCGTGAAGCATTACTTTTGTATGAAGTCGTTCCAATAGTGCTTACGATAACTCGCATCGGGTAGTTTTTTTCAGGTTTGTGGGCTTTAATGACTCCATACAAACGAGGTAGTATAGCATCACTCGGGTAAAGATCTTTATATTCTTTAACCATAAATCGACCTGCTTTATTTAGTTTTTTGAGTGTGTTTTGAACTTTACGAATGATTTGTGGAGTTTGATCATAGTTGAGTTTTTTTGTTTCGCCCCCTAAATGTTCTTGTATTTTGGTTAAAGCACTATCAGAATTAATTCGCACTAGTCCAGTTCCTTTATCGAACGGATATATCATAATATTATCATCTTTCTTAATCTCATAAAGGGTTTTATGTTGTTCTTTATCTAGATTACTTTTGATAGGCTTAGCCATTTTTAAAATTCTCAAAACATCCTGTCTAAGTTTAACTCCTTCAGTTTTTTTCTTGTTATACTGTAGTTTTAAAGCAGACGATTCAGTAATTGTTGTAATATCTAAATAAGGTATGCCTTTTGGATTGGGAACAAACTTTGGACCGAGATCAGGTAGTTTTTTATGATGAATTGGTATATCAGAATTAGCTAAATTAAATGTTACCTCTTTAACCTTTTTAATTGGTTTTTCATGGTTGTTGTTGTTGTTATTGTTATTGTTTTGTTTATGTAGAAACTTTTCTTTATGTAGAAACTTTTCTTGAGATAACTTTTCAAATTTTTCTTTTAATTTTTCTCTAGATTTTATAAACATTCGTTCATAAAAATTATTGGTAACATTTATTATAGTTTGAAAATCATGTTTGTCGTAAACAAATGTTCGTATATAATCTTCACAAAGTTTAGCTTCATTTTTGAAAAGGAAATATCGTGTTTTTGCTTCGTTTTTTATATGGAATAGTAGATCATCTTTATACTTTTCTGTTAGTTGCAGTGCATATTTTGATTTTGTTGGACATCTCAAGCATAATGATTTTGGAAAAATATTATGGTGTAAACATCTTTGTAAAAATATCCACTGATTTTTTGATTTTGCTCTACGTTTTTTCATATTTTTTAATCTTCCTTTAGCATATACAATAACTTTATAAGATTTGCTATCTCTATCACCTCTATACTTTATGTCACATGAATTGTATTTTGAAAGAGAACAATTAAACATTTAAACAATTAAACATTTAAACAATTAAACAGATTCCATTGCTCCAGAACTACCAGAATGATTAATTGGGCATGTATGCAATACAAACCATTTATCGCACTCTGTGGATCCTTTTTTGGACTCTCAATATTTACTAGACTTTTGATCTTTAGCTAAGGTTTGTGTGTCAATGCATTTATTGTTAGAAATTTAAATTAGAACTCCATTTAATGAAGAGAATCCAGGATGCTGCCAAGTACCTTCAACTAACAGTTACATTTTTTACTACATTCCCATAGTTGTTGAATGATGCACCTGCAGAACCATTGTCAACACATTGCAGAGCTCTGACAGACATCGATTCAGAACAAGCTTTTAAATAAACACTGCATTTTTTCTACAACATTGTTATATATTGGTAAACTCATTAGTGGTGGAATATTAATGATATAACAAAATGTCTCTGTGGCACAATATCCTTTACCAATCTCTCAAAAAACTACAGTGGATCTAATATTTACATCAAAAGTTTTTCTTCGTGAATCAGGATTGGCAATCTTTTTAGAGCTATACAAGTTTTTTGACCATTTACATACAACACAAATAAATATGCAAATTCTTTTTTAGATTCAATATCATGGGCAAGATAAACTTTTGATTGACAACTAGGGCATGTTCTAACCAAATCAACAATTGTTCTCAATATATCTGTATTAATTAAAATATAACATTCAAGGTCGTTTACAGTTTCATTTTTTTTTTTAATAGATGAATCTGAATACAGCTTCTTTGCTGATGCTAAAGTGGATATAATGAGTGATGGTGTTATTTGTGTTAATATTTTGTTTTCTTCTAGAGGCGGTCCTACTGCTTCTGAAGAAAATGTGTTTATTGATATTGATTTAATGTCCCCAATATTTTTAAATAGATGATCTACTTTTTTCTCTTCTTTTAGAAGAACCCATAAAAAAATGATAACAATAAAAAATAGTTCATAAAAATACTTTTACTCCAAACCAACAAGCTGGCTATATTCGTGATGAGTAATTTGAAGTGAAATCATTTAGTCGTTATATAATTACTTATTATAAAGCTACATATGCGCTGTACTTATATAAAGTACAATGAAAACAGAATCAATATGATAAACCACTTTTTATAGGGTTGATGTGAAGGTGAAATGTTGTTGCGAAGGGTATTGCTATGTTTTTAAAATAAACTACTTGTATGAAATTCTAATTTTTAAGCCATTACAGAGGGTTTTAGTGAAAGCCATTACATTAAATAGAATCTAGAATGATTTTTGAGTAAAATAAGTATAATTTAAAAAAATTGATTTATTTAGTATTATTTACTTATTATTATTGCTCAAACCATAACAAAATTGGTTTATTTTTGCTATTAATATTTTCTCTTTTACATACTCAGATTTTCTTCTGCTTGCGTTATTAAAGAATATTTTCTCAGGTAAGTCTTTGTTTTATTTTTTATTTGTTCTTGATAATTTATCTTTAATTATTTTTAGATAAAATCTATTTTGTCGAACAGAATGGGGTAGGGGGTCCTATTTTTGTACTAATTTTCACACAAAATAAACAATATTATATGTTTTCAACCAAAAATTGACATTTGAGACATGGAGCAAACTCTAACACATTTATATGATTATACTCAGGGGCGCCGTTAAAAGTTATGACCATGCAAATTTACAACCCTCTTTTTTTTTTTTGAGGAAGACGGGGGAAGGGGAAGGGGGGTTGAAAATTTTGTATGGTCATAACTTTGTGATTTACAATATTTTAAAATAAAATTTAAAACCTGTTGATGAATTTTAATTTAGTATAAGAAAGTAAAGTTGAAAACTTTACTACGTAACTGCCCTAACCTATGGGCAGGAGGGGGCCAAACTTTTCTGGGTATTTTTGTTTCTAAGCCTTTATCATGGCGGTTTTTTGCAAAGCCTGCTCATTTAGCATAGACATGAACATACTTAAGTTTGGAGTTAGCACAATATATGAAAGTGTCATATCTTAAATATCCAAAAATCCTGTGGGTGCACCTGTTTATACTTATGCCAAATAAGTTTGCTTTGCAAATATTTGCAATGATTGACCCTGGGAACAAAAGAACTTTAAAATTTGAGCTGCACCTGGCCCAAACATGAAAGTAACAAATTGATGTTTTTTTTAACTACTAAGTTTTTACTCTTCTACTAATTTCATGTCATAGTCTAAAAATTCCCCTGCCTCGGGGCTCTTGGTTGAGTATAGGCTAGAGATGGTGTCTCGATAAAAACACTCATCTTGGGCAGATGTTAACTGCATCCAGCTAAACATCCCCTGCCTTGGGGCTCTTGGTTGAGTAAAGGCTAGAGATAGTGTCTCGATAAAAATACTCATCTTGGGCAGATGTTAACTGCATCCTGCTACTGTCTTGTAGAAGGCCTCCTAGGCAAAGACTTTAGGGGTAAGCAGAAAAATTCTGCTAACCAGCCTCGAACCCCTTCTTCATCTATTAGGCTGGCGTAGATATAACTTGTGTTACATTGTTTCCTGCTTAGGATGATGAATGCTGGATCTCCTTGACTCTACTCATAGAATTTTGCTTATGCCTCCTTGATAATGGCTATGCAATTCTTCCTGTTATCTCCATATGAGGGTACAGCTCTAAAACTCAGTTTAATGGTTCTGAGGCCGGCTGGTAGTAAGGTTTCCTGAACTCTGTGGTAGCTCTCAGAGAGGCTGATTCCATCAACAGCTGCAAAATATCAGAGTATTAACAGTGCCATGTTGCGCATGGATGGTGTCCCTGTTAATGCTTTTGGTGTGCATTGTCAAGGCCACATAAGGAGCCCTATGTCACGGCTTAGGGTTAATTAACAGGACTGAGACAACTGCATAGCTCATTGATTAGGAGGCTGTGCTCTATCTATGAATGAGTCAAGTTCTCATTAAACCCAAATCATGACCAAAGTAATCAAAAATTTAAAACCTAAAAAACCATCCCCACCACCTAAATATTTTAATATATCTTTAACAAATATTCGCGGTCTACGAAGCAACTTTCCATCAGTTGAGTCTTACCTCCTGCAAAATTCACCAGACTTGCTTGCACTCAGTGAAACAAATTTAAGTTCTGCAATTCCTTCTTCAGATGTCAGTGTTGATGGGTACTATCCTTTGATTCGTAAAGACTCCAATAGTCACATGCTAGGTTTAGGGGTATACATACGCATTAATTCCCCTATTTGTCGTGAAATCAGGCCTGAATGGCTTGGCTCTAACACCACTGATCCTGCTGGCACTAAAGCCTTTAACTTCTGCGTTTCTCAATCTCTTACTCAGATAGTTAACTTTATGACTCGTTTTCCTGACAACCCTAATCATTTACCTTCACTCCTTGACTTATGTCTTGTCTCTGACCCTAGCTTATGTTCAGTTTCTCCCTTTTCTCCCTTAGGTGGTTCTGACCACGCAATGATCTCTATAAATCTTTCTTCTCGTACTTCTTCTGGGATTCCTTCATGATTTTCTTTGTGATGGTCCTTGGGCTGATGTTTTTTCTCTCTCAGCTGACAAATGCGCCTCCTACGTAACCTCCTGGATTCAGACTGGAATGGAAGCTTTTATTCCTTCTCGTCGGTTTCAAGTCAAGCCTCATTCTACTCCATGGTTTTCTCCTTCTTGTGCGGCTGCTATATCCAATTGTAATCATTTTTTTCATCTTTTTCAAAAGAACAACTCTCTTGAGAACAAACGACTATTTATTATTGCAAGAAATCGATGTAAAAAGGTGCTTTCTGATGCTAAACTCCATTATTCTCAGTTCACTAAATCTCGCATCTTATCGCAGAAGTTAGGCTCTAAAGACTTTTGGAAAATCTTCAACAGCATTGTTAACAAGGGTATATCTAACATTCCATCTCTCATTCATGGGACTGATCTTGTTACCTCTCCCAGGGATAAGGCAGAACTGTTTGCAAAGAACTTTTCTTCTAATTCCACTCTTGAATCTTATGGACATTCTCTTCCTTCCATTCCAGTCAAACAGGTTGACCCTTTGTTAGACATTCAAATCACTCCGGCTTCTGTTGCCAAAGTCATATCTCAATTAAACTCGTCTACAGCTTGTGGTCCAGACAACATTCCTGTCACAGTCTTGCAGAATTGTTCTCCAGAACTTTCTTCAATTCTCTCTAAACTATTTAACAAGTGTTTGTCTGAGTCTTGTTTTCCTGCTTGTTGGAAAATGGCATCTGTGGTTCCAATATTCAAAAACTCTGGAGAAAATTCTGAACCCTCCAATTATCGTCCGATCAGTCTTCTTTCTGTTATTAGCAAGGTCTTTGAGTCTTTAATCAACAAATTCCTCACATCTCATCTTGAGTCAAATAAACTGCTGTCAGACAATCAATACAGTTTTCGATCCTCTCGCTCTACGGCCGACTTGCTAACTGCTGTAACTGAAAGATTTTATCGTGCATTAGATGGAGGCGGTGAGGCTAGGGCTATTGCTCTCGACATATCTAAAGCTTTCGACAAAGTTTGGCATGCTGGTCTTCTCCATAAGCTTGCTTCATATGGTGTTTCTGGGAAAGTTTTTGAGATTATCAAATCATTTTTTCTGACCGGTTTATTAAAGTCATCCTTGAAGGCCAACACTCTTCTTTATTTCCAGTAACTTCTGGGGTTCCCCAAGGTTCCATCCTGGGCCCTGTTTTGTTTCTTATCTACATAAACGATCTTCCTGACAACCTTTCATTTAAAGTAGCTCTTTTTGCTGATGACTCAACTTTATACTCCTGTCTTGACAAAAAGTCTTCTCTTTTCGATCGCCTAGAACAAGCAGCTGATCTTGAATCTGATCTCACTTCAGAAATAGATTGGGGTTCACAGTAGCTTGTGAATTTCAACTCTAAAAAAACCCAATTGCTTACTGCAAACAACTACCGTAATATGGTCAACATTCCTATATTAATGAATTGCAATCCTCTTACTGAGTCGTCCTCTTTACGTCTTCTTGGATCATCGCTTACTACTGACCTTTCATGGAAACCATATATACAATCGATTGCTAAATTAGCTTCTGCTAAAGTTGCTTCTCTTTATCGTGCTCGCCATTTCCTTACTTCTGATTCCATTCTCTACCTCTACAAATCTCTTATTCGTCCCTGTATGGAATACTGTTGTCATATTTAGGCTGGTTATTCTAACGATTCACTTTCTCTTCTTGACAAGGTCCAAAAACGCATTGTAAATGTTGTTGGGCCTGGACTATTTGCTAAGCTTGAGCCTTTTTCCCATCGTCGTAAAGTTGCATCTCTTTCTCTTTTCTACAGTTACTATCATGGTCACTGCTCAAAGGAGTTATCATCTCTAGTTCCATCAACTAAAATTCATTCTCGTTTTACTCGTCATTCAGCTAAGTCTCATTCGTTTACTGTATCTGTCCCAGCATGCTCTAAAAACTTTTATTCATCTAGTTTTTTTCCCCGCACTTCAATCCTTTGGAACTCTCTCCTATCTTCATGTTTTCCTGACTCATACAACCTTCAACTTTTCAAGTCTTCTGTCAACCGTTTCCTTGCTCTATAACTCTGTTCTTTTTTTTCCTAGTAACTCCCAACTTAATAGTGGTTGCTTGCAGCCTTGTTGGGAGTGAATGCAAATAAAAAAAAAAAAAAAAAAAAAAAAAAAAAAATTATTTATCAATAAAGCTGTGACTATTAATACAGCAAGTGTGATTTACAACTGAAACAGCCATCCACAACAGTTATTTACAAAAATAAGTTGCTTAAATTATCGCTCTTTTGTTGATACTTGTCGAGATTGTTTTTGAACTTATTTAAGTTATGAGAATCTACTACTTTATACGGTAGTTCATTCCATGCAGTTGCTGCACGATTAAGGATATAGTTTTGTCTGGAAGCACTTTTAGTAAATTCAGCTCTGTATCTAAAGTTGTGTCCAAGTGTCTTAATCTAATTATTTTGTATGTTTATTTGCTCTAATAAGTTATATTCATGTAAGATTAGATTTATATTATCTATTTTATTAATGATTTAAAAAATTTGTCAAATCACAAAATCAAATCACCTCTTAATCGCTGAGTTGAAAGTATTGTTAGATTAGAACTTATGACTCTTTCTTCATATATTATCTTTTTAAATATGGGAATTAGCTTAGTTGCTTGCCTCTGTACTCATTCTAACACAGATATATCTCCTTTAAGGTAAGAAGACCATAGAGCGATATCGTATTCAAGATGTGGTCGAACAAGTGTAGTATAGAGAACTATATATTATTTTTATTTTTATTATTATCTAAGGTTATGATTTTATAAAGAGAATAATTAACCTAATTATTTTATTTTTAAAATCATAACCTTAGAGAATAATCATTAGGCAAATAATTAAGCATAATAAATAAGTCTATCAATCTTTTGTTTGTTTGTATATATTTGTACTAGGGGTGGTAAATCATTAATGATTAATCAAATTATAAAAATCAACTGTTGATTGATAAATTAAAAAACGATTAATCGATTTATTTTTTACTTTAAAATTCTATATTTGTTATAGTTATTATTATTTATTTTTTTTACCACTTTGTTGTTATAATGGCAAAATAGCATTTTTTTAAGAAACACTAACAACTGTTTTCACTTTTCTAGTACCGGCAAAAAATGTTAACAAATAATACAATACGGCTGTAGAGATGCCTGATGGCCATTTACAATGTCATCTGGAAATAGTTCTTCTGAAGTTTGGCATTTTTTATTGGATGCTTTTTTCATTGGAAAACAAAGTGAAATCATTATAGAAACACAAACATTGTTCGGTTAAAATTAAATTCCATTCATCAACTTCAAGTTTCTTATATCATTTAAAGCACAAACATATAATTTTTCCAACCAAAATTGTTTCAGAAAAGAAAAAAATACACAGCCAAATTAGCTGTCTACTGTAATAAAACAGGAAACAAAGCTGAAGAAGTATTAGCTTGTTTAACAGCTGTAGATTGTATTTCTTTTGCAACTTTGGCCAATAGTAAAGGTATGAAAAATAGCTTGAAAGCTCAAGCGTTTAAAATCCCTGATGATCGACATGGTATAATTTATAGCATGTTGATCATTGAGTATATGTTGATCATTGAGTTGCTATTATTTATAGCATGTCGATCATTGACATGCTATAAATTATAGTATGTCAATCATTGGATATTTAAAGTGCTTAAGCTTTCCAGCCATTTTTAATACCTTTACTATTGGCTAAATTTGCAGAAGAAATACAATCTAGAGTTGTTAAACAAGCTAATACATAGCTAATTTATAGTATAAAGACAGCTGTTATGAACTACTCCAGCCCAATAAAGTTAAAAATTGCTTAAGAGCTTTAACAAAAAGAAAAACTGGAGAAACCTTTTCAATTTCTCTTGATGAATGAACTTTAGGTAAAACTAGAATGTATTTGTGTCTTAATCATAGATGAGTTTTTTCCGGAAATTCCCGGAATTCCGGAAATTCACATAAAACACCTTCAATTTTTCCAGGAATTTCCGGATGTTTTTTTGATATTAATTTGAAAAAAAATTAATATATTTTTACATAAAATTTTACATACGACAACTTTTGCATTTAAACAAATATGTTTTCTATAATTGAAATTTTTACAAGTTTTTACATCGATGTTTTTACATCGAAAAATTTTACAATTTTTACATCGATTTTTGTAACAATTTTTTTCTTCATTTTTTTTGCTTTTTAATTAATTCAAACTTTTTCGAATATTAGAAATTCCTTTTTGTAAAAAATTAATTAGTATAAATTCCATTTTAAAATAATCTAAATTCCGTTTGTCAGTTAAATGCGATCAATTTTTAATAAAACAATTTTCCGGGATTTTCCGGGATTATCAAAGAAAAAAAATTTCCGGGATTTTCATAAAGTCAAATACTCATCTATGGTCTTAATGTACATTGTTCAAACATATTTTTTTATGGTTACGAAGTAATTATTGGAATGATTAGAATAAATGGTTCAATGCCTTCAGAAGGAGCAATTAATATTGTTATTGAAAAGTTAAGTGATTTTGATCAATTTTTACTTTGGATGTTTACTGGTTTTGCATCAATCATGAATCAATCATATATATCATATATATGCAAAAAATATTTATGCATCAATCATGAATCAATCATTTTGCATCAATCATGAATCAATCATATATATCATATATATATGCAAAAAATATTTTGCATCAATCATGAATCAATCATAAAAAAATGGGACAAGAAAGGGAAGTTACCCATCAAGTTTGCTATTGCCATGGAATTCATCTTGCCATATGTGATATTTTTTATAAGAAGAAAAGGTTCAGCAACAAAAATAATTGGATAAGAACTAATTATGGAAAAGTTAAATGAAAATGATGAAAATGAAAATAAAGAATGATTGAATGAGAAAAGTATCAGCTTTGTTGATAAGGAAATGCAATTTAATGAGGACTATAGTATTATTATATTAAAGGTTCTTAAAATTGTAAAACTGTTTAGAAAATCACCTTTTAAAAATAATATCCTTTAAATCATTTGCAAATCAGATTTAGGAAAATAACCTCAACCTTTTTTGGATACTAAAACAAGGTAGAGTTCTCTAATCAGTATGTTAAAGCTCTTGTAGATATATTCAGAACAGATTTGATAATTTCTTATTTATTAGAGAACAAAATATTAACATTGGTCAAAAACTGTTGAATGTAGTCTCTGAGAGAATTACTAAAAAAAAATATTACATTAATGCTGGTTTACTATGCTGTTACTATGCTATACTACTATGGTTTACTATGCTATTTGCATAATCCAGATGACTTTAAATCAGATTCAGAGTTACCAAGTCTTTTAAAATACCCAAATCAAAATGAAATTGTTAAATTAGCTTAAGGTGTTTTCATAAGTTTCTACATGAGCTAGTAGAAGCACCACCTGAGTTTAATCGAAACTAGTCAATTTATTTTTGGAAAAATAATCGTTGATTAATTAATTGATTAATTTGAAATACCGATTAATCTACCACCCCTAATTGGTACCAGTCTAGTTGCTTATGAAAGTTAAAATTTATTATTGAAAATAAGTTTAGCTAAGAATAGTAAAAAAAAATAATTTTATCAACTTTTTGCACTCATATTTGGGGTAGGTATAACTAAAATTTTAGGGCTTTTTTGATCTAGGCTTCAATCATTATATTTTTTTGCTAAGTATCTATATTTGACATAAGTATTTAAGTATATATGACATATGTATTAAAGTATATAAGTATTAAAGTATATATTGCTACATGTGTGGAAATCTTCAACATCAAAAAATGCTGGATCCTTTTCTGTATGTATACATATGTTGAAAGTTACTTGATTTGGTTGTTCAGTTTAAATTCTAACTAAAATTTACTTAATTTCAGAACATTCTGTGTGTATCAGAGATTACCAAAAAGTTGGTTGTTTTTTGCAGTCCAAAATTTATCTATATGACATATTGATCAATGATCGAGTTGAAACTAAGAATCCTATTGATTGGCAAAACTATGATAGCTATTTGCACAGGTATTTTCTTTTGGCTTTAAGTGTTGTGTTAGGACTGTTTTTTTAGCTGTATTCAGGAAAAATTTCCACAAGCTCAGTTATGTTGCAGTTTGCTGATTTTTTGTCTCTTTTTTATTTTCCTTCATGGGATGAACTCTGATAACATAAGGAACAACTATTAATAAGCTAATAAATGTCAACCAATAGTAGTGCACTATCTGAAGCATCATAAAAAAAACTTGGTGGCAAGTGCATTGTTGTTAGGTTTGGTTGGTAGGTGCATTGTTGTTAGGTATAGCTGGTAGGTGTATTGGTTTTAATCTAAATTCTTTCAAGAACTTTTTTTATATCAATTAACAAATTTTAAATTGAAAAATTAACAATCACAAAAAGGTAGGTTTTCTAGATTTTAATAATAAAAACAGCTGCGTGTTTTGTTAAAAAGGTTTTACATCCTATATAAATATATTTTAATTAATTTCCTATTGTTAAGTCTATAATAGGAAATAGGTTTTTCTAAAATGTCTTTAAATAGTTGTTAAAATATATTTTTATTTCTTGTAAAAATTTTCATATTTTCACTATTAAATTTATTTGTCATTTGACTTAAATTAAATTAGAACTTTGTCTTTTGTTAAAAAGTATGCTTATTTTTGTTACAAAAATAAAATAAATAAAAATGTATACAAATTTACAATACTTTTATACAGCAAAACACATTGTTCATCTCTGCTAGTAAACTTTTATATATTGACCTTATTAACACTATTATTTTAATAAGTTATGTGTTTTTTCTTTTGTTTATATATTTTGAAATTTAGTTTAAACAAATATTTTTATTAGTTTTAACAGTATAAAAAAATACAGTATAATTACATTTTCTAGCCTCTTATGCCGCTGCAACCAAAAGGCAATTGAAAAAAACAAGTTAGAAAAAAAAGAATACAATTTCATTTCTATTCGCTTTTATGGTGAATGCTATGCTGGAAAAGAAATATTAAATGGAACTCAAGTCAGTGGATGTAAAACAGGAAAATACAAAGAATGTGTAGATAGAGATATTGAAGAGTGTGCTGGGACTAGTTTAGTGGAATATTTATACAGGATTAAAAGTAATATTTATCATATTTTGCTTTTTAAATATATTTTTATAGATTCTATAGACATGTTTATAAAATTATTTAGATCACTTCTAATTTATTCAAATTTATGAAAAAAAAAAACAAAAAACTCTTGTTTTTATACTGTTACATAACATTTATACTGTTACATATTTATGCTAAATATAATATAACAAGATAATAAACTATTTAATATTTAAATTTATATTTCTAATTTACAGATATCTTTTAATATCTTCAAACAAAAAGTTTTAACATTTTTCATCAATCCTAAGTCATAATCTATTCTTTAACAAATTTTATAGCTTATTTTATATATTTCAACATTTCACACACCCACACACACACACACACACACACACACACACACACACACACACACACACACACACACACACACACACACACACACACACAGACACACACATTTTTATGCACTGTAATAAAAGTACTTCCAGAAGTGTAGGGTGTATTTGAACCTAGAACATTTTGATTGTAAGTCAAGTGTTTTACTAAGTCTATGATAATTGTATAATGATGTGTGTTCTGCATGTATTCTGTATGTGTAACAATCAATACATGTTGCTTTTTTGTGAAATCTTTTGTTGTTGATATTTTTAATTGTTGATTGATTTGACTAGGTTTTTCTTTTCATATTCATTTTCAACAAACACATTGATAATAAATGATGACTCATCATTATTGTTATTTGTAGCTCATCAATGTTAATTTGGGCAAAACCTTTTAGGACATTGACTTTACTTTATGGCGTAATATTTGTTTGATTTGAAGTTTGATGGTTGCATTTTTGAAATTGCATTTTTACAATTGCATTTTTGTGACGATTGTTACAAAAGCTGTTCTGATTTTGGGATTCTATTATCTAAAATGTTTAATCTATTTGGGTCTAATTGGTAGACAATGTTGTGGATAAGTTGAGATGTTAAATTGGATCCTAAATATATTGCTCCAAATGTCTTAGTGGTTTTTTGACAATATATGACTGTTTTACAGAGAAAGACAAGGAAAACATTGCATTTGGCTGTATAATTGGCGGTAAAACGGTGTGGATCAAGACTGAGAGCAACATTCAGCTAGCCTAGTACTATTTTTGTTTTTGTTGTTTTAACCCAACACTTGACTTTTTTGACATATTAACACTTTCTAAATGGTTTAATATTTTGTTTAAATCAAGTGTCACCTTGTTTTCTTCTAAGATTTAAAATTGTGAGGCCCAAAATATAATTTTCTGTGTGAATATTATATTTTGGCATCCCTGTGTTTAACTTTCTCAAATATCGAAATTTTTACAGATTCTATGCTGAAGCGGCAAATTAAAAATGAGAGAGCACATAGTTGGTATACAAAATTTTCTATATTTTACAATCTTTTCTTTCAAAATGTTTTTTTAATAATCCTAGTATTATTAAAGCTTTGTATTTTACAGACTTGTGTTTGATGTTTCCACCGTATATCTGTTTGAAAAAAAGTACTTAGATCTCTCAGTTAGCCAGATTGTGATTCATACCATTTAAAAATCATATTTTAACAGTTCCACAAAGAACTTTTTTTAATTATGTTATTATTTAAATAATTATGCGGTAGTGGTGTAGTGGTAAAACACTCGCTTCATAAGTGAGAGGTTTCGAGTTTGATCCCCACCACGTCCTTGGTAGTACCACGCTCAACTTGTTTCTCCACGCAGCGGCTTTGTTTATCAAAGTTCGTGTTATAGAGTTGAGAGAGTGTTATAGAGTTGAGAGAGTGTTATAACCACTATTAAGTAGCCTCCTCGTCTTAGTGGCCTTTTGGCCTTGAGGAGGTGAATAACAAAAAAAAAAAAAAAATTGTCTAATCTCATCACCATTTTTTGCAGTTAAGTTCCTTATGAACTTTGCTGCACTGCTTCACAATATTATCTATGTTTTCTTCTTGTTTATCATGGATTTCAGCTTATTTTGCATGGTTGTTTATTATTTTCTTTGGCTTTTATTTTGCTATCATCAGCATACATTGTAAATGTATTTAACACATGTTCTGGCGAATTACTTATAAGTAGCATAAACAAAATGTGATCCAAAATGAAACCCTGAGAAAATCCACTGATAACAAATACCCATTCTGAAATTCCTATTTATAAGAAAACTCTCAGTCCAGTTATATACTTTACTGATTTTACCATAAGTTCTACAGAAGTTTTTGCAAAAGGTACTGTGTCACTGATACATATTAGACTATTTAACTGTGGTTGCACTCAAGAATTTGATCATTGTTTGATCATTATTGTTAACAAAGACTGAATTAACCTGCTTGTTTAATAAACTGCTATATCTTGAACCTCAGTTTTTTTATTTTTGTAGCATAAATTTAGGAGTTACCTTTTTGTTTTCTGTTAACATATGAGAATAAAACTTTTGGTGAAAGTTTTGCTCTGTTCACTAAATGTATGTTCCTGAATTGGTCTTTTGATTTGTTTTTTATACATTAGCGCACATTTTGTTGAATGCCTTTTGAGCTTCATGACTTTGCCAATGCTAGTTAGAATGAAGTAGGGAGTTAGAATGAAATAGGCATCCAACCAGAGTTGACTGTTTTTCTTTATTTTTCACAATAGGAATAAACAATCAACAAGTTTTATTATAAGTATTTAAAAATAACTCATAGCATTCACAATCAGATTTTCCATGAAACAATTCAAACCAGTTGGTGGAAGTAGTGTAATGGTAGAGAATGTTTTGGAGTTAAAGTGTAGAGAGATGTCCCTCAGCACAATAAAGTAGCTTCTCTGACTGCAATGCCACTCTCAGCCTTGGGGAGATAAGTAAAAAAGCACTTATTTCTAGTGAATATTACATTGTAACTTAAACTAGTAAAATATTGCCAAGTGATGGAGTAGTGATGGCATTTTCTCTTTTCATAGTATCCTAATTATGGACCAAATTAATGTAATATAGATAACAAGCTAAAACTAGATCAAGAGTGTTGACTGCTTCAGCAGAATCACTTTGATATAGATAAAAATCTTTTAATTCATGCTCAGTCGAGTTTTCATATAAACTTTTTTTTTTTTTTTTTAACACAACTAGTTATTAGATTGTAAGTTGTCCATTCATTGTTAGGGAAATTAAAATCTCCTACCACTCTGAGATGTATTTTTTATCACTTCTGAGGTTCATAGTAGTTCTAGTTAAGTCTGGCGTTGATTTTGAGTAATTTGGTGTAGAGTTGGTCGGTCAACTAATACAACCAGTAGTTAAATAAAGATTGTTACATTTTATTGAGTACTAAACTTGTTCAATCTCTTTATTGTTAAGACACGGGTTTAAAATTTCTATACTTGTTAATGTTTTATTTACATAAATGTAACTCCACCTTGGATTCTATCTATGTTTGTCTAATAAAGATCATACAAGTCTTTTATTTGAATTCAATTTAAACTAATTCTGTGTAATTTTCATTAATATTCACTTACTTAGCTTGCGCATATATTTATGTATCATTTTATCTATTTGACATAAAATTAGGTTTGAATCAGTGTCTGTCCCTTCATGTTCAAAAAAGTTTTATCTAATTTTTTTCTTTGTATATAAATGGTTTGGAATTTTCTCTCATCTCATTTTCTTTATTCTTTCAGATTTTTAAGACTTTTATCAACTGTTTTCTTGCTCTTTGACAAAATAATTTTTTTTTTCTTTTTAATTTCTGGGGTACCAAAGTTCTATCTATAGTAGCTCTTTTTGCTGATGATTCAACTTAATACTTCTTTCTTGACAAAAAATTCTTCTCTTTATGATTACTTAGAATAGGCAGCCCATCTTGAATCTGATCTCACTTCTGTAAAAGATTGGGGTTCACAGCGGCTTGTAAATTTTTACTTTAACAAAACTCATTTGTTTACTGCAAAAAAATATGGCAATTCTGTCAATATTTTTATATCAATAAATGGCAACCCTCTTACTGAGTCTCTTCTTTACATCTTCAAGGATTATTATTTACAACTGACCTTCCACGGAAACCATATATACAATTGATTGCTAAATTAGCATTCGCTAAGAATGCTATCCTGTTTTATCCTGTTTGACATTTTGCTCTCCTCTTTATCCTCTACAAATCTCTTATCCCTGTATGTAATACAATTGTCATAGTTGGGCTGATTCTTTATCCTCTACAGATCTCTTATCCCTGTATGTAATACAATTGTCATAGTTGGGCTGATTCTTTATCCTCTACAAATCTCTTATCCCTGTATGTAATACAATTGTCATAGTTGGGCTGATTCTTTATCCTCTACAAATCTCTTATCCCTGTATATAATACAATTGTCATAGTTGGGCTGATTCTTCTAATGATGCTCTTTCTCTTCTTGAGAAGGTCCAAAAACACATTGTAAACGTAGTTAGATCCACTCTATCTGCTAAACTTGAGCCTCTTTCCCATTGTCATAAAGTTGCATTTCTTTCTCTTTCTACAAATACTATCATGATTGCTGCTCAAAGTTGTTATTATCTCTAGTTCCATCAACTAAAACTAATTCTCGCTTGATTTGTCATTAAGATAAGTCTCATTTGTTTACTATCTGTCTCTGCATGCTAAAATTTTTTTTATTCATCTAGTTTTTTTCCCTGCCTTTCAAACTTTTGAACCTCTCTCCCATCTTCCTGTTTTCCTGACTCATACGACCTACAACATTTCAAGTCTTCTATCAACTGTTTCCTTGCTTCATAACTCTATTTTTTTTGCTTGCAGTCTTGTTGAAAGTGAATCAAAGGTTCAAAAAAAGAACATAAACAAAAAAAAAATTACTAACTCTGACTTTACTTCTACTTTTGTGCTACGACTTTTTTTTTAACCTTTAAGGATTTACAGACATATGGAATATTTTTATAATTATTGTATTATACATTTTTATAATTTTTTTTTT
>NC_061160.1:48283372-48310872 GCF_022113875.1 Hydra vulgaris | reverse complement strand
CAACAGTATTCCATACAAGGCCGGATTTGAGATTTATAGAAATAGAGAATAGAATTCAGAGTTAGAAAGTGTCAAGCTCGATAAAGAGATGCAACTTTAGCAGATGCTAATTTTGCAATGGATTTGATATAAGGTTTCCAAGAAAGATCAGAAGTAAGAGTTAATCCTAGAAGATGAAGGGTAGATGACTCATCGAGTACATTACCGTTTATAAATATAGGAAGGTCTAAATTAAATCAACAAGATTGTTGTATTCTTCGTCATCCATATTTAAAAAATGATATCAAGAAAGTTAAAGAGAAAAAAAGCGGCAAATTTTCCTGCAAGCAGTAATTTTTCCTAGGACATAATGCAGTTGAGCATCAGGTTTTCGTAGGAAATTATTCCGCAACCGCAAAATTTCCTAGCAGCAAAATTTTCTGTGACATTGTCGCTACTCAAAGATTCCTTTGAGTAGCAACCATGTTAATTTTTAAAGAAAAAAAAAAGGAAAAGGTGAAACCTTATGGGGAGGTGACAGCTTGTTTGCTAAAGCAAGTCTGGCTACGTTTACAATACTTTATTACACTTTGTATAAAACAGCAAAAGTATTATTAGACCTAAAATATAACAATATTTTATACAAAGACAGATAGGAGATTTGTTATAAAGATATCACAGTATGCTGTTAAAAGATATATATCAATGTGCTGTTATAAAGATTTGCCATTTTACAGTAATCACTTTATAATACTTGGCAATGTTTTATGTTTTAAAAATGCTGGGTTCTGTCTAGTTTAATTTTTATAAATAAATTATTTTATAAATATGAAAATGTATAATTTTTTTTTTATATACAAAGATTTTATATTGCACTAATATTAATACTTATTTTTTATATTTTTTATAGGTTGCACATTTAAAATTAATGATGGTGTTGGTGCAGGAGAGGTGCATTTAGGAGCAGTGAAAAATGAAGCAGAATGCGTTGCCAAGTGTTTTGAACGACAAAAAATTGACCCAACTATTAATGGTGTGACTACTGATTTACCTGGTAAAAATTGTTATTGTGAACAAGGAATGACATCGCAAACAGGTGGTTCTTCATGGAAAAGTTGCTATATTCCTCTAAGATACAGTGAGTAATTGCTTCTTGATTTATTTTATTGTAGTAGTTAATCATAAAAATGGAATGTAATACTAAAAATGCATATCGAGGATGATTAAATAAAATAAATATTTGCAGACATCTAAAAATAATAATAGAATATATATTGCATATTATTGCAGTATTACTCTCAATTGCAGTATTACTCTCCAATATATATTTTTTTGATTTTTGCTTTAGTTGCTTTGTCAAAAACAGAATTTTTGAGAAAAAAACAAAAATACTAATATTCTTTTATAACAACTTTATATATTCATTTAAATGTGACTTGTAATTACAAAATTTTAACATGCATTTGACCAGTGTTTATGGAATCACATATTTAAAGTGTTTTTTTGCTACAAAATGTCAACATGTTTGACCTATATGTATGGAATCACATATGGACGACTTAACACCAAATCAGCCTAAACAATGAATATTTTGAAATAAGATAATTGGTTGCAAAGTTTAGATGATTTTGACAAAAGTTGCTACACCAAATAAACTTAATGTCATTGCTGTCTAATGCATGTAAATATTTTAAGTATAGTTTATTGTTGTTTGCAAAGAAACACTTTATAAATTATTTTTTAAAATATGAACTCATTTTTTTCTATTTTGTTGAATAGGCGGTGTGGTGCTTGACCATCCATATGTAAGATGCTTTTTTTGCTGCAACTGCAATTAGATTACTAAAGCAAGAGTTTTTAACAAGATGGATCAATACATGAGCATAAACTATTAACACAAAATATATCAAATATTTTTTACATTTAAAGAAAATTTAAAGTTAACTGATTTAATTTGAAGTTGAAACAGTGGTGGTATATAACAAAGGCAAATCTAATAGATAGATTGAATTTTTAAAACTGCAACTGCTTTCTAAAATAAAGAAAAAGGTCCTCAACACTAAAAATCTTCCAAATAAAATTTGTCAAATGGGGGATCAAATTAAATTAATTTCCTTTGAATGGGGTTTAGATTAGAGAATCATACTCTGCTTTTCATTTTAATGGTGTTTAGATTAGAGAAGTATACTCTGAATTAGAATAAACAAGGGTATAGGGTTGTCATGACTACTCATTGAATTGTTTATTATCAAAATAATGTTTTATTTTTTAAATACTTTTGTTTTTTGTAATTATTTTAATTTTGTTAATTTCAAGAACTAAGATTTTTAGTTCTCCTGATGCATTTGCGCCTTGGTCTTAAATAACTTGATTTCTGCATAAATAAAACAAATTATTTAAGTGTAGTATTTTCACAGTTTTAGTTTTAATTTTAAATATTAAAACTGGCTTTCATGATCTTCCAGGAACTTTTAGTATCAGGAGTTTCTAATCAATAAAAAAAAAAGTTTTTAAAATAGGAGTTGTGTTTTAGTTTAATAATAAAGCTTTTTAAAATTTATTTTTTGGATTGATTGTAACAGTTTTAGATTAAAAACTTATTTTATATAGGGTATATAAAATATGAGAGCCATTTAGGTATGGAGTACTTTTATATTTTTGTTTGCATGTGTCAGTTAAAAATATGTTTTTTAATTTGAAAGTTACTCAAAAGGTTTTTTCAAGTTTTTTATTTTTTTAAATTGTATTCATTAAAGGATGTGAGTATTTTAATTGAAAACCTAAAGAGCTTTTTTTTTTTTTAATATTCTTCATTTTCTTATTTTCTTTCATTTAATATTCTTCATTTTTAATATTCTTCATTTTCAAGTTTAATTTACTAATTTATCTAAGATAAAACCAATTATTTTGAATTAATAAAAACTAAATATTATTTTGAAATATTCATAGTTAAATTAATATAGTTAGATATAATCATAAATTAACATAAGTAAATGTTACCATGAATATTTGTTATTGTTTAACAATTTTATTACTTTTTTACAATTACTTTTTTATGCTGTATTTATAATAACTTTTATATTACAGGAAATGGAGGTTACACTGAATGGAGTCCATTTTCAAGTTGTTCACAAAGTTGCGATGGTGGTGTTGAGATTCGAACAAGAACTTGCACCAACCCGTCGCCTGTTGGAGATGGTAAAGATTGCCAAAGTATTGGCCCAAGCAGAGAGGAAAGAAAATGCAATGAAGTTTTCTGTGACAGTGGTATATATATATATATATATATATATATATATATATATATATATATATATATATATATATATATATATATATATATATATATATATATATATATATATATTATAAGCTGTTTTACTAACTACTTCTAATAAATTATGATGCAATTTTTGTGTGTTTTAGGTTGTGTTTTTAAAGTGAATGATGGAGTGGGTGCAGGTGAAGTCTTTATGGGAGTAGTAAGAAATGAAAATGAATGTATTGCCAAATGCTATGAAAGGCAAAAAATTGATCCAACTATCAACGGAGTTACAACAGATTTAACTGGGAAAAGTTGTTACTGTGAGCAAGGAATGAAATCCCAAACAGGTGGTTCATCATGGAAAAGTTGCTTCATACCCATAAAGTACAGTAAGTTATCTTTTGTAATTTATTTTTATACTCTTACTCTAGAGTGATTACAAAATTTATATAAGTGGTTATGTAAAGCGTTTTTTTTTTTTTTTTTGAGTAAACATACACAGTTTTTGACTAGGATTGTTCTTATTATCCTAATTAAACCCTAATTCCAAAAATAAACTCTGTTGTGTAAATTTATATTCAAGTAAAGGGTACTTCAAAATGACATTCCCTTTTCAAATGAAAACTTATTTCCACTTTGAATTTTGAAAGAAAATTAACAAGAATGATAAGAAAGTCTGAAAAGACTTTTAGGTGGAGCAGGACATCAAACAATTGTAACTCTGAATAGAGCAGGTATTTTAAACACTGATAATAAATCTGTTTTTTTTTTCAGCAATAAAATTCACAGCTATTATATATAATACAAAAAAAAGATTATTCTCGCCGCAATTTCTTTGACAATGTACTTATTACAAATTTAAAATTAACAATCATTTAAATTTTTATTTTATTTTTTATTTTTTATTTAAAATTAACAATCATTAGACATTCTGTTGGAAAACTTCATTCTATATAGACCTGTACCCGTTGTATCCTATGGCTTGAAAACTTCATAAGACCTTGATTTATGGTTATGAAGTTTTTAAATTATTTTTTGTTTCATTAGGTATAATTTCTGAAAAGGCTTAAGAAACTACCAAAAATTTAAGAAATAAAGTTCCTGAATTGTTGCTAGTCAAAGCCAATGACAGAACAATTTAAGCCAACCACAGAACACTCTGAGTTAACTAGAGAACACTATGTAAAATGTAGTTAATATTCTTGTTGCTCATTTTATTGGTTTTAATGGAATTTTAAAAAATTGGAACATTTTGTAATAAAAATTGAATTTTTTAAAAGAACTAATATTACTTATTCTGCAGATAGTGTTTTTTACATAATAAAATCCTCTACAAAATATAATTGAAAATACTCTTAATAGTTTTTGTATATATGAGATACTATGTAATGTTTTTAAAACATTACACAGAATGTGCATTAAAATTAAATAAAAAAAAGAAAGCCATCTCATTCTACAGTATTGTCTGAAATGCTGAAAAACGATATCTCAGACTTCAGTATTGTTTGAAATACTATTTTTTACATATCTGCAACAAAATGTAATTGAAAACACTATATTCTAAATAGTTTTTAAAATATGATGAATATGTAATGTTTTTAAAATATTACATAGTATGTGCAAAAGAAAAAAAAAAAATAATAAAGCATTTTTTTATTTATTTATTTTTTCCTATTTACTACAGTATTGTCTGAAATCTGTTTCAAAGCCAGTTTTAATCTAGAAAGTGACATCATTTTCTAATTCAACATTTCGATGTTACAAAATACAAGAGGAATAACTCAATATTTAGGCGTTACAAATAACAAGATAAGAAATTCAATATTTAGATGTTGCAAATAACAAAATAAGCCACTTTTAAATAAGACATTTAGACGTTATAAATTACAAGATAAGACATTTAACATTTAAAAAATACTGAAAAAATATAGCTGCTCTCGGTGTAGTCAAGGCGATTTACTATATATTTGAAAACTTTTATTTGGAATTAGCATAGTTTTGTCAGCATATAATGTCCAAACAAGAGCTTTAAATGTTATAATTTTTTTTGTTCTAGGTTTTTATAATATTTAAAGAAACTTTTCTTTTTTATATACAATTTTCAAAACTTTGTAACTGCCCGTAATAGTGAATTTAAAGAACATTTTTTTGAGTCTTTTGATCAATTTCCCTCATTGGCATTAACGCGAATTTAGTTAAATTCTTATGAAAAAGTTCATTAATTTAAAACTCATCCCAGTTCTAATCGGTTCTGACGTATAATAACTATATATAGTTGTCAAAACACAATATTTCTATCAATTTTCACAAAAAATACTAGAATTCTGACCAAGAAAGAGCTTATAATTATAGAAAATTGCCAATAAACGATCAGAACAGATCATATTGTTAAACTATAATGTTCATTTTTCCTAAAAAATGGATTAATATAAAATCTTGTTCAAGTTTAGACGAGTGATTGTGATTTTATGATGATTTTTTAAAAAAAAAATCTTCGGTCTGTTTTTTTTTGCTACAAACATTTATATTTAATGACATCGCAAAATTTATCATTTATCATTTTAATTTTTTTCGTCTTTTCTTAATTCACAGACCAGACCGTTTAACGGAAATATGTCGTAGTTAACAAAATATCATACAGACGCTATAGTATTTTAAAAGTGCCTTAACTTCACCGAGCTGCATTTAATGATTTTAACAAAATACTTAAAGTTGCGTTTTGAAGTACCCCTTCTTTAAAAAACTAATAATTTAAAAAGTTATTGACCTATATAATTTTTTATGCTTGTAATCTGATTCACAATATTTTACTATAAAATAAATATTGCTCTTGGTAAGTTATCTTATTTTACCAAGGTGTCTATTATTACCAAGATGCCTATTTTACCGCACTATTAAATATTTTTCTTTTCAAAGTTTGCTTTATCAATAGTTGCTGTGTTTAATTTATAATAGTTTTTATATTAAAGGAAATGGAGGTTACACTGAATGGAGTCCATTTTCAACTTGTTCACAAAGTTGTGACGGTGGTGTTGAGGTTCGAACAAGAACTTGCACCAACCCTACACCTGTTGGAGATGGAAAAGATTGTCAAAGTATTGGTCCTAGCAGAGAAGAAAGAAAATGCAACGAAGTTTTCTGTGATAGTGGTATTTATTTTTTAACCTAGGCATTATATTATTACACAGGTCTACAAAAAATTTATTGCATTAAATTTGTTACTTGTTCTTACATAATTTTGATACGCTGAATTCAAATCTGGCATTCATTTTTTATGGAAAGCTACAGATTTTTTGCAATTTATATTTTTTTAATTTTGAAAAACAGTAGAAATAGTTCTAAAATACAGATTTGAAACTCATTATAAAATGCTAGGATATACTTTTTAGAATAAAAGTTGTTTACAAAACTAAAGCAAAAACAGAAAGCAAATGAAACTAAATTTAAACTGATTAAAATAAATATTTTTCAAATATCCAAGTCCTAGCAAAGTTATTAACTTTTTATTGATTAATAACAAAATCTTTTACTTTAGTGAAAGATCAAAATCTTTTTTACTTTGTTTTAAAAAAGATTGCAGATTATATTGATTATTTACAACTACTTAATCAGGAAGAAACTTTTGCTTGTTGCTCTTTCATTTATAAACTTTTCCAGTGTCTTCTCGCTTGATGTCCCAGCAGTAGTCTTGGTAACAATCTTCGATTGTCTTAAAATCTTGATGGAATCGCTCTCCTTGCTCTTCACTCACATCTCCGAAATTTTCAGGAAACTGGTCAAGATGACTATTTATATAATGAAGCTTTATACTCATTTTGCATCCAAGATCACAACAGGCTTTCAACATTTTATCAACTAAATCTGCATAGTTTTCTGCTTTTTTATTTTCAAGAAAACTTTTTATAACAATCACAAACGATAACCAAGCCGTTTTCTCTTTGATATTCATAGTTTTAATGAATTCTTTATATAGTCCCCCTAGCCCCCCCTCCTTTTCCGCCACTGACTAAAAACAATCACTATCAGATTTTAGTGCTTTAACAAATTGTTTCATGAATCCAAGTTTAAGATGGAGTGGTGGAAAAACTATTTTGTTTCGACTAACAATCGGTTCATTCAGAATATTTTGCATGCCCACTGTGAGAGTCTTGCGAATGGGCCATTCTTTTTGTATCCAGTGTTGATTTCTTGCTCGACTGTCCCACATACAGAGATAACTTGGAAATTTTGTAAAACCTTTCTGCTGACCAAGTAGAAAGTTAACCATTTTTAGATCTACACAAATAATCCAGTTGTGTTCATGATATTTAATCAAGTTAAGCACCATTTTTATGTCATCGTAAGTTTCGTGCAAATGAACAGAATGACCAATTAGTACAGAACCAAAAAAATTTCCATTGTGCAATATAACGCATTTGAGGCTTCACTTTGAGCTATCGATAAAAAGTCTCCATTCTGCTGGATTGTATACAGAAATACCCAACTGTAGTAGGAGACCTGAAATATCATGACAGTAAACAAATAAATTGACTTCTGAAAAAAAGTCAACAAAAATTTCATCTCTTGTTTTAAAATAAGATACTTTTGCAAAATTATCAAGTAGGTTTTTTTCTTTTATACGTGACGCTAATACTTCTGCTGCTTGTTTAGAAAGTCCTAAATCACGAACTAAGTCATTCAGTTCTATCTGACTAAAACACTCAGGCAAACTGAATTGTTTAGCATTAGATAAGAAGTCTTCAAAATCTGGTAAAAATTCTTCTGTTTCTGTAGCAGACTCGCTTTGCTCATCTTCTGACAAAAATAAACCTTTGAAAATTGGAAATGAAATCTCGTTAGAATGTTGAATTGGTCTAATAGCAGAAGGAATGTTGGGGTAAGTTATTTTTTGTCTCTTAATTTTGCCAACACCACTAGTATCAACAAGATAAAAATAGCAGTCGTCAATATGATTTAGTGGTTCCCTCCAAACCATAGGGACTCCAAAAGGTAAATTATTTCTTTTTCCTTTTGTCCAATCTCGAAGACTTTCTTCACAAATATGGCATACAGCATGTGGAGCCCACTTTTTGGCTTGGTCACCAAGTTTAATATCGAAATACGATTCATATGCTAATTTCACAAAATTAGTAATGTTTCGTCTTTGTCGAACAAGTGCATAGCAACCACATATATAACAAAATGAGGATTATGCTTGCACTTATGTCGATTTGAAAAAGCCATCATAATATATATTTGATCTAATAAAAACAATGAGATGGTTACTTTTTTTATAACTATTGAATAAAAATCAGGGATTATCTTTTTCCGGATATTTCCGGAATTTCAGATATTTTTTCAACTTTTACTTTTTCCGGATATCCAAAATATTTTCAATACATGCAAGTTGAGGTATATATTTTTGTAATATATTTATTTTTTAAGCTTTTTCACTCATCACTTAAAAAAAAATTATGAAACGTAACAAAAAAAAAATTAGAAACAACTTAACTAAAAGCGAAATTAAAAAGAAAATAAGGGAAAACAAGTTCCGGATTTTTTCCGAATATTTTTTCAAAACCATTTTCCGGATTTTTAAAATATGACTAGGATAATCTATGAAAAATAGCTATAAAAAAACATAATTTAAAAAAAAATTATAAATTGAGAATTGCAAAAAAGCAAGAGCTTACCAAAACGGATCTTATATTTGGATTCAGCGTTTAAAAGTACATAAAAATAAGTTTCAAAATCTCATGCAACAGAAAAAAAGTTTTTTTTTGTAGACCTGTGTTATCATTACCAAAAATTCTAGTTTTAATAAAATGCTTTCTGTTCAAGGTATGACAATTTTAATGCAAATGAGAGTTGCAAATGAAAAAAAAGAATAAAAGTCAAATAAAAAAGAAATACAAATTTTGTTTAAGAATTTTTTAAAAAATTAATTTTTTAAAAATTAAGCTGCCTCGATTGTAGTGCCCTACACTGGAGTCTTTGGAGGTCAATTTAATTAAAAAAAAAATTTTTACTACTAATGGTACTTTACATTACTAATGGTGTATAATATAGTGATTTAAAAATAAATAAAATAGCTTTTTCTTTTAGGGATCGTCCATAAATTACGCAACGCTAAATTTATTTCAAAAATAGGTCTCTGCTCTTTTGCGCAGCAATTTTTAATGAAATTTTAGCGATATTTTAATTTTGGGTTTAACTAAATATTCTGTGAAGGAGATTTTTTTGTTTTGTTTAGTTTTGTTAAATTTAGTGTTGCGCAGTTTATGAACAATCCTTTGTAAGAAAATTCTGCCGTGCATTGTGGTATAATACAGTTTTAAATAACTGTATTATTTTTTAAAAATTCTATAAATAGCGAAACTTTTTTTTAAGGAGGGGAAATGGGGAATTTTATTGTAAATACTGTGGATTCAATTTTTTTTTTAAACATTTTCTCAACTGCATCAAAATTTATTTCAAAAAAATTAGTTTTATCGTATTATGTTAGTTATCAATCTGAATATCTGAAGCAGTTTTTACGCATAGCATATCAATTAGATTTACATAAACATGAAATTTCGACGGAAAATGGAGAGATGTGAGTTTACTTTGTTTAATTTTGATATGACTCCGGAAGTTTTTTCTATTTTTTTCTACAATTTGTCAATTTGACAATTCTTCTTTTCTACATCTTTTCATCATGCTTTTTATACAATTTGTCAATTTTCTACAAAATGTCATCAAAAATGTCAAAATGTCAATTTTTTACAAAATGTCATGCTTTTTATAAGTACTAGGACTAGATAAATAATAAATAGAAGGGAAAAAAAAAGTTCTTAACTGACACTTTTTTTTTCTTTTTTTTTTTTTGTCGACAGTTTTAGATTATGCGCCAAAGTACATGCATTTACAGGCAAAAAAGTTGTTATTTTGGCCTTTATCACAAAGGAGGGATAAGTCCTTGGGACTAACCAAATTTTTAAATCTTTTTTATATTATTATTGACTTTTTGTGTGCTAGGGTGCGTTTTTAAAATCAATGATGGCGTTGGCGCAGGAGAAATAAATATGGGAGCAGTAAAAAATGAGAATGAATGCATTGCAAAATGTTTTGAAAGACAAAAGATTGATCCAACTATCAACGGAGTTACAACAGATTTGGCTGGAAAAAGCTGTTACTGTGAACAAGGAATGAAATCACAAACTGGTTCACCTGCATGGAAAAGTTGTTTCATTAAACGAATATCTTGAACGCTTTCCAGTATACATATATATATATATATATATACATACATATATATATATATATATATATATATATATATATATATATATATATATATATATATATATATATATATATATATATATATATATATATATATATATATATATATATATATATATATATATATATATATATTAAATATGAATTCAATTATTGAATAAATAGATTATATAGTTATAAGTTATTCTATTTATTAAGTTTTATTTTTCGCATGTTTTATTCCTTTAAACTTCCCGACATTTTTAAAACAAAGCCTATGATAATATCATGTTCAAGTGAAGAAACTTCCAGAAATGCTGCAAACTTTAAATTTTTACATACTAATACCAATATCAAATAATTATGTTCTGCCAAAAGAAAAAAAATTATTTTAGGAACATAGAAAATACAATGATTTCGGGGCACGGACCCCAAAAATGGCAAATAAAAAAATTTGAAAAATTTTTTTGTACAATCTTATGGTAAATGAAATTTTATTCAAAGAATTCAAAATTTGAAAAAATGTACATTACAGTTCAAAAGTTTTGACCAAAAAACGTTATATTTCTCCTCCCCCTTCCAAAAAAATGACGAGGGTTTATATTTTACATGACCATAACTTCTAAAGTACATAATATTTTTTTAAGAAGCTTGAAAATTCATAATGAATTTCGATTAGGTTTATGAAATTACAAAAATATTTTTCAAATCCACATGTCCCCCTCTTAATCAGAGCAGGTGGCAACAAATTTTGGGGTGTTTTTGTTCTCAAACTTTAATCACAGTTATTTTTTAAACACATTTATCTTTTTATAACTATATGATACCATGTGGTTATATGACTTTGTATGCAAAAGATTTTAGTCTTCAAAATGCCTGAATATCATAAGCCCCTTTATTGTTAATAAACATTTTTTGCTTAGCTTTACTAAAAAGAATTTAATAAAATATAACTTAATAACTACATGTTCATGCTGGAAAAAGTTTCAGCAATTTGTTTACTTCTTTCACTGTGCTTCGGGCTAAGGACAGATATATTAAATCTATTTACAACAGGCTTCATTTTTTGGTGCAAGGCTTCTGTTGATTGTTCATTATATCTTGACAGAGAGCAACTTTGCATATCTATGAAGGCTCCTAGGTGAGAACTTATTGCATGTACTTTCCATGTCACACTGAGGTTTTTATTCAAGAACTAAAATATATAAGTGTATATAAACGAAATATTTAAAGAAAAAGAAGTTATTAAACATAAGTTTATAACATACTTAATTCTGAACAGTATGTTTGAGAATGTTCAAAACTATCTGTAAAGTCTTAGATAAGCTTGTGATACTGTGGATCTAGTGGTTCACTAAATGTACCAGTCACAACTCTGTCAAACTTCCTTAATGTATCAATTAAAAGTAAAACAGCTCTATCTGAATTACTAATGCAAGACTGTTTACATTTTTTAATATTGCTCTTGAAATATTACCATCATATGTACCTTCATGAAAATCTTTCCGTATAACACCAAGGCTATTAACCCATTTTTTTAAAACCTGCTTAGAGGGGTATAATATAATTACAAATGTGATTTACCAAACCCATGAGAAGATTAAGTTCTAGTAAAGGTATTACGGTTATGACTAGCTTCTCAGGATCATCTTCCTTTATAAGACAAGGCTTCACAACATTCTAAGTGAAAATAAATAAAACACAATACTAGGTTTTGTATAAAAAGCTCTTCATTAGATTACAAAATTATTATAAAAATTACTAATAACCTTAAAATTCATCATTTGTTTCTCAGGAAAGCCTGCATCAGCATACTGACGGAAACATTAACTGTCTCCGTCAGTATGCTGATGCAGGCTTTCCTGAGATAACAGTTATCTAAGTCTCCGAAACTTCTGAGATTACCAGATTTTCGAACAGTTTCCCTGTCTCACCAAGAGCAACTGTATTTTACACCGTGAGTCTATTTTTTAGTTTTAAAAATATTTATAAATTAAAAGAAAAAAAAGTTTATTTAAAGAATAAATTGTAGTTATTTAAGTAATTTAAATATTGAATTTCACAACAAAATGTTGATGAGAGTGAGGTCTGATGCCAGAGAATATTTACAAGTATGAAGTTGAAGTTTTTCAATTAATACTGTGAGGTTGCTATGTGTTTCTTGCATATCTTCACAGTATGCTAATACAAGAGCAGAATTTATTCCAGAGTAAGTTCCCCTATCATTCCCATCAGTGACTCTGTGTTGGTTTGGGTTGAACAAGTTTGCAATAACTTTTATTGAACCTCCACCTTAAATGTTTTTATTTTCACATTACTCTTAAAATTTATAATTTTCATTTATTAAAACTTAAATGCTCAAAAATAAAAACCTGAATCTATGCCAACTCTTACAAAGGTATTGAAAAGATCCTGCTTTCTGTACTCATTAACATACTCAAGATATTCTGTATAATATCTATTACATAAACTAAATCTTTTTTTACATGATTTAGTATTCCTTTCTTTTTATCTTCCAAAGAAACATTTTCTAAAACATAGAAGTTCTTAAGTATCTTTGTTTTATCATTCAATTTCTTTTCCATATTACTTTCAAACTCTGTTTTGCCTGAAGGTCTTCAAGAGAACATTTGATTTCAATAAAAAAAAGTCAATTGCAAACAAACAACTAATTTGGAACCACCTATATAGTTTACAAAAATGTTTAGATAGGCTCAACATTTTACAAACATATACAAAGAAAGAAAGATTTATAACACACCAGTATAAAAAACAGCATTCCTTCACCTTTACCCATATCATTGTTTAAGTATATATCTTGGTCATTACTTGGCCTTGAACCTAAACAATAGGACAGTGAAAAATTGATTTTACAAATGAGATATAAACAAGAAACATTCAGATTTTAAATAATAGTGTTAGTAATAATTTTTAAAGAAACAAATTTTTAAAATATTTTACTTTAATATCTTTATTAAAAAGATTAGATGCCAGATTCTTTGATTCTTTTCCAGGGTAGCATTTATGGCGTACACCTTTACCAATAACTTGAAAACATTTTTGACAAACTTTAAAGCAAGCAGCATTTGAACTCTTGCAAACACCAACTTTTCCTGGAATTATTTTATTTCTGTTTTATTTGTCTATTTTTATTTAAAGAATTGTTTGATGAATTTAATTCAAAATAATTAAAAAAAAAAAAGCGTAATATAGAACTTAAGATTTTAGTAGTTTCCCATTTGCAAACTTTGCATTTTTTGCAGCTCCTACTGCAGTAGAAATCGCATAAAGTTTCTTTGTTCTATTTCCGTTTAACTGATGTTGAAAGAGGTTTTCCAGCTTTAAGCAGGTACAGATTTTTTTTACACGTAAGGCATAGTCTAGCTGGATACTTCATAACCTTAATACTATATTCATTATGGCAATGCTTTACAATGAGCTTTTCCAAATTTTCTGTAACCGGAATAGACTTAGAATAGTGTTTTTAGTAAAGCAACAAGCACAGACCAAAAGTCTGTTCAACTTATGAGATTTTTAAACTTAAATTTCCTTCCTTTCTTCGATATTAAATAAGGCATTATAAAACTCTATCTGTAAATTTAACAGTTACTAAAGTATCAAGAGTAATTTTATAAATAAACTTTAATTAAATAAAAATTTAATCACCAATTTCAAACTTTGTTTAATTCTAATTAATCATCATTACCTTTAAATAACTATAAACAAATAATAAATGGTATGTAATGAAGTTAAGCTTATTTTATTCTATATATTATACTCTTTTATATAAAAATTCTAGTGTCAAAAAGACAAATGTGTCCAAAGAAGTGAAGCTAAACTTGAACATGATAGTTTTATAGGCTGGCCCCCTTTAAATGCCTTTTCTAAAAATGTGCCACCTGCAGGATTTTAATTTTTACAGTTTTGTTTAATCTAAAGGTTTCTTAAATAGAATCTATAAAAATCTTTGGGGTGTTCCAAAATCAAACCTTAAGGGTAGATTTCTGACCTGTGTGAAGCGTGCAAATCCATACTTTGTGTATATGTTATTATTACACTTTTTTTATTGACATCGTTGAATAAATAATATGCCAAGAACACATTCTTAAAAAATAAAAGGAGATATTTGCTTGTAACCAGTACACACAAAAAAGAGAAGATCAAATAAACAAAACTTTGCATTTTGTTCTTTACAATCAGCAAGTAACTCTAGTTCAGATTAAAACATTATTATTAAAATTGGCTTATTTAAATCTTTAGTTGAAGAAATAGCTAGTTGCTCTGACTGTGGAAATAATATGACAATGATTTTGTTTAGGACTAAAACTACCATATTAATAAATTGATAAATTGTAAATTTACATTGGTAAATTTACAACTTATTAATGATTATTAATTTAGTTGAGAAAAGTAAAAAAAAAATGTTTTATCAAATTGTTGCACTTATGTTCGGGGCAGATGCGTCTCAAATTTTAGGGCTTTTTGTTAACAGGCTTTAACCATCATAAGTTTTTAAAAAGCATCTTTATTTAACATAAGAATGTTTAGAGTTTTCTCCATGTCTGGTTAGCTAGCTCATACAAAGTTAGTTATATCAAGCACAAAAAAAGTCCTTACCCCTTAAAAAGTACGTACGTTTTTGAAATACGCCCTCCCCCCCCGTCCTAAACTTTTTTTTTTCAATCAAAAAGTTTATGGAAAAAAAAATAAAGTTGGAAGAGGTACCTTAGATACTTTAATACTTATATACTAGATACGACTCAAAAGCTATTTGTTTGCGGCACAGGATCCTAATTTAAAAAATGTCTGCAAATATATATGCAAATATTTATTTTAATAATGTTAAATTACAGATTAACAATGTGTTCGCTTGGTTGAGCAGTTATTGATGTAGACTGCGGCGACGGAGACCGGTGTTCGATCTCCAGTTGAGTCATGCTTTACTTTATAAGGTATTGCGATATCACTACCGAATTATTGAAGTATTAAAAAACACCGAACTCTCGGTAGTAAAGTGTAATATCAAAAAAAAAAAATTTAATCAAAAATATATTGTCCTAAATTAAAAAACTTTAGAGCATAATCATTTGACCTGAACATTTGACATTTTATTAAAATTAAGTTATGTAAATTTAAAATAATTCTCCATTAATTTTTATTAAAATTGAATTATAAAGTACAATCTCTCTAATTCGAATTTTCTTAATTCGAAAATCTCCATAATTCGATTGAATGCAAAGACACCGTGAAAAGCGCGAAAGAAAAAAATCAACTTTCTATAATTCGAAAACCTCTTCAATTCGAACTTTTATTTTTTCCCTATAAAATTGGAATTAGAGAAATTCTACTAAATTAAGTAAATTTCATAAAATATTTAATTTTCAATTATTTTTATGGTTTAATTTTTTGTTGCAGAGATTATTTCTTTTAAAAATAAAATTTACAAATCTGTCTAAAATTGTGAGAATAACAGTGTTTAATTGTTTTAAAGAAAGTGACATATTAAGAGTTGATAATGCCAAGATCAAGTCCCTATTGAAAATTCTTTCAAAACGATTTTCACGGCAAAAATGTTGCCCAATGCAGGCAGTGCCCATCAAAAATAAGCACCAAGCTAGGCAGCACCACAGAACTTTTCATCTTTTGTTTCATCTTCGAGGCTGCCACAAAGACATTTTTAACAGTATTGAAAATGTTAAAAAAAAGCGATCATCTGAAACTACAACTGAAAGAAAATTGGTGAAGCGGCGGATAAAAACGTAAGTCAAGCCCAGATTGTTGAAGGAGGTAAAAAATAAAAAAAGACATTTCTTTTTATTGCAAAGTAAAAACAAAATTTTCCTTAAATGATAAGCGACAGCTCAGAGCAGACTGCCAAATTTACCATTTACACATGTTGCTTCTGATGGTTTCAAAGATCTTATGGGTTTCACAATGCCTGAAGTTAATCATAAAGCACCTTCCACATATTCAAGGAGCAAGTTACCCATCTTATACCTAAATATAAGAGAGCCAATTTTGATTATTATGAAAAAGGATTTAGCAAATGTTGATGCTGTTGGTTTCGCAGTGGTTCTGTAGTCAATTAGAATCAATAATGCATATGCTGCTTTAATTTTGCACTAGATAAACTCCAACTATGAGCTTAAGTACTTTTTGCTTGGATGTGTCGCATTCCCCGAGCGACGCACTTGAGATAAAATTGCTCTCAAACAGACACAATCATCAGTGAAACTACTTTTAATCGAAACTGCAAAATAACGTGTGTCTCTGATAGTGCTGCTAACATGTTATCAGCAAAGAAGAAACTACTATCAAATCTCAGCAAAAGGTTTCTATGGTGTGCCTCAGATTTGAGCAACAATGCAATTTCCTTGACCCCAAATTTAAAGGTTACTTACTACCAAAATTTGGAAGAAAGATTCTTACTATTTCACAGTTGAAAAGATGTGCTTTAGGAGATGAGCAAGCTTAAAAGATGCAATATTTGCCAGCAGCAAGCTTACCTCAAGAGCAACAAGACCTTTCCCCAGCTGAGACACTCGGAAAGTGTTTTAACAAGGAGAAAACATTACGTGCAAAAGAACATTGTTAAAATTAGACGCAGTTGAAAAAGTTGTTTACATTAAACAAAACATTTCAAAAGCTATTATCAAAAAGTGGTCAGTTGAAGAAGACAAGCAGAACATTGATGGAGACTTTGGTTTGCACTTTCATTAACATTTTCTGGTTTAAATACTATTTGAAATACTATTTTAACTTTTTCTGATTCTTTAATAAATTGAAGCTCAATAAATCATTTTTTTTGTGTAATAAAATTCGTTTATTGATGTATGGCACTGATATTTTGCTGATCAGAAAATTTTGTGCCCTTTTGCTAATTTAAAGAGCTTTTTATTTTAGCAAAACCTAGCGGTAAAATTTGGAAGATTTTGAGACCCAAATGACACGTTTTGGGGGAGGGTGCTTCCGACCCATTGGCCACGGCATTGCTAAAACCTGTTTTTTGTTGGATAAATAAATAGGTTGCCTGAAATACGTTGTACTCAGGGCCAGTATATAATGGGTGGCATGTGTGCATGGGCGCCCTTAGGATTTTTTAAAGTTATAGATTAGACACTTTCATACATTTGGCATAGGTATTATTACTTAAGTTTGGAGCTTGCACAAGCTCCTAATTTAAGTATACCTATGCCAAACGTGTGAAAGTGTCCTATCTGGAACATAAAAAAAATCCTGCGAGCCCTAATGCATTTTGTGCATTGAGGAAAACTATACCCTCTAGTCCCTATACCAAACATCTTTTTATGTTGGCAAACGTTGGATGTTTAGTCAGAATTTTAACTTTTTTATTGATTAGCTGGCTAATTGCGATAAATTAGAAAATCCATGTACGTACTTTTAAATTGAATACCCCCAACTCCCCCCTTCTTTCCGATACGCTTTTATACGCTTTTTGAAGATCTTCCCCCTACCCCTATGAGCACACGTACTTTATGAACGAAAACTTGCAAAAAAATATTGAGCGAAGCAGAACGGTTTCTTGATTGGTCGGCTAAAGAAGAGCGGCGTTCCCCTCCGTTTCCCCCTACTTTAACTCCTGTATATATATATATATATATATATATATATATATATATATATATATATATATATATATATATATATATATATATATATATATACATATATATATATATATATATATATATATATATATAAATATATATATATATATATATATATATATATATATATATATATATATATATATATATATATATATATATATATATATATATATAAATATAAATATATACATATATATATATATATATATATATATATATATATATATATATATATATATATATATATATATACATAAATATGTAATAACCTCATCGCTTCCAACAAGGCTGCAAGCAACCACTATTAGAGTTGAAAGTTACTGGAAGACAAAAGGTGAAGTTTATAGAGCAAGATAACGATTGACAGACGACTTAAAAGATTGTAAGTTATATGAATTAGGAAAGAAAGATGAAGGAAGCACCAAAAAACTGATGTTCGAGGAAAAATATAATAAGGAATACGAATTTTTGGAACACCTAGGAGCAGTGGCAGAAAAGGTATGAGACTTAACGGAATGACAAGTAATACAAGAATGAAGTTTAGTAGATGGCACAAGAGACGTTAGCTCTTTAGAGCAGTGCCTGTTATAGTATCTATACTAAAGAGAAAGAAAAGCAACACTACGACGATGTGAAAATGGTTGAAGGTTGGCTGCAAGAGCAAGTCTAACTATGTTTACAATGCGTTTTTGTACCTTATCTATAAGAAAAAGGGCATCATTGCTAGATCGCCCCAGATATGGCAACAGTATCTTATACAACGACGGTTTTGAGATTTATAGAGATAAAGAATAGAATCCTGAGTAAAAAGCAAGCACGATAAAGATATGCAACCTTAGCAGATGCTTTTTTTGCAATGGCTTCCGAGAAAAAGAGAAGTAAGATCTAATTTTAGAAGCTGAAGGGAAGATGATTTAAGGAGTACATTACCGTTCATAAATATAGGAAAAGGTAAATTATTGCGATAACGATTAGCTGAAAAAAATTGAGCTTCATTTTCAAGCTCAAAATGCCCCATCCAAGCAATCAGAGAGCGTTGGTTTCTTATCATGACAAGAACAAATGGTAGCGAACAATGCTACCTTTGATGTGAGAATATCTGGAAAATTGTTAATGTAAATTAAAAAGAGTATAGGGCTAAGAATAGAGCTTTGAGGAACCCCTGAAGTTACAGGATATGAAGAAGAGTGATGTCCATCGAGGTGTATATATATATATATATATATATATATACACTAGGCTACGCAGACATATAATTTAGATAAAATTTTAAAAGTATATAATAAATAAAAGACTTTAAATACGGAAATAAGTGCTACAGATCAAATCTTTCCGATATGCAATATTCAAGTGGAAGTAAAACTATAAAACTTGATATACGTTTTAATATGTTTTAACATAATTTGAAGGTCACGTAAGTTAGATATTTACATGCACTTTCTTTCACTTTTTATATAAAAAAAATGTTACAACTCTTTCTCGCTATTACCTCGGTTGCAATGGCTGCCAAGAGTACTGTGTCAAACACGCTCGAATGAGCACTGCTATTAAGTATTGCATTTACTGCAGTAACAATAAATTTAGAAATAGACAACATTTTGATTTAAAATGATTTCAAATGTGTTTTGAATCTTTTTGAATGAATAAAAGAGAGAGAGAGAGAGAGAGAGAGAGAGAGAGAGAGAGATGGAGAGAGAGAGAGAAAGACATGCAAACAAATAATCTGGATTTTTGATTTTTTAATATATTATCATATATAAGCATGTGTAGATAAAGAGATATACAAAATAAGAGAGATACCCTAGATTATTATTCGCTATGTGCATATACTGCTTGCTGCATATGCTGCTCCAAAAAAACCTAAACTAATAAATAAAGTACTGCAAAAAACGAAATTTGTAAAAAAAAAAAGATCTTTTTGCAAAAATCTAGAGTAGGCGCAAGGCCCCCTCTGTACTCCCGTTGTCGTAGCCCTTGGTAAACATTTTCAAATCATTTTTTATTTTCTGAATAAGTTATTTTATTAAAGATATTTATTTTTTTTCTCATCAAAATTAGCAATAAAATCATATCATAATAAAATTTTGGAACAAAAAAAAAAGTGAAATCGGAACAGTATTTCGGAACGGAGGGAGTATTACAATATGTAGGCGTATATATATACTACTAATAATAGGTATGTGGCACTATCATTTAAACTATGTAACAAATTTTCAATTTTGTTTTTTTTCCTGGATTAAAAGTGTGTTTTCATAATCCGTTAGGTTTAAAACATAAAGGGGTTCGTTTTTATTCTAGAAAAACTTTGCTTCTGTGACAGGGACAATGAAATTTGGAAAATCACGTGTTTTCGAGAAAATTCTCGATTAGTTTTCAATGCCGAGCTTTCTCCTATTAAACTCCTGAACTGCTAAAGTTATTCAGATGTTTCTGCAATTCTCCTAAACACTTTAGAACGTTCAAAAAACTTCCAAAACATTTAAGAAACTCTTAGATTTTTCTAGAACTTTCTTAAACGTTCAAAAGGTAGCTGTACAACTAAAAAAGCACAGGTATCTCAAAGGTTCCAAGATTCCAGTTTGTGTTATTGCAGACTGAAAGAATAACAATTCATAGTTAAATAGAGATTCTTAGTTTATATGACATCAAGAGGTTGTTTGCATCCAGCTGATTTATTCCGCTACGAGTGCAAATAATTCAATTTAATATATTCTGAAATAAGTTGTAAAATTTCAAGGACTTTTATAAATAGTACAAGCACTAATCTAAAGTGAAAAACTGCAACATTACAATAAAAATGATCATAATAACAATCTCAACAAGAAAGGTATATGTGGCCCACATGTGGTCATAGTGCTTTTGTATGGATTAAAAGTTCAAAAATATATTTCAGTTAATGAATGACGTATTTGATAAAGATATGTGTGGCCCACTTGTGGAACACATAATGCGGTTCACATAACTATTCCACTTAATGTGGCATAATCCTTAAATAAATACGTACTATATTTGATGTGGCTATCATATGGGCCATACATATAAAATTCACGATCTTGCCTTATTTTGAATTTTAAATTTTAACCTATTGTAATAATTCTATCGCAATGCATTGTAAACTTTAGAATATTCCATGGTATCATGTGGCTTACCGTTTTGATAACTTTCAATTTATAACTGTTGTAAGTATGTTTGAGCGATAAAAATAAATATATATAAAAGAAAAAGTGTAAATATATAAAATAAAAAACAAAAACCTAGGTGTGTTAAGACTTTTACTTATTTTAATATGCAATTTGTTATCATTACTAAACTATGTTTTTTTTAATGTGATTTTATGTGTGATTTAAATTATATAACGGCATATTGTTAAAATAATATAACTTAAAACTATATTACTAATATTACTTACCGACGGGGGTGTGTGTGGGATGGACACCCCTCCCCGCAGATTTACAAAATTCTCTCGGTTTTTGTCGGAAAATTTGAAGATTTGGGACTCTGTCAGTTAGAACTGAAATTTGGCTTCAAAAAAAAAAAAAAAAAAAAAAAACTTTTACTGTAAAGTTAGCTTTTTTCCCTTGCATATCCTCCCCCCCCCCCCCCCCACCAAGTCTTCGTCGTTCGGTACGGCCCTGCTTATATATAAGTATACAATATATATTATAAAAATCTATAAATGTTTATAATTTTGTAAAAAAAAAATAAAAAGTTTCAGTGGTTTTGTAATTAATATATTAGAGAATTGTTGTTCTAAATAAACTTTCCATAAAATTTGTAAATCAGAGTAATACTTCCGCAATGAAATTCTTCGTGTAACCTTTTGTTTCGTAAACAATAAAAAAAAACGACATCAAGACTGTACTTAAACGCTTAATCTTTATACGTTGACGCAAACAGATACGTTTATAATAATTTAAAAATATAGTATTTTAAAGGTTCGCAAGAAAAACATTAAAAATGGCGCAACGTAACGGCAAATAACAACTTTATTAAATGAATGGGGAGTACTACAAGAATGAATGGAGTTATACAGCTAATAAAACTTTAAACTTTAGTTAGTTAGTAAACAATTTTTTTGATTTTTTTTAAATTGTTTTAGTTGTCTTTTTTATCAAATGTCGTGTTATGACTTAAAGCAAAAAAAGAAGCTTAAACTAACATACGCTTTTAAAATCAAGTGGTTCTATTAAATTACCGAGTTTTATTAAACCTTTTGTTGAATAATTGCAATTACTAATGGTTAAAAATTTGCAACATATCCCTAGAATAATTCATTTTTTAATGTTTTAATAATTATCATTTCAGTGAATTTTGTTGTTTTTTTATCCAGTGAAACTTGTTTTTTTTAATTGTCGGTTACAAGCATACTCCCGAGACGACTTGAAATTGCTTATGTTTACGGCTCGATGAACTTATACTTCCATGACTTAACGAATACAAATTTATAGTTGTACTTAAACAACGTTATATTTTAAAATAGCGCAAATTTCCGCAACTGCAAATAAATTGTATAGTAATGCGTCACTAAAAATAAGTATAGGTAAACAAACGCACTTTTTAATTGAGGCGTATTATATTTTTTGCATTAATTTAAATTTTTTGAACTAAAAAAATAGGTTTTAAGAAATAAACTACCTGGAAAAAATCCCCCCGAAACAATCCCCAAGGAAAATCCCCCGAAAAAAAAATCCCCCAGGAAAAAATACCCCCCAAAAAAATTCTTGGTTTCAAATTAAAAAAATATATATCGGAGCTTTTGTTTGTTAAGAATTTATCTAAAGCCAAATAAGTTGCAACATTAACAAGAATCGGGAATTGCAACTTTCATATTTTGCATATTCAAGGGGTGAATTAAGTAAAAATTCCGTAAAAAATTCTGGTCTTTAAATTTCTAGTTTCTTGTAAAACTGTTACGAATGGTCCGAAAAAAATGCGCAAAAATGGTTTTCAAGAAAAATAAAATTTAAAAACCAGAAATGTTTACGGAATTTTTAACTCGCCCTTGATCTTATAGTTTTATGGTTTAATTAAGGCACATAAAGTTAGTTTTTTGATGATTAACTACCGTAATACATTCTTACAAGTTTAATTAAGTTACTTTAAAATCCCGTTCTTAAATAAATTGAATGATCTTTAAAAATTTTAAACGCTTTTAAGATTTTATAAACCCACATGTTTTTAAAACATCAACCTATAATTTTTGATCGACAGTATTATGAATTTCATTACTAAATTGCTTAATTGTAATGCGATTTGATATATTAGTATATTTAATATATTAATATATGTTAATATATTAAATATACTCTTACTTAGTGTGTTTTTAGCGGGATAAACATTAAAGGCACATATGAAACGCAACAACGCCATCCCATAAAGGAGAGTGGTCACGGTCGTTTAGATGTGGAAAGTTATTATACGCAAGCGCAGTGACAAATTCAAATATTATAATTTTAAAGATGGTGACGGCCTTTAGATACCAAAATTTTTTCTGAGTAGCAACAATATTTTTAAAGTTTTACTTAGTAGTTATTATTTGCATATTTTTGATAGAATGAAATAATAATAAAGATAATTGAATTGTTGATTCAAAAATGATAAAAACAATATAAAGATGTTTAAATATATAAAAAGCTGTGATTCTCTGCTACATTTATCTAGGTATGTGGATTGAAAATTTTAAATTGATCAAAGGTTAGATTGTTATATATCATTAGAAAGTGCTTCAATACAGTATTTCAAAGGTGAAAAAATTATTAAAATCGGACTATTGTACAAAAAGTTATGACGTTTTTAGTCGCAAATTTTTGATATATGGATTTGTTGAAGAAACTGTGGTCAAAATTTAATTTTTCTTTACTTAAATTGTTATAACTTTGTCAATTCTTGTCTAAATACCTATAACTTAGTATCAAAAGATAGGTGTAACTGTGGGCTACAAATTTATAACATCGTCCACCTATTAAGCATTTCCTGGGGGCTAGAGGGGGTGCCAAACCACCACCTTTACCCTAAAAATAAGCATATTTCTTTCAATAAAAAGTGTTTTTTTTCAACTAACGGTTATTTTTTTTATACAAAAAATTGCTATAATTTTATTCCAGACCATCAATGATTGATGTTTATTGAAGTTGGTGGTGGATATGGTGGTGATGGTTTAACACACCCTAATTTCAAAAATATTAAATTCTCTAATTATAAATAAATAAATATTTCTATATTTAATAAAATAAGTGAAACTAGTATACAGTATAAAAAACATAAAAATTTTTTTTGCTACAAGAAATTCATTTATTGGTGGTGTGCTTATTGACTTGTGGGAGGGGCGTGTGCCCCCCCCCCCCAACCTAAAAAAATAAATAAGTAAAATAGATAAATCTTTATAATAACAATCATAATTATTTTAAAATAAGTTAACAATTTAAAACCTGAATTAGGCTTTTTGCACCAAGTATAACCTACAAGCTAAAGATAAAGACCACAACTGAGCCTACTTTTGAAAAAAAAGTCTTTCCGCTGCTATTCGTAAATTTTGGTTAAGTTGAGAAGTTTGTTAAATAGGGTGGTAATGGTTACCCACAACCTACAATAAAAAGATGTTGAATTCTTAAAAATAATTGTATCTTTAACAAACAAAATAAATTAGTATATTTCATTTTTTGATATTTCATTAAATATATTTTATTTCATTACCAAATATATCAGTGTTGTATCCTATAAAAAAATGTAACAATCAATTTTATATTGTTCTGTATTAAAACATTTTAGATATCCTAAGTTTAAATAGTTGTCTTAGCTTTTAGTAAACAATTAAAATAGTCAATTTCATAAATGGAACACTATAATAATCATTTGTAACAATAGACACCACGTGAAGATAAGCCAGAGCTGCCTATCAAAATATTTTGCAAGTCACAACACTTGTGCAAAGGTCATTCCAAGTCAAATACTTTTATTCTTCTCTAAAAACATTTATAAAAAAAAGTAAAACAAAAACATATGGTTTAATACCAGGCATAAATGACTTGATATGACTACTTCTTCAAGTTATATTACTTACAATACCTTTATACAAGTTTCATCATATGCCGTATCTGTTTTGTAAGTTTTATCACTTGCAGTATCTATTTTTAAAGCTTAATTACAAGTAATATCATAAGTTGTTACATATTACACTTCAAAAAAAAATCAACTCTCCTAGTCCAACATCAGCGGAAGCTGATTTTTTTTCATGTTGTAGTCAACAGCTTCAGTATCAGTATTACCTTTATTCCAGTAAGAAATTAGGCAAACTTTGTCTTGTTTTGTTTTATCAAGTTTTTCTTCTCTACCATCATACATGACATACTTCGAATACTTACTATTGTACCATTCATGGCAAAGTTTTTGCCCAACAATTCTATCTGACATTACATTATCTTAGTCATGACGTTGTTTGATAGACAATGTATTTAAACACTTTATTTCATTGTAAAAGAGTTCAAGCAACTGTTATTTTAACTTTCTTTTGTCTTTTTCATCCATTTTTTGGCATTTGCATACATGTTTTTTTGAAATATCTGCTCATATATCATTATGCTTCATTTGATTTATCATCTCTTTTTATGGGTTTCTGAATAGATCACATAACTATATTTTTATGGGTTTCTGAATAGACCACATAACTATACTTTTATGGGTTTCTGAATAGACCACATAACTATATTTTTATGGATTTCTGAATCGACCACATAACTACATTTTTATGGGTTTCTGAATCGACCATATAACTATATTTTTATGGGTTTCTGAATCAACCACATAACTACATTTTTATGGGTTTCTGAATCGACCACATAACTATATTTTCTCTAGATAATTGATCTAAACTTTCTAGGTAATTTAAATTGTATGAAACATAACAAACTGTTGCATTAGGTGATCTTTCTTCAGCCTCACTAAACATTCCCATTAACTCTTCACTATTTATATCGTGCTGCCTTGCACATGCTACTTCCTCCTTGAGAGTCTGGTATAGAAAGTGAGAAATATCTCTTACATTGATGAGTTATGACGTCTCCTACAGCAATAAGACAAGCAAAAGTCATATTAATAAAGTGTTCATCAATCAAACAAAACATTTTTTATTGGATCTAAAATATTTGGTTCAAGGTCATTTTAAAAAGTGAACTTGGATTTGATTTAGAATCTGCAATTTTTAGTAAAATATTTTTTAATACCAGGATTCCACTATAATGGTCAAAATTTGCCTCCTCAACAGTCACACAAAATTTTGTCATCCAGGCTGGAAACTGGATGACAAAGTTTTATGTGACTTTGAGGAGGTGGTTTTCCAAATAATGCAAGCACACATTTTTGCTTTAGAGCTGTTTTGTTACAAAATACTGCTCTAAGAACTTTTTGTATAGTTCTGCATATTACTGTTCCAATGGTTAAAAAATGCTCAAACTCATTAAATGTTTTATAAAAATAAAACAAGTATGAAAATAAATATGAAGACGATTTCCTCGATACCTTGGAATGATACCTTGTGGTAGTTTTTGATCATCTAAAAACTAACGAATCTTTTTGAATCACCTTTGCCATGTTTAAACCTCAACTTGTTCATAGCCAAAACTATTTTAAATGCCATACAATCATACCCAGCCATGAGGTAGCAATTATATCAAGAGCGTGTAAATGGCAGTTTAGCTCATTCAAACTTTCCCCTTAAATGTCACACAGTTTGCTTATGGTAAGATGGTTAATTGCAACTTTGGCTGACATTGCGTTTGATATATTTGAGATGATTGATTGATCACTATCATTAAAAGATGCTAAATGAAAATCTAAATAAAAGTTAGATGATCAACTGCTTTTCATATATGCAAGCAAATATTCGTAACTAGCTATAAGCATTTTATTTGCCTTAATATTATGTACAACTTTAACTTATTTTAGCTTTTAAAGTTCTGAAATTTTTATTGCTTTTTTTTAAGCTTTAAGATTGCATATTATCTTACTGTAATAATATGTTTGCAAATTTTGTTTAAGATCTCTAAGTTCAGCTCTTAAAACTTTAACAACTTGTTTCTTTTATGTAATTTTTGTCTCAGTACTTTCAACTTGTATGCCATGCTTTTTAATTTTGCCATCACTATTACTAATTTATTTCAATACTTGCTGGATGTAACAGCAAGCTGAGAAGTTAAATAGGACAATCTGGTATTCAAACCTTTTTTTTCTAGGGCTTATTTCTCCTCTTGATTCATGCCTATTCATTGTTAACAGAATGTTTGGAAAATAAAGGCTTGTGATTTAGTGGTGATAAATTACTTATGTGCTCAAGAGGTGAATTATCTAAACTACTTAAAACAGTAGTAAGAGAACTACTTGGAGGGACA
>NC_061160.1:48205872-48278372 GCF_022113875.1 Hydra vulgaris | reverse complement strand
TAAAAATTAGAAAAATAGCTCGTTGTCAATGAGAATTTTTTTTATATTCGTTATCCGTAGCCATTTTTAAAACTTTTAAAATATGCAAACTTTACTGCGCTTGCGTATAATAACTTTCCACTTATTTAGTAAGTCTGAACGACCGTTTGGTAAATATATGGCTAACATGTGCTTCCCACACGTGGGCCACATAAAACTTTCACGCACAAATGAAGCGTGACGTTCGTTCTTATTTAGTGTGGTTTTAGTGGGATAAATATTATAGCCACATATAGGACGCTTCAACGCCATCCCATAAAGAAGAGTGGTAAGCATATGGTTAGCATGCAAATGCCATATATGGCCCACATTAAAATTTCTTGTCGGGATAACAATAATAACAATAATAATAGTAATGATAATAGTTATAGAAATAATATTAACAATAATTATAAGATGACGATAAGAGGAATATTATTAGTAACAATACTAACAATAAAAATATTAGATAATTACCGGTTTTTACATCCATTTAAAACAATCATGACAACCATTTAAAAAAACCATGACATACCGCGACAATCAATTAAAACAATGTGATTTTTAATTGATTTTCAATTAAAACATTTAACGCATGCGCAATCTCAACATTCTATATTATTTAAAAAAAAAGGTTTTCTTTATATTTTTTTTATTCGATTTTTTAAAAAAATTTAAATTTTTATTTTATTTAAAATATAATGTTTATTTTCCAATTAATGTCGAGGTATGTCATCTGACCTAAGACACGCTTCGAAAAAGCTTTCGCAGTGTGTGTAATAGTTTGATAAGTTAACATTAGGAATAGATAAGCATGTCTTACGCATTCTTGAAATTAGTTCATTTCTTCCAGCTGGAGCCGTATTTCTTCACACTTAAGATAAAAAAAAATCTCTTCACACGAATTCAAGAATGGTGAATATGGTGGCAATTATTTTACTTGAATGTTCTGAGCACTCATCTCAATATTATGATGGATTCTGACATTATCCATCACCAGGGTGAATTCTTCCTCTGTCCCCAAAACTCGTACAATATATTCTTGAAACAAAACTGTGTTGACTGACACACTGACAGCTTCGCAGTGAATAATATTTAATCCATTATATTGGCCAATATCATCGAAACGTTACGTTGCCTAGGGTGAATGATCGGGTTTGGTGTTACTCCTCTTCTTGCCCATGAATGACTGCGAAACATGCTTAAATTAAATGAACTTTCATCAATAAAAACAATATTTCGATAGCGATTAATAGGCGAGATTGAAGTTTACCACCTAACATTCAATATGAAGATTTTTTACATCATTGTCGTTTCTTCTTTCATAAATTGGTCGAGTAATTTTATATGTGTATCCAAGATTGGTCACCCATCTCCAGACAGTTTTAATTGATACATTTACATTTAAAGCATATTTAATTTCAACTATAGTTGTCGTTGTGTTATCGTTTATAAGCTCTTCAATTCTTCTTCTAATCTCTTCATTATAAATAACGTGACGAGCGCCACCTCTAGAACCAGGAAGTGTTGAATTCGTTCGATTGTACCTTCTTAAAATTGATTGTATTGTGTTTCGATTGACTCCTGTTAACGATGAAGCTTCAGATTGAGTTTTTCCTTGATCAACGACCAATCTCAAAACAAATTTTCGCTTATTTTGGAAAACAGAATTTCGCTGCATGTTTTAATGAAAATCTAATATCCTCATGCACTAAATATTTTAATAGGAAATCATGGTTGTTTTAATTATCATCATGCATGTTTTAATTGAACATCATGGTTGTTTTGCCAATACAGTATGTGTATAAAAAATATGTAAAAAAATATGGTTTTGCATCCATTTAAAACAAACGTAACATCTATTCAAATTTAAAATAAATTCCATTAAATTAAAATAAATTAATATAATTTTAATAAAAATAAATTTATATAATATTAGATAAATAAATATATAAAAAAGACCTTTTTTAAAAAATAATATAGAATGTTGAGATTGCGCATGCGTTAAATGTTTTAATTGAAAATCACGATTGTTTTAATTGAAAATCACATTGTTTTAATTGATTGTCGCGGTGTTTTAAATGGTTGTCATGTTTGTTTTAAATGGATGTAAAAACCGGTATAGCAATAATAGTGATAATAACAACTATATAGTATAAGTAGTAAATAAACTTAAGAATAAATTAAAAAAAGCAATAATAATACTTATTAAGTTATAAATAAAAATAATAAGTTACTAATAAAGGTAGAAGAATATTGTTAATCTCAATACTAGCAATAACAATAAAAATATAAGAACAAAAAGTTAATAATAAAATTATCAAGAGATAGTAGTTGGTATCAAGAGAGTAGTAATAATAACACCATAACAACATATTTCAGAGGCTTCAGATATAATATCTTGCTAAAAAATAGTTAAAAAGACAGTTTTTGAAATTAGTAATTGAGTCAATTGATTTTAATGGTGAAGGTAGACTGTTCCATGACACTTTTACATTACACTTTGGTATTTTATGAATTTTAGACCATATTTTACAGAAGAATGATTTGGCACATAAAGATTATAGCTATTAGCAGATCGTAGATGATAGCAACAGCTTTCTCTAACAGTAAAAAAATTTGTAAATGTGCTGGGGAGGCATTTTTGTTTATGATAGAAGACAAAATAGCAATTTAATAGTTGAACTAGATCATCAATTTTGAGTATTTTGGATAAAAAATAAAGATGATCGGAGTTAGAATGATAATACTGAAAACATATTATTTTTAATGCTTTGTTTTGTAAGTTGGATAATCTTAAAATTTCTTGGGTACGGATTAGTCCCCAAACTTGACACGCATACCTAAGATGTGATCCAAAAATGGCATGGTATATATTAATAAGAGTTTCAAGATTGACATAATGACGAATTTTAGCTAACATCCCGTTTGATCTACATAGAGATCAAAAAAAAAGAAAAAGTGTTCCGTGGAATCAATTCGTAAAATGTGCGAGGCCTACAAGACATAATTTGGCGTGTCGTTCGGGAACCAAGACAATTCAGGGGCACCACATTTCACATGCGAATATTGCAAGAAAACACTTGAAAGTAAATCAAAAAGTCACGGATCAGAAAAAGCGGCATCAAAAACTCTCCAAACTCCTCTGCTGACTCACTCTGTGCATCTAAGGATGATTACACCAATATCAAAATCTTACTGAGTGCATTAAAGTATGACAACTGCGAATGGGAGGTCAATGGTGACTTTAAAATGGTATCATTCCTTATGAGTCTTCAAGTAGGTTTTACGAAATTTTCTTCTTCATAAGGACAGTATAATGAAAACATGGTTGGGGACTAAATTTGGGAACATCTTCGAGAGAGTGATTCACAACTGTACAATTGTAAATCTAGAAAATCTAAACATTTTTGAATCTTGTTGAGTGGTTTCCGATTATATTTGTCTATTTCTTGTGCAGTTTTTATTTTTACCAGATGAAATGAAAAAAAAATTGTTCTATTTTCAAAAAAAACAAGTTTTCTTCGTGCTATTGCCGTGTGCGCAAAGTTTGTTCATTTTTTCACATAATTTAGACATAAGCAGCTAAAATATAACACTTTGACAGGAACAAAAATTGTGTCACATAGTGTTTTATAACAAAGTTGTTTTATGTATAATATTATCAAATTTTGGGAATTAAAAGTGGATGGAGCAGATTGTCGTATTAGTGTTTTTTGAAACTATTGGTGCCACCACTGGTCTCCGTATTAACATCAGTTATATAATTTATATCTTCATTAACATTTTAGTTGTGACTTTACTTTAGTTTAGTGATCATTTAAAAATGTTTTCAAAATGTTGATGATAATATACAAAAAAAAAAGGTTTTTTGATTGTTAAACGATTTGTTTAGATCATTTTGATTTCATTGATTTAAGCAAAAATTAAGTTAGTATTTCCATTTTTAATTATTATTTTTAGTATTTTACTATTTAACTTTGCTCTTTTTATTCAATCTTTACTCTTTTTATTTGAATATATTATCTTTCACTCACTTTCATTCAATAATTTTTGTGAAAGTGAGTGAAATCTTTGTTATGACATAAATATAATCTTTGTTATGATATAAATATAATTGTAGTAATTCAAAATAAGATTATTACACTAAATAATGACACCAATTATGTGTTAAATAAAATTTCTTATACAACTGTGTCCTAGATAATAACATTTTTTTAAAAAATAGTTCAACATGAACTTTATTCTGCTTTTTATTTACAGTTAATAAAATTTTAATTAAAATTGAAAACTTTGTTATTGGTTTACCATTCATTTGTTGTAAAAAGTACTAGTGATATTTTTTACTCAAGCTTATAGCTTTTCTGTTTTCATTTTTTAGAAAAACATAAGTTATCTGATTGCTAATTAAAGAATGAGAAAAGTTGAGACAAGTAATGCTCAAACATAATACTGTTTTTAGATAAAATTAAATTTTAATCGCTAGGTTAGAAAATGATATGACCCAAATAGTCATACCATTTTCTAACAATCTGATTCTATTATCACATCTCCCAGGTCTACGTAACTGGACACCTCTGTTGGTCACCTTTTGCGATCACTGTGTCTCATAAACGGTTAAAAATTTATTTTGATCCATATGGTATAAAAGTAGTCGATTCCAAATAAATGAAAGTTAGAATAATAAATTCCAAATAAATATTAGAATGCTTTCGTAAGAATATAAATCTCTAGGAATGCTTTCAGAGAGACTTTATATGGTATTCGCTTCTTTATCCAATTTGGGATTAATATATGTATTTTTGATTTTTTACATATGTGATGTTTTCCACCCACAGCTCGTGTAAGATTGACCATAAACATTACAACGTTTTTGTGTAAGATTGAACATAAACTATTACAACGAAGTTCTCGAAAACTTAAAAAAAAGTTAAATAGTTAGTTTATTTTTAAAAAAATTGCTATTAGTATATATATTTAAAGTTAATATTAAAAATATTTTCTGTTCTTTTGCTATTTACACGCTATCTTTTGGTTACAATACAATTTTACATAATAACCTTAATTAGCCTACATATGTATATTAAAAATAAATTTTCTTAAAATTTAACTTTTGTTTATTAAAGACCAAAATAAATAAGATCTTAATAACCTCAACTTGAAGTTTTATGTTCAAAAATCTCAAGAAATCTCAGTAGAGAAATATTAAATATAAATTACCACATAAATACTCTAAATAATGTTAAAGTGATGTTATAAAAGTATAACCAACATTATATTGGTAAAGTATAACATTTAAATTTTAACTATTTTTTTCTTTGCTTTATTTATTATCATCATATTACTATTCTTAGAAATAGAACCTTTTCAGCAATATAAATGGCCAGTTAACTCTACACATGGATACAGGTATAGATACAGGAGAGTTAACATAAGAGCAATATTTAAAAGGTTTTTATATAAGGTAAAAAGACATAAATATGTTACTAATACTATTTCAGAAAGTTAATGTTTGTTAATGTTTGTTTGATTATGTTGCTGAATGCTGTTTTGGAAAAAAAATGATATATCCTACTAAGACAAAATAAATAATTTTGTGAATTCTTCACTTAACTATATATATATATATATATATATATATGTCACGTGTAAAAACAAATTCCGATTTTCAAGGAAAATATAATTTTATATTGTAAAATGTCAACTGGTTTTACTTGCAAAGATGTTTACTTGTCATTTGAAGATTCATAAGGGAGGCGGAGACGCATTAGAATGTGGTTCTTATAGAGGAATCAAATTGCTAGACCAGGTTATGATGATTTTAGAAAAAATTATTGAAAGCAAAATAATGAGCAGTGTATTTATCAATAACATTCAGTTGGTTTGAGGCTAGGAAAAGGAATGACAGATGTTATTGTTATTGTAAGGCCAGTTTAAAAAAGATTTTTGGAAAGGAAAAAAGATCTGTGGATGGCATTTATTGACCTAGCTTTTGACAGAGTTCCAATTGAGGTGGTGTGGTGGATTTTAAGGTATTTAGGTATTGAAGAATGGCTAGTGACTTTCTAGTGTTATGATGTATGGCAGTGAAACATGGGCAATAAAGGTTGATGATGTTCAGCGTTTAGAAAAGACAGAAAGTATGATGATTACATGGATGTGTAGTGTGATTCTAAAAGACCAGAAAAACAGTGATGATCTAAAAAAAAAAAAATTATTAAAATATTTCTCATTTCTCTATGTATTCATACATATATACTTAATTTATTTGTATAATTATAGTTTATTTTTTTATCAGTATATAATATAAAATGTATTTTAGATGTATTTAGTTTTGACAGATGCAGACAATAATTTGCAAGGGCTTTTTTTTCAAGATTTTTTTATGCACAGTGCCTACAACACATATCCTGAGTTTTTATGCATGGATGCGACATATAAATTGTTAGAAATTTGACTGCCTGTTTATATTCTGCTGTGCGAAGATGGAGCTGGTTGGTTTCAATTATTTATTAATCAAAGTTTTGATGTATATAATTAGTTGGATGGTAAAGATTCATAAGGGAGGCGGAGACGCATTAACTAAATATGATGTTCACGCCGTGAACATCATATTTAGTTATGCCTAATTTACATTCACTTTTTTGTATAGGTGAAAGTGAAATAGCTGCTGTAGAAGGTGAAAGTGAAATAGCTGCTGTATATATATATATATATATATATATATATATATATATATATATATATATATATATATATATATATATATATATATATATATATATATATATATATATATGTGTATATATATGTGTATATATATATATATATATATATATATATATATATATATATATATATATATATGTATATATATACACACACACACACACATATATATATATATATATATATATATATATATATATATATATATATATATATATATATATATATATATATATATATATATATATATATATATATATATATATATATGTGTGTGTATGTATTTCTCTCTTTATGATTTTTTTATTATTTGTTTTAAAGTTGGTTTGTTGAAAGATTTAAGAGTTTCAATATTGCTTGGCCAAAGGCAAATGTCTTCATGACAGACAAAGACTTAACAGAAAGAGAGATTTTACGTAGTGCTTTTCCTGGGGTTTCTCTATTACTCTGCTTATTTCACACCATGAGGTAATATTAATTACCCAGAAGTGACTAGCGCTAGATTAATGGATAATGTTTCCTTCTGATTTTTAACTTGATTGTTACAGCGCTCGAAATAGTTTTTCAAAGTTTGCCGATCAAATGTAATTTTTCACAAAAACAGGTTATTTTTCCTTCGATTTTTCAAAATTTCCCTAAAAATAGCCGATCATTGATCGTTGATCGGCTGTTATTTCGAGCACTGTTGTTAATTTTTATCTGTAAATATGGATTATATAAAATCTTATAAACTTTCTTTTTTAATTGTTTTGTTAAGCCAACATCACACTTTTGTTTACAGAACTTTCAATCGTGAGATTACAACTTCCAAACTTGGAATAACAAGCGGTGAACAGACTTTATCTTTAGAACTTATTCAGAAATTGGCTTACGCTACATCAGAAGAAGTTTATGATGAACTATATAGATTATTTATTTCATCTTCTCCAACTACTGTTGTAGATTATTTTAACAAGAACTGGCATAATATTCGTGTTGATTGGGTTCTTGGTTTAAATTTTGCTAGTGGAAATTTCATGAACAGCACCAACAACCGCCTTGAAAATTTCAATGGCAAATTAAAAAAAGTGATTGACTGCAACAGTTCCTTAGAAAATTTCCTGGATAAATGTTATGTTGTTCTAGCATCAATGCATAACGAGAGAGATCATTAATTTAAGACTATTTTTCAAATGCAAAAAGTTCTGGTTGACATGTTTGATCCCAACTCAGCAGAGGCAGCATATAAGAAAGTTCTAACATTGTACGCAGCTCAACATGTTTTAAAGCAAATGAGCTTGCGCGGAGACATTAATTTGTTACAAAGAGAAAATGAATACTTTATGGTAAACACCGCTGTAGGTCTGCATACAGTGACTTGGAATTTTTGTTCAAGTATGTTTAGAAAGTCAATGCACTTACCTTGTAGACATATTTTTGCTGCCCGCCAATTCCTTAGAATAAATTTATTTGATATTGACTTATGTGCTGAACGCTGGACATTAAAGTACTATCGGCAGCATCAACGAGCTTTTAATAGTCCTATAATGGCTGATGAGTTGAGATCTGTAGAGTTTCATGTAGCTCCTAAAAAAAAGCTCCTTTCTCAGCATGAGAAGTTTAAACTTGCTCTACAGGAAACATCATTTCTTGCTACCCTTGTTTCTGAATCCACTGGACTTTTGAACAACGTCTTTTACAAGCTCTAAAAAAAGGTTGGACTGATGGAAAGGTCATGTTAGTTAATGAACTTATTGATGTGGACATTTGTTCATCAAAAACAGAAAGTACATTACCTAGTGCATTAACTATAGTTACAGAATCTCCAATAAATTCATTGGGATGTGTATCTGGAGATAATGGTGTAAACACTTCAGTAGCACCGTTAGTAGGCAGTAATAAAAATGTTTTAAGCACTAAAAAAAATGTTTCACAATTAACTACAGAGTATGCAATTGATAACTACAGCATTTTATTAGAGGAAGCTATTATTTCTGAAAAAACTCAACATGAAGAGTTAACATCTGTGAAGAATTATGCAGGTGCAAGTTTAAATTGTTTCTCCTATTAAATATATCTTTATTAAAATACAAATAAATCAACAAATTTAATATTTTCACACTTTAAAAACCATAAATTTCTTGTAGAGTCTCACCTGAACAGGATTCGGGTGCCGAAACATGTTTCTTGATGTGGACGACCTAAAGGTTCTACTCTGACCACTATTGGTTTGCCAAAAAAGCGACAACCTAATTTGTATGAAAAAAGAGTACCTTTTTTGAAATTACATCCATCAAAAAGACATGCTAGTATGTATAAAAGATGCAGATGTTTTTTTTATTAGTATTTCTATTATATAATGTACTTGTTAATTAATCATTTTTAACTAACCAAATATTAAAACTTTGTATTTAGTGATGCTGGGTTGGTTTTTAAAACCAGATGATGTCCATAAAGCTCTTTCTGGAATTCTCATTGAAAGTAATTGTATTGAAAAAAGAGTCAATCATATCTCATCTGCTATTCTTGATGAAAGTGCTGGAGGAGCTCTTTTGTCGCTACAAGGGTATTTTACCCCAGATGGATGGAAAGTGCTCCATGAACTAATTGATACCAAATCTCGTCAAAAAGTTTGGCCTTGTGCTGTGTGCCAAAAAAGCACTTGCTTGGTTAATGACATTGGGGACTCAGTAGGATGTGATTCATGCTTTTTGTGGTTTCACAAAAAATGTGTTGGTCAGAAAGAAGGAAATCTTCTAAAATCAAAATACTGGTTTTGTCATTCTTGTTAGAATATTTTTTTATTAATGAAATATAGTTATACTTGACTATATTATATTTGGTATCAAGTGCTTAACTCATATGTTATAAACAACATCAGATGTTTTATTTTACTATTATATTTTAAGTGTAATGGATTTTTTACACATTGATAGTTACAAATTGTGTATTGAGAGCCCTCAGGTTGTATGTTAATTTATAGGTTTTTCAGGTCAACTGCTTCCTTCACTTATTCCTTAATCTTAAACTCAACTAAATTTTTGTAATCTAAATATAAATAGACCGCTTAAGATTTAACACCAGCGCGAAAACAAAATACAGAAAAAGTAAAGCTAGTGTAACTAGAATTATTAGAATCACTAGAATTTTTAGAGCTTTACATAGTTTAGAGTTTTTTAGTAACAAACAATTTTCACTGAAATTTTTAGAGCTTTATATAGTTCAGAGTTTTTAAGAACAAACAATTCTCATTAAAATTTTTAGAGTTTTAAATAGTTTAGAGTTTTTACCAACAAATAATTTCCACTAAAATCTTTAGATTTTTAGATAGTTAGGAGTTTTTAACAACAAATAGTTTTCACTAAAATTTTTAGGCCTTTATATAGTTAAGAGTTTTTAACAACAAATAATTTTCACTCTTAGAGCTTTATATAGTTTAGAGTTTTTAACAACAAATAATTTTCACTGAAATTTTTAGAGCTTCAGATAGTTTTTAACGACAAATAATTTGCACAGAATTTTTTAGAGTTTCGATAGTTTAATATTTTTAACAACAAATAGATTTTACTGAAATTTTTAGAGGTTTATATAATTTAGAGTTTTTAACAAAAATAATTTACACTGAAATTTTTAGAGCTTTAGATAAAAACAAATAATTTAACTGGAACTATAAAATTTTTAAATAGTTCAGAGTTTTTTCTTTTCTTTTTTAGCCGAAAATAATTTTAACTAGAATTTTTAGAGCTTCAGATTTTTTAGATTTTAGATTTAGATTTAGAGTTTAATGTTTTATTTTCCAAAGTTCATGAGTAAGTAAAACAAGTGAAACTTTCAAAGTAAAATAGTTGTCATTTTATTCTTAAATGTTATTTAAAGATAGGTAAATAATTTATTTTATGGTTAACAACTTCCATAAAAAAAATTTATATATAATTTTAGAATTTTTTGAACTTAACATAATTTTTAATCCAAAGTTTAAATTTGTTATAGTATTATTATTTTGTTACAAGTTAAAACAAGTATATTTTATTATATTCTTTTTTTCCTTTTTCTCTAGTTCTTCTGATTCCAGTTTGAGGCTTTCTGTTGAAATATGGTTTAATTTAGTAAATTTTCATTACTTGAAATTTACTAAGTTAATCATAAGCTAACAGTTACAGAAAATTTGAACTAAACAATATTAAGGTAAGAAGTTTAGTTTACTTGTAATATTACAAAGTATATTCTTACTGGTAATTTTGTTAATTCTCTTTTGTATAATGAGAATGTTTTTTTTATGACACCACTCAAAATCAAATTTGCCTATTTTTACACAATTATTTGAATGTAGCCAGTGTCATCTCCAGGCTGATTTTGATACCAGTATCTGGCATTTAAATGTTTCATCTAAACTCCAGTTTGTATTAGTTAATAATAAATATATTAATAAACTAAAATCATTACAAACAGTGACTGTTCTTGAATGTTTTCAGAAGCATTCAACATATTTTATTGTTTCAAGAAGTTATTTTGGAACCAGTGATCCCAAATAACTTCTGAACAACATCACTGGTAATAGACACAAGTAAGAGGTCTTCCATAAAATACGCACACCTAAAATTTAGATCCTCCTTCCCTAAATAGTATGCATCTCACTGAGTCTGTAATTTGCTCAATGCTTGAACTAATATTTAGCCCTGTGGTAACCTGTTCTAATAGTTATCAAAATGAAGTATGAAATGATTCATAATTAAAATGCACTCAAAATCTCCTACATAATTAAACTACTTTTTATTTATATATTTAAACTAAAGTGTTTTGGAACAGTTCTATATAAGTACCTAATGTATATGTACATTATATATTTATGTATTATATACATTATTGTATAATGAACATAACACCTAATAAAATTCTACAATTATTTATTGAAAATTTTAGTGGTTACTACAACATATAAGTATACATCAACCTTCTATATTTTTTAACAGCCTGTTACTTTATTATTATAGCATGTTACTTTATTTTTAGTTGTTCTATCAATTTTTTACTAATTTTAAAATAATTATAAATTAAAAGCAGCATCGGGGCAGTAGAGTAGCAATAGACACACAGTATCTATTAAAAATGATAACAATTAGAATTGCTGCTTTACAATTAGGTCCTGTTCTCAGGTAGTATTTCAATTTAAGGTTCCAATTTAAACAATTATGGTAAACTGGAATCAAAACTCACTTTGATCCAGTTAGGTATCGAACCCAGGTGGGTAACCTCGAAGCCCCAATGACATACTGCTAGACTAGCAATAATATCTTTTATAAGCTAAAATTGCCTTGGTTTTTTGTTCATAAACTAGAAAGGCATCAAACTTATTCAACTTATTTAACGAAATGCACCACGAGAGGGTAAACCATAGGACTTTGCATTCCATAATATAATTTAAAAATTATTAACTTTTGATTTAAGAGAGTCACTAATTTATATAAATACATAAAAACCAATTATGTGGAATATATTATGTAAGAATTTGTTACTTTTTCAAATTAAATATTAAAAAATTATAATTTTACGTAAATCTTGAAATTTTTTAATCTTTTAAACTCTGTACCCCCAGGTTCGCAATAGCGTCATAACCATAACCATGTAATGGGAAAACATTGAACCTACACTGTTGGCTAATGATTAACAAAATAAATTTCAATTCATAAAAATTTACTAAATTGAAACCATATTTCAACAGTAGTCAAATTAAACATAAAAAATGAAGTAGAGCAGAAACTCATGAATGAACTAAAAAAAAAAAAAATAATTTAATAAAGAAACATTTTCCAAATTGCACAAAACAAATAATTCTTTTAAGAAAAATATAAAAAAATCAATACTAGTTTTTGTAGAACATAAAAAATAGCAAACATAGAACTTAAAAACATATATACATAACAAAATATTGATATGCGTAAATTTGGAAAAAAATTAAATATTAATATAACAGTAAAATATCTTTAAATCAGCCTAAAATAATAACGATATGTTGGACTAATAACTATACTAATTAAAGTAAGATAAACACTTTTATTCTATGTTCCTATAGAAAAAAAAAAAAGTCCTACAACCTAAATATCAAAAGCTCTAAAAGTTCTCAACTACAGTAAAATATTTCCGATGCTTTTATATTTCACCCACGTTAATAATCCATTTTATATTGTACATATCACTTTAACAAAGCGTTTATTCAATTTTTTCCTCTACAAAGATGATTATTAGGCTATCACTAAGATATGAAAATATCATAATTAAGTATATGAATATATTTTTTTAATGGAATTTTGTTTATTTGAGGCTGAAAATAATAAAAAAATATGCTTTTTTAACCTTATTTGGGTTTTTAAAATATTTGTAGCCAGCATTTCCTGAATGCCAAAAACATCTGCTTTTGATTGGGTTTTAATTGATTTTGGCAAATTGAGAAAGACCTTGTTTTTCTACAATACAAATTGTTTGTTTTGGATTGTCAAAATAAATTTTGTTTCTGTTATTGAATTAAAGTTCTAAAGTTTACTTAAAAACTTAAATGGTTACCATATACCAAAAATTGGACCAAGTGTGGTGGTTTAATTTTTGATATTGTAGATAGATTTTGAAAACTTTTGCTCAATTATATTTTGTATGAGATAGCTATTAATATATATAACCAATCGATTATATATATTGATCAATCAAATATTTAAATATAAAAGTACTATAGTTCACCAGACCCTTCAAGTCATACTCTAATTAATGTCATGATGATTAAAATCACCGATAATTACAACTTACATTTTTGGATTTTTTGGAAAAGATTACAAACACTTTATATTTAACTCAACAGAAACATCTATTGTTGAGGTGGTAGGTGGTTTGTAGGTACATCCTCCAATTAATGTTTGATGACTTCTTATTACAGATTGAACACAGATTTTGATAATTAATCACATATTTCTTCATTGTTTACAATTTTAAATTTTAAATTTCAAATTCCTATGTTTAAGCTATAACAAATTATTAAACTAGAATCAGTTATCCTAAATATCCTTGTACTGAACTTTGTTAACTGAAATGTCATCTAAAATCGGAATTTGTTTTTACACGTGACTTTTGCAACCAATAGACGCGCTTCCGGTACTACAAGAAAATTTTCTTATAGTACCGACTTTCGGTACTCTATCCACGGCGAATTATTTATCGGCTAAAAAGAAATCTGATAATTTAAAGATCTCAGTATATCGATTTCCTAAAAATGAAGATGAAAAACAAATGTGGATTAAAGTAATTCCAAATGCAAATCTAAAGGTAACGAATGACACTATAGTTTGTGAGTTGCATTGGCCAATAAATTTTGAAAAACAACAAGTTAGAGGAGAATTTCGTCCTAAATTTCCACCATCTGTTTGGCCAGGCATACCGTGTTGTCAAATTCCCACTCAACCTCCTCCATTACGTTCAACAAACAGTGCCTCTTCATGTATTCGAAATTTTGCTCAATATGAATTATCAGCCTTTTTAGAAAAAGATAGAGTAACTTTTGCTGAAATGAAAGAAATTCTTTTATGTAATGAAAGAGATTTGGGTGTTCCATCAGTATACTTTATGATTAATAGCATTACTCATTTGCAATCACAAGCTTATTCAAATGGGGTTCCATGTTTTTTAATTAAGATTAGAGACGATTTACATTTTGAAACTTATCACTATGGAGTCAAAATTAAAATTCCTACAATTTCTAAAAACAGAGTTTCAAAAATTAATGCATGGTCAATATTAGAAAAAGTCCTAGGTTATTTAAAGAGTTTGATTCCTGGAAGAAAAGAAATTGTAATTCAAGAACATTTAGCTTCTATGGGTACTCAGTGTGTTGGAAATAAGATTTATTCTAAAGAAATTATTATTAGATCTTTTCAGTATATTGCTACATCCAGAAGTTTGTATAATCAATTGCGAACAGATTACCAAATGCCTTCTGTAAGAACTTTGATAAGAATAACTTCACTAATATTTTATTAGTGAAGTTATCGCTAATATTATATTTATTTTCACTAATATTTTTCAATCTATTGAAGAAAAACAGAAAATTTGTTTGTTATGCATGACGAGGTTTATGTTAAAAAAATGTTGTTATATCATGGTGGTATATAGTTCGGAAAAGCAATGGATGATTCAACTTCTCTTGCAAAAACTGTATTAGGTTTAATGGTTAATTGTTTATTCGGTGGACCATCGTTTATTTCCAAAATGATACCTATAAGTAAATTAAACTCTCAATTTCTTTTCGAACAAAATAGCATTACTATCCAATCAATAAAGGAATCATCAAGTCAAGTCAAAGCCTTAATATGTGATGGAAATAGAATTAATCAGGCTTTTTTTAAAATCTTCGAATTCACAGTTCCAAGTAAACCTTGGTTGACTAATGATGGTGTTTTCTTAATCTTTGATTATGTACATTTGCTTAAAAACATTAGAAATAATTGGCTTACTGAAAAAACTGGTCAACTTATATTTTATGATAAAGGGGTACAAAATGTAGCACAATGGGATCACCTGAAAAAACTTTATGAACTTGAATCTAAAAACTTAGTTAAATTATTTAATTTAAACGAAGTTTCAATATTTCCGAAGCCAATCGAGAGGCAGTCAGTGTCTACCTGTTTAAGGATATTTTGTGACAAAACTTACCTTGCTTTGATTAATCATCCAGGACTGCAGCATATAAAAGAAAGACAAGACACAGCAGATTTTATTAACATTGTCGTATCATGGTGGAAAGTTCTTAATGTTAAAGGAACAGGTGCAGATGTTAGGTTTAATGATGAACTTCAAGCAGTTATTAGAGATACTAATGATAATAGATTAGAAAATATTTTAGATTTCGGAAATATGGCTTTAAAGATGGCTGGAAAGCAAGGTAAAAGGAAGAAAGAACTTACTTGTGACACTGCGCAATCAATTTAACATACGTGCAATGATGTTGTTGAATTATGTCGTTCATTATTGAATAGCTCACGCCAATATGTTATTCTTAGTGAGTTTTCTACTAATTCATTGGAAAAAGAGTTTAGCAAATTGCGACAAGGTTCCGGAGGTACATATTTTATAACAGTACAGCAGGTAATTGAAAAACTGAATATTTCAAGAGCTAAACTTTTACTATCTCTTAATAACCCAGCTGTTGACATATGTCTTGATACAACCCATTCTTATCCAAATTGTGGTTTTTTATTGGATGAGTCCTCTGCTGAGATATTTGACAACCTGCCAAATTTTGAATCTTTTATTTCTTCTGATACAAATATGGCACTTATATACATATCAGGATATTTAACTCGTAAAGATAATGAACTATCAGAAAATGAACTGCTAGAAAAAACAACTTTCTACCACTAAAAGTTTGGACAATACATAGACTCAATTGACCGTGGTGGACTTAATATTCCCACAGATAATACCTGTCAATGGGTAATTTTTTCTTTTATAATTTTTAATACGATCTTTAATACTGGATCTTCTTGACTCAATGCGTGGGTATTGCTTGTGTCTCTATTTTTATGACTGGGGAACTCATTCTATTATCTCCTAATGAGGGTACAGCTCTAAAACTCAGTTTTATGGTTCTGAGGCCGGCTGGTAGTCAGGTTTCCCGAACTCTGTGGTAGCTCTCAGAGAGGCTGATTCCATCAACAGCCGAAAAATATCAGAGTACTAACAGTGCCATGTTGCGCATGGATGGTGTCCCTGTTTGTACTTTTGGTGTGCATTGCAGAGGCCACATTTGGAGCCCTTTGTTACGGCTTAGGGTTTATTAATAGTAATGAGGCTATTGCTTAGTTGTTAAATAGTGTACTGAGTACTATCTATACTTGAGTCAAGTTCTTTATAAATTTAAAATGACTAAAGTACCTAAAACTAAAAAACACAAAAAACCATCGTCATCACCAAGTTCTCTAAACCTATCATTTACTAATATTCGTGGTCTTCGAAGTAACTTTTCTTCTGTTGAGTCTTATCTCTTGCAAAGTTAACCAGACCTACTTGCTCTTTGTGAGACTAATTTGAGTTCGGCTGTCCCATCTTGTGATCTTAGTGTTGATGGTTATCTTCCTTTAATTCGTAAAGACTCCAATAATCACATGCTTGGCCTGGGCATCTACATTCGTAAGAACTCACCCATTTGTCGTGAAACTAGGTTTGAATCTACAGACTATTCATTTATGTGCTTTCGTTTAGCACAACTTCACTCTATCGCCTTTCTCTTTGTTCTATATCGCTCTCCTTCATCCCAAGATTGCACTATTCTTGATGTTATTTCTGATCAAATTGACCAAGCCCTCTCTCTTTATCCATCGGCCAATATCGTCGTTGTTGGTGACTTTAATGCCCATCACACCGATTGGCTTGGCTCTAGTGTCAGTGACTCTGCTGGCGTTAAGGCCCTCAACTTTTGCCTTTCTCAATCTCTAACTCAAATAGTCAACTTTCCAACTCGTTTTCCAGACAACCCTAATCATTTACCTTCTCTACTTGACTTATGTCTTGTTTTGGATCCTAGTCAGTGCTCAATTTCTCCACATTCACCCTTAGGTACTTCTGATCACGGTTTGATCTCTCTAAAACTATTATCAAATTCTTCTACTTCATCAGAATCCCCCTATCATTGTACCACATACAACTACCTTAAAGCTGACTGGGACTCTTTCCGTGATTTTCTTCGTGATGGCCCTTGGGTAGAAATCTTTCGTCTTCCTGCTGACAAATGTGCTTCTTACATAACTTCGTGGATTCAGGCTGGCATGGAATCTTTTATTCCCTTTCGACGATTCCAGGTCAAGCCTCACTCTTCTCCTTGGTTTTCCTCACATTGCGCTGCAGCAATTTCTAATCGAAACCGTTACTTCCATATCTATCAGCCAAACAAATCTCCAGAAAACAGACATCTGTTCACTATCGCCAGAAACCATTGTAAAAAGGTTTTGTCTGACGCCAAAGCTCGCTATTCCCAGGTCATTAAATCTCGTATCTCATCACAAAAATTAGGCTCTCGAGACTTCTGGAGAATCTTTAACAGTATCAATAATAAGGGCAAATCTGTTATTCCTTCCCTCTTGTATGGTTCAGACTTTGTCACCTCACCTAAAGACAAAGCTGAATTGTTTGCTAAGAACTTTTCATCAATATCATCTCTTGATTCTACTAGTTGCGTTTTACCTGACATAGCCGTCAAACAGGTTGATCCCTTGCTTGACATTCGCATCACTTCAGCTTCTGTATCTAAAGTAATTTCCTGCTTAGACTCTTCAACAGCTTGTGGTCCTGACAACATTCCTGTTGTAGTCTTGCAGAGGTGTTCTCCGGAGCTTTCATCCATAATTTCTAAACTATTTAACAAGTGCTTATCAGAGTCTTGTTTTCCATCATGCTGGAAAGCAGCATCTGTTATCCCTATTTTCAAAAATTCCGGAGAGCGATCTGATTCATCTAACTACCGTCCCATTAGTCTTCTTCCTGTCATAAGCAAGGTTTTTGAATCTTTAATCAACAAACACTTAATCTCTCATCTTGAATCAAATAACTTACTTTCTGATCATCAATATGGATTTCGGTCTTCTCGTTCTACAGCTGATGTGCTAACAGTAATAACCGATAGGTTTTACCGTGCATTAGATAAAAGGTGGAGAGGTTAAGGCTATCGCACTTGACATTTCTAAAGCTTTTGATAAAGTTTGGCATGCTGGTCTTCTCCATAAGCTTTCTTCTTATGGTGTAGCTGGTAACGTCTTTAAGATTATTGAGTCCTTTCTTTCCAATCGTAGTATAAAAGTTGTCCTCGATGAACAACACTCTTCTTCACATCCTGTAACTTCAGGGGTTCCTCAAGGTTCAATCCTTGGCCCTATACTCTTTTTAATTTACATTAACGATCTTCCAGATATTCTCACATCTAAGGTGGCATTATTCGCTGACGACACTACCATTTACTCTTGTCATGATAAGAAGCCTACACTCTCTGATTGCTTGGAGGGGGTATCTGAGCTTGAAAAGGATCTCACTTCTGCTACAGCATGGGGCTCACAGTGGCTGGTGAACTTTAATTCAGATAAAACTCAATTTTATTCGGCCAATCGTTATCGTAATAATTTAGATCTTCCTATATTTATGAATGGTAATGTACTAGATGAGTCATCTACCATTCATCTTCTAGGATTAACTCTTACTTCTGATCTTTCTTTTAAACCGTATATCAAATCCATTGCAAAATTAGCATCTGCTAAGGTTGCATCTCTTTATCGAGCTCGACACTTTCTTACTCCAGATTCTATTCTCTATCTCTATAAATCTCAAATCCGTCCCTGTATGGAATACTGTTGCCACATCTGGGGCGGATCTTCTAATGATGCTCTTTCTCTTTTAGACAAGGTGCAAAAACGAATTGTAAACATAGTTGGACCTGCTCTGGCAGCCAATCTCCAACCTTTGTCACATCGTCGTAATGTTGCTTCTCTTTCTCTTTTCTACAAATACTATAATGGGCACTGCTCTAAAGAGCTAGCGTCCCTTGTGCCATCTACTAAAATTCATTCTCGTGTTACTCGCCATTCAATTAAGTCTCATCCTTTTTCTGTGACTGTTCCTAAGTACTTCAAAAACTCTTATTCTTCTAGTTTTTTTCCTCGAACATCAGTTCTTTGGAATTCGCTTCCTTCATCTTGCTTTCCTGATTCATATAATTTGCAATCTTTTAAGTCATCAGTCAATCGTTATCTTGCTCTACAGATTTAGTCTTTTCTCTTCCAGTAACTTCCAACTCTTATAGTGGTTGCTTGCAGCCTTGTTGGAAGTGAAGATGTTAAAAAAAAAAAAAAAAAAAAAAAAAAAAATACGATTAAAGATAAAGTATGCAGAGTTTCATTGAGCAATATTCTTATGATGATATCAGAGTTTTACAACTTTGAGATGCATCGACATCACGGAAATATTCTTTCAAACATTTTTTTAAACAATTTATGTAAACTTTCAACTCCTCGTTCAAATACAGAACCAGCTCAAAAAATATTAAAATTATCATGAATTCTTAAAATATTATTGTATTCTTACCACAAATTTTAAATTGTTATTTTATGTATATGATTATTTAAGTGTGTAAGTATATATATATATATATATATATATATATATATATATATATATATATATATATATATATATATATATATATATATATATATCCATATATATATATATATATATATATATATATATATATATATATATATATTTATATATGTATATATATATATTTATATATATATATATATATATATATATATATATATATATATATATATATATATATATATATATATATATATATATATACATATATACATATATATATATATTTTTTTTTTATAAGTTAAGAACTATATATATATATATATATATATATATATATATATATATATATATATATATATATATATATATATATATATATATATATATATATATATATATATATATATATATATATATATATATATATATATATAAATATATATATATATATATATATATATATATATATATATATATATATATATACATATATATATATATATTTTTTTTATAAGTTAAGAACTATATATATATATATATATATATATATATATATATATATATATATATATATATATATATATATATATATATATATATATATATATATATATATATATATATATATATATATATATATATATATATATTTGTGATAAAGATTTCACTTGAATGGAAGTTTTGTATAATAAGGTTAAATCGAAAAGAACATCTTTAAGCGCAAAAGAAAATAAAAAAAATGTTTTATGTCTAAAAAAAATGTCCATCATGATGAGAAATTAAGAGCTATTTAATTAAATATTAAATAAAGTTTTTAGCAGATGCAAAATTATTCATTTTCATTTCAATAAATAGGTTTTTGAAGTCATTTGAGCGAAAGAATACTGAATGAAAAAAGCTAGTCTGAACTAAATAGCTAATCTAAATCGTAAGTTTAGGATTCGGAAAAAACTGATCAGGTCAATAAGAAAGATGATAGGAAACCGCTGTTAGTGACATTAAAATACGGACCATCTTAAAGAAGAATCTCAACGTCAAGTTCAATGCCAGGACATAAAGATAACTGCCCTGAACGTCGAAGAATTGAAAAACTTAAAAAATACTGAGGATTTTGAAGAAAGGCGGATTTTGAAAAAATAATTTACTATTTTTAAATGAAAGAATTTTACAGCGGATTTAATCTCAAATAATCAAAATGACTGGTATAACTCAGATACTAGAAGAAGTCTTGACATTTTGTTTAAGTTCCAGATTAGGCGTGAGCCTTGTAACGGTTTATAGCATTGTGTCATCGGATGGAAAAAAATGCCACAATATTTATTAATACTGGTGTCAAAAAAAAAAAACAACCTTGGATTGCTTTAAACTTCACTTCTGATGAAAGAAGTAGTGCTTAAACAGGCCGTTCTGTTAAAAAATCTACTTTTTTTTGATGATGACAAAAAAGACTTTCTGGCGGATATGCATTCTTAAACCAAACATCTCCCGGATTTTTGGTTCATACGCCTGTGAACATCAATGTAACAGCATCTATGCCCTGAAGATCTCCATCCACAAATACTTACAAAAAAAAAAATTATGAAATGTGATATTAATCCGACAATAAACAAATGTATTTATTAAAAAAAAACATTTAAATTTTTGATATTTTCATAGTCTTAAAATAGATTTTTTTTTTTAATCTTTATTTATTTCCTTGTAACTTTATTATCTTTTCAAAAAGAAAATCGCGTTTTATGTATATTGGTAACAATTATCTATATGCTGTACATAGTTATTTATCTTTTACGGAATAATTAGTATATTAGGAATATTAGCGATAGGACAAATAGTCTTTTTGCCCTAGCCAACTGTATTTCTATTGAAATATTAATTCTCTTTATATATTTAAACGACAAAACCTGAAATAAAGATAATACTGAGAACTTTAAGCGAAAAGGATTTTGAAAAAAAGTTTTAATGTTTTTAAATAAAAATAATTTTTTCGTGGATCAAAAATAATCAAACTTACGGGTACATTTCAATCATGATACCAAAAGAAGACTATAACGACATTTTGTTTAAGTTACAGGTTTAGCATGCGTCCTTAGTAATATTTTTTTCGGCATCATATCATCGTTAGGTAAAAAATGCCACCAGAATTCATTGATGTTAAAACCAACATAGATGTCTTGGTTTGTTTCAAACAAGACTTGTGATGAAAAAGCTGCATTTTATCAGAAATGCTTACTCTTTTATATGACAAAAATGATTCAGGAATATTTTAGCAAAAATTATGCAGACATCTGATCCAAAGAAGTATGGGCATATGTTGAGTTTAATGTCTGTGAAAATAACTATAACAACATCAATACTCAGTAGGAATCCATCCACAAGGCCTGGAATATCTTGTCCACCGATTTCATCAAAACTTCTTTCAGTAGATTCAGTCTCAGATAGAATCTCTAATTCAATTAAAAAGGGCCATGTTAAGTATTTTCGAGCCAATGCACTGTACCTTTTGTTGAAAATAAAATATCTTATCCTTTTTATTTGAGTTTTTAGAATCAGCCTGAAATTCGTCACGCATACTGTAACTATTTTTGCAAAAACAAATACTAACTATAAATTAACCTTAAAATACTATACTGTTTCAACTTGAAAGTTGAAGAACCGAAAAACTTTAAAGTTAAAAGGTTTAGAGTTGAATAGTAAAATAAGTAAAGTTTGTGGCTCGTATTTTTGACATTAGTCAAACGTGGGTTATGTATACACATGGCTGACACGGGTCAAAGACTCCTTGATTTTAGGCGAAAAGATTTTATTAAAAGCGGTTAAAAAAAAAAACTTGATAGCAACACCTAATGAGAAATATAACCTTCATATAAATTGATATTATAAACTTGATATGCGATTAGTTAAACTGCTATTAGCAGTTTATCTTGTAGCATAGTATTATTACTGGTTATTTTTTATCGATTAGTATTATAGTAGTAGTATTATAGTTTACTTAGTAGCATAGTATTATTATTAATAGTATTAGCATTTGTATTATTAGTGGTTGTAGCAATTTAGCGAACAATGAAGATCTAAAAATTACAATATCAACGCTTAGCAGTGCTAAGCGATGATAATGTAATTTTTAGATCTTAATTGTTTGCTAAATTTCCTCAAAGTTCAAAAGTAAACAAGCAAACTGAAAATTTAAAGCTAAATCTAAACAATAGGCCGGTGAATAAAATAAGCAATTGCTTTTACTCAGTAATTGGTCAGCTTTACGTGAATAAAAACTTCAGGAGTTTTGCTGAGATTTTTATTTACGTAAAGTTAAGCAATTATCTCAGTTACTGTTCAGCTTAACGTAAATAAAAACTTAGCCAAAATTTTTTAAGCTTTTATTCACGTAAAGCTGACCAATTACTGAATAAAAGCAATTGCTCGTTTTTATTCGCCCAGCCTAAGAACACGGGATTAAAATGAAAATAAAAAAAAAATTGGTATCGCAACTAAAAATTCATCGCAACTGCCTGTAAAAATTAAAAATTAACGGATATTTAAAAAAAAAAAACGTTTTTTGTTCTCAACTTTTATTCACGCAACCAAAAAAATCTAATTATCACACATTTTCACTAACTTCGCTTGTATGTAAATTAATTGAACGAATTATATAAGGGGAGATAATGGAAAATTTGAAAGTGCGCCAATAGATTATAAAACAACAACACGGCTTCTTTAACAAAACAAACTGCAATACAAATTTGAACGAAACAATTGATTTTATTAGTGATAATAACTCATCTACAATCTAAATGAGTTATTATTAGATTTTGTAAAAGCATTTGATTTTGTTTTGTTGTAAGGGTTGTTAAAAAAGCTTGATTGGCTCGAAATTAGAAACAAACTGTTATTATTGTATAAAAGTTTTCTGATCGATATATTTTAGAGAGTAACAATTTGAGATTTGTGTCACAATGGGACAAGATAAATATTTAGCAAACCCTATATAGCTGGTCTATGCATGGCGATCATTGGTTTACGACCGGCACCGAACCAGGGATGCAGCCCGAGTATAAGGTTAGCGACGGTGGTTTTACGACAAGCCTCACTATAAAGATTTTGTCAATCCAGCGCCAATATTAAACCAAGAAAATAATAAAAAAAGAAGATTTGCATTGCGCACGCGTAGCTTTTATAATAATATGCTGTCGTATACTTTTTAACTTAAAGTATTTTTCTTTTATTATTTAAGTATCGATTTCTGTTTGTCATAAATTACTTTAGTTAGAAATTACTTAATGTACTAAACAAATGAAAAGAAAATCTTGCTGATAGGATCTCGTTTTTTCATTTATTTAAAATGTAAACAAAGCATTTTTGATTTTATTTAAAATAGGTAATGTCGCAGAATAGCAGCGTAAAATAGGTAATGTCGCAGAATAGCAGCGTAAAATAGGTAATGTCGCAAATTAGCAGCGTAAAATAGGTAATGTCGCAGTTTAGCAGCGTAAAATAGGTAATGTCGCAGATTAGCAGCGTAAAATAGGTAATGTCGCTTAGCAGCGTATCATTCTTTTATTTTTTTGTTTAAAAAAACAATTGAGTATATATAAAAGTAAAAAGATATTTTTGTGTTTGTTTTAAGTTTTTCTTATGTGAGTGGAAAAATTTATTATAAGTAGGGGAACCTGTTAAACCTTGGCACTATGTGTACCTAGGCCACTGGGCTCGTTTCAAATGATCGCGCGATATTAAATTTTACTGTTTATGGTATTTGGTACATCACAACTGATTCTTCAATATGAAGTTCATCACATACCGCCATTAAGCCGGTATTTTCTGTAATCGACGTTAAAACCTTTTTTTGGAAAAAAAGTAAGTATTTCTAATATATTTTGAAGTCTGATAGTTTTAAACGTTTTATAATAGTCAATTACTTTTTACATGCTGTGGATTCTTATATTCAACAAGTGTCCAAACAATAAAAAACTTACGAGATAAGTAACTTTAAAACTATTTAAAATTTATCATTTTGTTGAAGTTGGAGTGGTGTTGTACCTCGGTCACCGTCGACCAGTTGTTCCTTGGTCAGTGGCCAAGGTACAACCTGGGTGTTGTACTTTAGCCTTGGTGTTTTTTTCACGGAAATTTCTAGAAAAGTACTAAGTGAGAAAATATCACTAAGTAGAAATTATATAACAGAAATAGATTTTTTAAAAATATTTACTATTTAAAATACACGCAGGTTGTGTGTATTTTACACTATATAATTAGAAATTTTTAAAGATAATATTTTGTTTTTGACTATGCATTTTGTAACTTTGTTGTGATTTGCTACATTTTTGAGTGTTGTTCGATCTATATCTTTGCTTAAAAAATTTATAATTATATAATGTAAAATACAAACAGGTTAGTATACTATATGTATGTACTATAGCACATACATACAGTAATAAAGTAATTAATAAATTATAGTAAGTTTTATAAGCTGTCTTATTTTATCAACATTTTTTTAAGTATATGTTTATAATACTTTATACTAATATTTTAGATATTTTATACTAATACTTAATACTCATGTTTATTGCTGTAAATTTCTTTTAATTAGTTGAGAAAAACGATTAATTAAGCGAAAAGTACAGTAAATTTTTATTTTGATTAAATTAGCATTGTTTTTTGGTTGTTGTTTGAAAGGTTTCGTTATAAGTTTTATACAAGTTCCTTTTATTTTACCTTAATTATAAATATAACTTTTATAATTGTAGTACTTGATAGTATTAAGTACAACAATTATAAAAATAATTTTTATAAAAAAATTATAGAAATCATCAATGATACAACTGTTTAAAGTTACAGAGAAGTTTTATTTTAAAAATCAGGGTTGATGATGGATGTTATTGTAAATTTATTTTGTAGCCACCTGTTTAAATGTTATTCTGTTATATCTGTTATCTTGCTGGAGTATAGGGCCTTTAAATAGACAATTGTTAAATGCACGACAATTTATTTTTTATAAAGTTATTCTTTGTAACATGTTTTTTTTCTTCCACATTTTTTGGTTTAACGTATTTAGTGTATGTTTATTTACATTTAAAAGACGTGAAAGTACTTGCTTACCAATTTGCAAAAGCGAATGGAAAAAGGTACCCTAAGAGCTGGGATACAAACAAAATGACTGGAAGTTATGAAGCAAGTTGGGTCAATGACTAGCGCTGAAAGAGGAACGACGGTTATAATGATAGCGGCTATTAATGCAGGTGGTGGTTTTATTTCACTCATGCAGATATTCCCTTGAGTAAACTTTAAAGATTTTATGATAACTAATGCTCCTGCAGGAAGTATTGGAAGTACCAACCCATCCGGTTGGTCAAACGAGTCCATGTTTGTGAAATTCCTTCAGCGTTTTATCAAACAAGCAAAGCCTACCATAGAGCAGCCTGTCATTCTCATAATGGACAATCATGAAAGTCATATTTCGGTACCCGCAATACAAAAAGCCAAAGATAATGGCGTAAAGTTTATTACTTTACATACACATGCTAGTAATCATATGCAACCATTAGACAAGACAGTTTTTGGACCTTTCAAGACTTATTTTAATATAGCGGCTAATGAGTTACTAATGTCTCTGGTAATGTGGGAAAACCATTAACTATATATGATATTGCTGGGTTGGTGGGAAAAGACTTTTCTCTTGCCTTCACACCAAACAATATTTGAAAAGATTTTAATTCAATTGGTTTCCATCCTTTGAATGAAAACATCTACATAGATGCTGATTTTATGCCCGCATCCTATTCTGATCTTTCACTTACTGAAAAATCACCCACCAAAATTGATCAGTGCCTGTTAATCAGCCAACTGCTTCAGGTTCCAAAAAGTTAACAAGAACAGAGAAATTTATTATATTCAAGAGATACAGAAGTACTGGGATTTCTACTAAATGAATAATAAATCTTCATATTAATAGTATTCTTATAAAAGCCAATCACTGATTAAAAAGTTAAGAGAGAAATAATAATTTATAATGTTGTTTAAATATTTAACTTTCTATGCTTTGTAAGATAGAATTGTTTCATTAAACAAAGAAAAGTTAATTATTTACTTGAATTCACTCCAAATTCTCAATGTGTCCTAGGTACACCATTGTACTGGCCCAGGTACATAGGGTATGTTGTACCTTACCTTAATTACCACTTTTTTTAACTTTAAAATCTATGTATTAAGTATGAAATATACATTTTTGATATTTTGGTGGTGAGTAACCAAATAACTGACTTTTAAAATATGCAATTATCATTTGTGTACTGTGCGTCAAATTACAATAATATATATATATATATATATATATATATATATATATATATATATATATATATATATATATATATATATATATATATATATATATATATATATATATATATATATATGAAAAACTGTCCTAGGTACAACAGGTTCCCCTAAATAATATAAATTAATTACTTATAAAAAATGTTTTTTATTATTTCACTCACATAAGAAAAACTTAACTTAATAGAAACAAAAACAAAAAAAAAGAATGGTTTTTTTACTTTTTACTCCACTGCAGATTTTTTTTTAAGTAAAAAAATAAAAGGATTTTACGCCGCTATTCTGCGACACTACCTGATTTAGTTATATTACTGTTATAAGAAACATTTGAATTAAAATAAAAAACATTTTAAGAACTTTCATCTTGAAATAAAGACTAATATTACTAAAATTTTTATTTAAACATAAATAAACCTTAAAAAAGAAACAAAAACAAAACAAAACAAAGTCATTCTAAAAAATCTAATTCTAATACGTTAAAAGATGAAGTACAGTAGCTACATTTGCACATTATTACACTACACGTTTTATTATATCATTCCTTTTTTTAATGGTACAAAAATTTCATCAAATTAACGTTAAAATAGAGTGAAGACTAAATTAAGGGCATAACATTTTTCTCAAAATCTCCTATCTTGTTTCCTCCCGGTAAGTATTGCGCAACTACAACAGTATTTTCCCCTTTCGTTGCAATACCAAATCCAACTTTCCTACTTCCTCTCCATACCAATTGGGTGAAATGTCCCGTTTCTTGAGCATAATCGGGCTTGTCATAGTCATAATTTTCAATTTCAGAGTACCTTAATTTTTTATTAAAAGGTTAGTTTTAAATTTTTTTATCAAGTATATGAGAAAGCTATAAAACTTAGTTACTATTCTAAAGGTAAATAAAAACTTAAATATAAAATCTAAAATTAATGGCTATAGTTGTCTAGATAACTGAAAGATGATTAGAAATATGTCTAATAAAATATAAAAGCATAACATTACTAACCAGCTATTACTTGCATCATCGCAAACATTTTGAGGTTCACCTCCCATAGTCATATATAAATTCTCCCCATATTTACCATCACTGTGTTCAAACAAGTCGTTGGAGGCTAAGTATTCTGCATATGCTTGTGCACTCTTTGTAAGAACTTTATCCAGAACCAATCGCGGTGTCTTTTCATGTTTAGCTCTCAATTTGTTATGCGCTTTCAAACATTCATCTATAAAAAAAAAAGTTCTCTATTAAGTATAATAAAGCTTACAATAAAATTGATAGGAAAATCAGCTTTTTAAAACACTAATAAAGGAGTTTGTAACATAAAACTAACGTATGATTAAAAACTTCAAGAATTTTTTCGATTAAGTTTTAGTATTGTATATGTAATCTTACTGCTTTGATTCAATGCACGCTTTCCAATTGAATTGCCATCTACAAAAATATAATATTTTCTATCAAATTATTATGAAAATAATAAATTTTTTTATACCATTTTAAATTTTATACCAAATAAAGCAGTGCATTTTCTTTACACCAAAAAAAGATGCCCTGTGTTATTTGGCCTTTTAATTTAAAATATTTAAGGACCTATTCTAATACTTCATTTTTTGTTAAAAAATTTTTAATAATGGGTTGGGCTTACTTAATATAACATACAATAACATTGGAAAAATTTAATACTTAATGTTTGCTAAATTACACACACACACAAACACACACACACACACACACACACGCACGCACACACACACAATTATATATATATATATATATACATATATATATATATATATATATATATATATATATATATATATATATATATATATATATATATATATATATATATATATATATATATATATATATATACCTATAGTAAAGTTTACAGATTTACAGTTTATGGTAAAAAAAAAACTCTTCGCTTGTCAAAGGTATTTAGACTGACAAAATTAAGGGTAGGTTATAACAAACCGCATCAATTTTATTGAGGAAACTATTTAAATTTAATTTTTTTATAAAAAACAACAAAAACGTAAATTAAATGTTTAAACTTGTAAAAGTTAATTAATTAGCAAAAGAATTTCCGTCAAACAGTATTAATAAAATAAGTTAAAATAATGAACTAAAATTTAAAACTTACTACTATTTGAAACCAACAAAACTGAGATAGCGACAAGTACAAACATTTTTATTTTGCTGTCCTCTCAAAAAAATGCCCAATTTATTAGAAAAAACAGTATGTTTCTATTGGTCCGTGTCGTTAATCTATAATCCATTTAATACTGAATTAATTAGTTATTAAGAATGATTTTGAAATGTACGCCAAATATATATATATATATATATATATATATATATATATATATATATATATATATATATATATATATATACATATATATATATATATATATATATATATATATATATATATATATATATATATATATATATATATATATATATATATATATATATATATATATATATATATATATGTCAATATTTCATAATCATTTAGTTAATTATATTCTATTAGTATTTTTTATAATAACAATTGGAATCTTCTACATAATACTTTAATCATGGTGCATTTGGATGAAATTATTTTTACATTGGTTTTACTTTTTATGGTTCCTGGTTAATCTTTGTCGTGAAAGGTCTCATTTTGGGAAGAAAAAGAGACTATATTAAAGATATTTTCACTTTTTTTTTATATATATATATAAAACTCCTAAAGGTATCACTTTGTTCTTTATTGCAGCAAAAGTTAAGGCTTTAAGTATTTAGTCACATCGATTATCATTTAATAATAAAACAGCGTTTTTAACTTTTAATTTGAATACCTGTATAAAAATACCAGGTGACTTTTAGGCTTAAGTTTATTTAGCGCACTTTTCTAAAAGTTTACAACTCACTCAAGATTCAAAATGATGACGCAAATTATTCTCATAATTTTTTTTTAGCTTCAATTAAAATTTTAATTTAAGGATAATAACCCTCTAGAATAATTTAGAAGAGATCAGAGATAAGTTATAAATAAAAGTAAATCTACTAAATTCTGCTTTATATCGTTTAAATTCTTTTGCAAAAAAATTTAATATAGAAGTAATCCTTAAAAACACAACAAAAGAGCAATTATTGTAAAAACTAAAGTAATTTCTATAGAAATGATATAAAACAGTTGTTTTATATATTATTTAAAGCGTGTAGAACCATAAAAGAACTTTCTAGGCCCGATTTTTCTTTTTAAAAAATATATATATATATAACAATATTCGAAATGGCTTTTAGTATTTTTATAAAAACGGTAAAAATGTCTACATTAAGGTATGACATGTGTTAAACCGTATGTAAGGTATAATTTAAGGTACTGAACCCTAAGGGAAAAAGGTGTATGACACTTGATTATTTGTACTATAATTTCCTACCTTAAAAGGTTGAAAGTTATATTTTGCAATGGTCGATATATCACATATTTACACTAACGGATCCAGGGGGAAAGGGGAGGGGATGGGGGTATGCATTACCCTCCACCAGATTCTGAATATCCTAAAATTTCTTAGAAATTAAGGATAATTTTTTTTTTTGTTTAAGAGACGCAAATATGAAAAAAATATATATATAAAATTTTTAGCATACCCCCTCCCCCCTCTTACCAAATATTTCTGAATCCGGCACTGATATTCTACTCTTTGGTAGAAGTATTTTTTATTTTTTCGCTTTTGATTGCTTTTTCTAGAGCTAGATATTGTAATATTGTTTATACATCGGTTTTATCTTAAAGATAATGTTTTTAACTTTTTTTTTCTAATGTCTTTTATATATTTTGCGAGATTTTAAAAAGACGTTTATAAAAAGCATACTGTTTTGGAGTTTCCAAATGCGTTTTATTTTTCCATGAAATTAAACATGTCAACAAATTTTTATATTATGTTTCTCACCTTGCTTTTAATGCAAGATAGTTTAGACTGAGTTAAAGTAACTTCATTTAAAAAAGCAAGTAAAATATATAAACTTCAAAACAAAATAATTGGTTTACAATTAAATTTTAGAAAGAAAAACGAAAAATAAAAAAAGATTTTTTAAGCTAAAATAAACTCTAAAGTGTATTTATAAAATTACTTTATAAGATGATAAGTTCTATAGTTAAAAAAAAATATCTATAGCATTTATCCGTGTTTGTCTAGAATATCAAGCACCAGTCAAGGCGGTGACAACAGATTAGTTATGTAAATCCTAAATTATAGGTTCTTATTTTATTTTAACGACCAATTAATCCAGTCGAATGAAAGCTTCAAACAATACATGTTAGATTTAAGCAAATCAACCAGTAAATTCATTTAACATACTGATTAGTTGACAAGATAATTACACTGGAAACATATGACATTATAAAGCCTTTAATTTACAAAAAATTTTAATTTATATAGTATTCATTAAAATATTTGTTGTAATTGCATTATTTTAAGCTTTTACATATACGGCATCTTAATTTAGTTGTATACTTTATTTATTTATTATTATTTATTTATTATTTTTGAGAAAAATTCAATTGTACTATACTTATTTAAAAGATTTAACAATTAACAAAAATCTTCAACCAACCTGGTAGGTTGGTTGAAGATTTTTATCTTTTGAAGCCAGATTTGACAATTAACAAAAATCTTCAACCAACCTACCAGGTTGGTTGAAGATTTTTGTTAATTGTTAAATCTGGCTTCAACCAACCTACCAAACCAACTTACTAAATATATTAGAGTTGTTACCAACCTACCAAATATATTAGAGTTGTGGTTATCTTTCTTGAACAAACTTTTAATTTTTAGAGAAATGATAAGGGATACATATATATATATATATATATATATATATATATATATATATATATATATATATATATATATATATATATATATATATGGGTTTTAATGGTTTTTTAACGGATGAGGGGAATATATCAACTCAAAAAAACGCATGCTCTAATTAAAAAAATATTTCTTAATTAAATAACTCTTTTACAATTAATAAAAAGAGGGGGTATTTCTTAAGGGTATGTACCTTTTAGGTAGGGGGACTTATTTATAAATTTATACTTTCAATTTCTTTAAAATTTGTTGAAAATTTATTTAAATGTTTAGGGATCGTCCATAAAGTACATGCGCTAAATATTTAGATCTCTCCTCCTCCCTCTTGACATGCGTAGGAAAAGTCAACCAAAAATTTATGATTTAAGCGTTGTTATCTACACACTGATAACAATTGTTTTAAACGTTTTGGTGAAACCTTAGTCTGATCTTGTAAGTTCTATTTAAACAGGAAAAAATAGAAATTATTTAAAAGCTATATTCTCGTTATACGATTAAGTATGGCTTATGGTTGTCAAAGTTTGGCAAAGTATGTAAAATACTAATCTTAATTAAAAATAATTTTTTCACAACGCTCCATAAATAACCAGAAAATGACAACTGACAAGACAAAATTTTTTTTTTTTCAAATAGATAAAATTTTTGTATGCATAAATATCATTTATCTATATCTATTTTTTTTGGATGTTCGCTGATCTGTTAAAAATAACGTCTAGTTTTTTAGTTGAATATTTTAAAATAAACTTGTTTATAATAAAACCAAACCGTTAAAAAGATAACATTAAAAAGTATATAAGAATTTTTTTTTTTCTTGAACTATCGTAATTTAGTAAAAAATGGACTCCAGGCTTTACTTTTCTCAATATGATCGTCATCCGTTATTTAGTTTTAGGAATAATACAAATATGAGCAATATATATTTACCACACCAATTATTGTTTTATATAAATATTTTCTTTTAATTCTATTTTATAGTAATTAACATCATGGCCGCCAAGAGCCGTCACGCCGCCTTGGGCAGCAACCCTGATTGGCGCCCTTATTTATCAAAATTTCACTATATTATAGATGTGTATATATATATGTGTGTGTATATATAAATATATATATATATATATATATATATATATATATATTAGGTGGTTAGAGTTCTATATAACCTAGTGGTTAGAGTTATATATGACCTAGTGGTTAGAGTTCTGAGCCAGAACTCTAACCACTGCAGCCGTGGCGCAGTGGTTAGAGTTCTGGCTCAGAACCCAGAGGTCCCAGGTTCGACGCCAGCTCCAGCCCAACAAGCGACATTGGTACGGAAAGAAGGGTGAACTTCCTGTTAAATGCTCTCCCGCGGTGCTCTATGATAAGACCGTAAGGACTTCTGGGAGCACCTAAATACATACAAAAAAAAATATATATATATATGTGTATTTGGTGGCCAGACAATATAAATTTGTGTTGATCAAAGAAGATTGTAGTAGCTGAAAAACTAAAATAAACGGCTGAAATCATAGCCACAAATTTAAATATATAAATTTTTAAAAACATATTTGTATTTAGGACTTTAAACAAAAACATTTTAACAGATTTTAATAATTTATATAATTAAAATAAACATTTATAAATCCTTGAATAATAGGAACTGATTTGTTTATTGTTTTAAACCAATTGATGACTTTCATACTAATATATATATATATATATATATATATATATATATATATATATATATATATATATATATATATATATATATATATATATATATATATATATATATATATATATATATATATATATATATATATATATATTTACCAAGATATCGAACTTCGTTGTTTTTAGTGGAGCCAATTTAATTTTTCGTAATCCGCTAGAAGCCATTATTATGTCGGGCAAAAAACTTTCAGCAATTCTTGTCAAGTAAAAAGAAGATTAGCAATTTTAAAGTCTAAATCAAGTTTGGAATTGAAGATGGTTATTTAAGAGATGATAAACTTGGTGGTCTTCAGGCCATAAAAATTTGTTTTGGTCAAAGAGGATTGTACTAGCTGAAAAACTAAAACATTCCGCTGTTTTAATAGCCACAAATTATTAAAACATATTTTTAAAAACATATTTGCATTAGGACTTTAATCAAAAATATTGCAATATATTTTAATTTTTTATATTAAAAATATTACATTTATAAATCCTTGAATAATAGTAACTGATTCGTTTATCGTCTTAAACCTTTCTTAGCCATTTACGTAAGTCTTTAGTAGTGTATTTCTAGGCATATTTAATAAGAATTCTGATATAAAATTCATTTATCTTTTTATCTAACTAACTTCGTTTATTTTCAATTTGCATATTTATTTTGTTGGAATGGAATTCGATATATTTTCTTAAAAGTTTATTTGCAAACTTCAAATCTTTAAACTTAAACAAAGGATCAACATAACTCCATTAAATAAAATGCTCATAAAAAAACAAACCATTTAAAGAACTTCTGTCTAATTTAAGCATATGGCATGGATCTTGGTAAATGCGTGTCAAAGTAATAAACATATCTTTAACATCTTTGAAATCTAACTTCAAAAGGGAACAACAGTATTTTAATTGGTACTTCTACGATCAAATGTATTTGATCGTAGAAGTACCAATTAAAAAAGACTTTTGATACAAAGTTATTTCAAAGCCAAGTTTAAAATGTTTTAATTAAGAAATTTAAATTATTTGTTTTAACTTAGTTTAATAAAAAATTAGAAATGAGTATTTTCAATGAGCTTACAAAACAACTAATATAAAAACTAAAGCCTCTGTATAATGATAAAACATAACTAATCGGTATTTTCCAATGTCCTCGCAAACCAACTAACATGAAAACTAATGCCTCTGTAGCTGGATTATTAGGTTCGCATACAGTAAAATCATTACCCATATCATAAAAAGACTGTTTTTGATTGTTATAGCATCAACTATAAAGGTACAGTATTTAAAATCAACATCAGTTTTTTGTTTATCCCCATAATATGAAAAAATATGATGGAATAAACAGGATCGCAACTTACAAATAAAGTCTTTTGTTATAATGAAATGGTAGCATGAAGACACAACATTGGTTGAAGTAAGTTGTCAATCAAAATAAAAGAGCTAAAGCATCTGTAAAACAAGTTTTTTTACTTTATCGTTGTATCTGTGACCTTTTAATTCAACATTTTGACTTCTTTTTAAAACCACAAAGGAACGTGAAGACCAAGAACGTAGAGAAACAAACGTCATCATCAATGGATTAGAAGCGACGCAATGTTCTTCACAGACGGAAAAACTAGAAAATGACAAATCGCAAGTAAATAATTTACTTAGTGCTGTCGAATGGGATGGAGCAAAAGTGAGATCTATTCGCCGTCTTAATAAAATCTAAAGGAAGCATAGATCCTTTGCTTATTGAGCTTGAAGGCGTTAATAACAAAAATATGGTTTTTAAAGCATCAATTAAATTATGAAAAATCACAAAATATGAAAATGTGTATATAAATCGCGATCTAACAGCAAGTCAAAGATTCATTCTAAAAAATAAATTAATAGAACGAAACGAAAAAAACGAGTTAAGAAGTGAACAAGAAAAAGTTAAGTTTCATTACGGTATTAGAAATAACAATCTTACTCGAATTTGTCATAAATAGCCGCTATCAACTACTTTTAATTAAGTAACGTCATCTCCCCCAAAAAAGACAAATATTGACTATATTCGAATAAAATCTCAACTTATTCAAGATCAACTTCTCGACAAAAACAAACTGAACACTTCTTACTTGAATCAGATAAATCCACTATTTTCCTTAAAAGATGTGAATTAAGTTTTTCTAATCAATTCTCAGTGCTTCATTTAAATATTTGTAGTATTACTAAAAACTTCGACGAACTAAAAGTCCTACTAGATAATCTTAACTTGAACTTTAGCTTAATTTGTTTAACGGAAAGCTGGATTTTAGATACATCATTTAATCAAAACTCTAATTTTATTTTGCCCAACTACAAAGCCATTAGTTTTGAACGTAAGTCTTTAAAAACAGGCGGTGTTATACGTGTCTATGTGCTTGATGAATTTACTTATAAAATTAGATATGACCTGTCGTTCTCTGAGCCGGATTTTAAATCTTTCACTTTAGAAATTAACAATAATTCATCTAAAAATATTATTGTGACAACTACATACCGACCACCAAACAGATGTTTAAATAACTTTCAAAATCACTTTTTTTTTAAATCACAATCGCGATTACTTTGAAATAGCATGCAAAAAAAATAAAGGCCGCTCATTTTTATTTCTTGGAGGTTATAACGTCGAATATTTAAAATATGGTGAAAATAATAAAGTACAACAATTTTACATTAAGCTTTAATGAGTTTGGAATGATGTCTATGATAAATAAATTAACAAAAATAACACAAAATTCTTGTTCTGCAATCGACAATATTTTCACAAACACACTCTTCGATTCCACATTTAAATCAGGCATTATCAAAAGTGACATAACCAACCATTTTCCAGTCTTTGCAATTTTCAAAAAATCAAAAGATTTATTAAAAAAGGGCTGGTTCTTCAAAAAAAGAATCTTTACAACCCAAGCAAAAAATATGTTTAAACTAGAGCTATCGACTGTAAATTGGAACTTTGTTTTTCTCGAGACATGTGCTAATAACAGCTACAACCTTTTCTTAGATAAACTTTTCAATTTGTACGATAAGCATTTTCCTAATAAAACAATCCGTATTAAAACTAAAGGACTTCTTAATTCTTGGTTCACTAAAAACCTTAATTAAACATAATTACTTAGAGCACAAACGTCTATATGAAAGAACTAAAAAAATAGCTAGAACTACATACTTCAAAAACAAGCTGTTAGAACTAAAAGGTAACTAAAAAAAAACGTGGGATGCTATTAAAGAGATTCTTGGAAAACAAAAAATACACAACAAAGCCTTACCAAGCGTGATTACTGTAGACGGCACACAGATCTCTGATGTAAAACTGGTGGCAACAAAATTTAATGAGTTTTTCGTAAATATTGGTCCAAACTTAGCCATCAAAACCGACACTCCTGCACATTTCTTGAGCTATCTATCGAAGTCGTATAAAAGCTTAGCATTTAAAAAACTCACTAGTAAAGAACTTGATGATTCAATAAAAAAATTAAATAAAAATAAAGCAACAGGCTATGATTCTATTTCAGCAAGGATAATTAAAGACTGCTATGAACTTATTAAAGATGTTTTATTAGATATTTTTAACAAATCGCTTAAAGCAGATGTTTTTCCAGATAAAATGAAAGTTGCAATTATTACACCAATTTTTAAATCAGGAGATGAAAGTCTAGTTACAAATTATTGACCTATATTGGTATTACCTGTATTTTCAAAAATCCTTGAACGTATCATGTATAATAGGATATTTGCATTTTTGTATGATAACAATCTTTTTTATTGTAACCAATATGGTTTTTAAACAAATTATTCTACGGAACATGCACTTATGCAACTTGTTAAAGTTATCAGTGGAGCATCTTCTCATAACAAGTTCACCTTAGGTATGTTCCTAGACTTGTCAAAAGCATTTGACACCGTTAACCATCAGATTTTATTAGATAAACTAAAATATTATGGAATAAGCCACGAACACCATAAATGGTTTACCAGTTACTTAACTGATCGAAAGCAGTTTATGTGGAGTTCCACAAGGCTCCATCTTAGGTCGTTTGCTGTTCTTAATCTTTGTCAACGATCTATATAAAGCATCAAATACTATGTCTACTATTATGTTTGCAGACGACGCCACTTTATTCTACTCTCACAGTAATATTATCTCTCTATTTCAAGCAGCAAATAATGAACTAGAACAAATATCAAACTGGCATATCGCTAACAGCCTATCTTTAAATACTGATAAAACAAAGTTTTCCTTATTCCATTCTAAACGAAAGTTTCAATCTATTCCAAAATCCTTACCAATGTTATATATAAATAACATCAAAATTGAGCGCTCATTCACAAATAAATTACTTGGTATTTTAATAGGCGAAAACTTTTCTTGGAGAGATCATATTAAACATATTAGCAATAAAATCTCAAGAAATATTGGCATCTTATATAAAAAACAAACAAATCTTAGACAAATCTACACTAACTCAACTATATTTTGCATTCATAAATAGTTATTTATCTTATGGCAATATTGTTTAGGGTAGTACAAATAAATCTAAATTCGACTGTCTCCTTAAACAACAGAATCATGCAGCACGCATTATTCATTTTTAAAATCGCTTCACAAATGCTAAACCTGTTCTAAAAAGCATAAGGGCACTTGATATTTATGAATTAAATATTCTCAAAATTACGCAATTTATGTTTCAACATCAGTCAAAAAAAACGCCGAAGGTTTTCGAAAATATTTTCCCTAAAACATTAAACCGATAGAACACGCAATCTACCGGAAGATTTAAAAAACCTTTCCGTACATCAAAACTTACGAGCTTTGCCATTTCCTATCGTGGCCCAATGCTATGGAACCATTTTACAAGCCTGGGTGGTGGACTTAAAGGGGCCAATACCTCTTAAAAATTTAAAAAGAACATAATCGAACTTCTTGCCAATTACGATTCTTTACATGATTTTTTCTTACAATACATTTTTATTTCCAATTTTTATTATCAAAGGTTACTAATAATAAGATTTTATCTTCTCCGTTTTGTAACTATTATAAATAATGAAATGTACTTGTATTTAATATTTTTAAATATTTTATCAGAAATTACCTTTAATTGTAAATGGTTGCTTGACAAAAAATAAAAAAATAAAAAAAATAAAAAAATATATATATATACACATATGGTTTCATGAAATAGTTTTCTGTATAAAACAGGATAATTATATATATATATATATATATATATATATATATATATATATATATATATATATATATATATATATATATATATATATATATATATATATATATATATATATATATATATATATATATATATATATTAGGGTGATGCAAAATTTGTAGGTTCAAAACTTTAGTTGTCCTCAAGCTTGCCCTTGTTCTATATGACAATAGTAGTTATTGGCCAAAATTTGAATCAAATCGGATGATATTTAGGGGTTGCCATGTTTTGTCACATTTTGGTATAAGGTTACAAAAAGTAAAAAAAATATTTTTTATTTTTACATTTTTTATATTATATTACTTAATTATTTATTATCAATTTCTTATTATTATGTGGTGGATTGTGGATGTTCAATGTTAAAAAAATCAATACTATAGTACTACTATGTAATTGCACTAGGCAATAATAAATCAATCATCTTTATCATTCAACAGTCATCTTCATCAGGGTAGACTTTGATGCAACTGGAAATTCCTTCCGGTGAAGATCAACCAATCTAAGAAGAAACTGCTTTTGGTTTTCATCTTTCGTAACGCTTGAGTTAAAGGATGTTATAAGTGCTATGCCTCGTTCCGCACAATCGTTGACGACTTTCATTTGACCAACCTTGTGCTTCATTTCAAGATATGTTGAATCCATTTCCCACTCTTTAGATTCTTTCATTAAAAATGATTCAGCTTTTTCTTTTCCATTTTTCAAAATTAGATCGAAAAGTTCTGCGGTGCGTTGTGTGACGAAGGAAGGCAATGGGCTGTGACAATCGAATGTGGCAGCATCAAGTCTTTTGAGAGATTTCTGCCCTGGCTGTTGTTTCAGGTTGTTTGCCATGTCTCTCTTGGTGTTGTTGTCGACACGGGAATCGAAGAAAGCCAATCCTATTAGATGTTCAGAAAAATACCAGAGGTGGCGATGAAAAGCTTTTGCTGCATTAATTGCAATTGTACGATTTGGATATTCTTGAATCCGTTGAAGAAGCTTGGCATCATTGAATGGTGCTCGTTCAGCTAACGGAGCTTCATTCCAAAACTGTCCGTATACAAATGCCACAAAAAGACTTATATCTGTTATTCCTTTCTTTTCCTTTGCAGTAATAACAAATTGATCCTGAAACAAATATATCTTTATACAATATATAGCTTTTGCCATCCAACGTGCATTGTGTGTTGCACCTGGAGCTCGAAACTTCACTTTGAACTCCGATGTTGTAGTTGATCCTCCAAGAAAAATAAGGCACAAATTCAAGAGTTCTAAGTAATCATCCCTGGGTTGTTGACCTTTAATTGCTTCACTATAATATACTACCATTTCTTCACGGAGTTTGAGAAAAAAATCGCAGTTGTAAAATTCTTTATTCCCTATAGTGAACACCTCCTTGTTGATTGATGGCCATTGTTTCTGGAAACGGTTGAAAATTCCAACTTCAGGTCCTCCACTGGTTCCAAATGCAATCGTGAAAATGGTGGAAAGCATGACTTCAAACATATGGTGCCTGCATGCTATCCATATATGATTACGGTCAAGATTCTGCTCCATTATTGTGCAGGCACCAATGTTCAACCCAGTGTTAGATGAAGTAGTGTCAAAAAACAGTCCCCGAACAAGTTCTTTCAATTTCCAGTCTTTAAGAGCCTTCATGCAAGCATCAGCCTGTTGCTCACCTGTACCTCGATCAATCTTTGGAACGCCCAGCAATTTTTCCACCCCACCACCAGTCACAAGGATGGCAATTCTATCCACTTTTTTTTGACCACCAGTGATATCAGGTAAGAGCTTTCCATCCCAATGCAGAAGAAGTGGATCATCAGGAGAGAAATCAACCTTGTCAGCTGTAGTCACCGCTTCACGAACAGATCGCCTTTTTCTGCGGATTGTGCTGTACGACAATGATAAATCTTTTACCGAGTGACCAAGAGCCTGAGACACTGTTCCAACCACGAAGAGTGCACGGCGATCAGAAATATTAACACGATCAAGAGATGATACAACATTATTTGTTAGAACTTTCATCTTCTTTTTCGTTGAACCACTTGTGCTCAGTGTGCTGGAAGCGGAAGGAGTCTGATATACATCATCATCCGAGGAACTAGAGCTACTTTCACTCATAATGTCAACTGCTGATGAAGAAGAAATGAGTTCTGTTTTTTCCATCAGTTCCGCTTGACTTCTTTGACGCCTCAATTCCATTTTAGTTTCTCGGACTCGTTTCCGTGCCTTCCTAGCTGTTAAATTCCGATCAATTCCTGCCATACTACAACTTAATGGATCTTCTTGCTGCTGACGTAAAAATGCTTTATCTTTATCGTTTTTCATAACTTCTGATGCATTCTTGGTTGAAATATCAAAAAGTTCTTCAAGGTCAGCGTGGAAAATTTCTTCTTTCATTTGACAGCTGTCCAATTTTGATCCTCGGTGTTTTTTCAGCAGCAGATATTCGTCATAAAGTTTTTTTAACTTTCTTTCCGCATTGTCAATTCTTTGAGTTGGAATTTTTCCTCTTTCCCATATAACAAGAACTGCTTCAATTGTTGCCCGAATACTTTTTTTCACTTCTTGTTTCTCTTCTATATGATGGAAGAGCAACCTCCGAAGAACATCCCCTCTTGAAGGAAGTCTGGCAGTCGACAGAGTTTGTGTAGGTTTACCAACAAGCCACACCTCAGCAGAAGATCTAGTGGTTGCCATATTATCAATTTCTAAATTATAAATAAATAAACAATGAAAAAACAAATTTGCGAAATTTGAGAAAATCACAAAATTTTACCAATGGTTAGTTCATCTTATAAAACATGGCAAACCCTAAAATTGCTTCTTTTAGTCTAATTTTTGGTACACATGATCCTAGGTGATAAAGGAACACAGGCAACCTTGAGGAGAATGTTTTTTGTGACATTTTTTTTTCTATTACAATCTGAATCACCCTAATATATATGTATATATATATATATATATATATATATATATATATATATATATATATATATATATATATATATATATATATATATATATATATATACCTTTTTTTAATTAAGAAAATAATAATTTTCTTAGAATGATTTTTGTAACAACGAGCTTCTAACGATCTTTTGAAATGCCTTACCATTCTTAAAAACAATTTACATCTTTTGGCAACGTTTTAAATCATTAAATGTAAAAAATAATAGCCTGAGGTTACTTTTCGCCATTCTCTTAATTGGTGCAAATATTTTTCGTCAAAGTTTGACTCTAAAACTATTTTTAAATAACACCTTTTTAAATAATAAATTAATTTAAATTTTTTTTGCATGATTTAAACTGCAGATGGTTTCTTTTCATAAAAAAACTAAACTTATTAAGAATTGATATAATTCTCGTGTATAGACACGCCGCTTTTGAAGGAGAAAAAATTCGGTATAAAAAATGGCTCCCACAAATATTAAAAAAACAACACATAAAATGGCAGCATCATTCAAAATTTATTCTGAAAGTTGAAGATAATGGCCCAAAAAACAAGAAAAAACCAAATAGTTCGAAAAAATTAATTTTGCTATTAGAGCTGGGTAACTACAAAAACTTTTCAAAAGTGCTGCAAAGTACTCCCGATGGAGTAAAGTATGACGGTTGACGGTATACTATATATTTAATATAGAGAGTGATTTCAATCAAATATAATGAACAAAAAACAATTATTCATTTAAATATTCAACTTCCAACAGGCATAAATGTTCTACAGCATTAATTATACCTGCAATCTCTACTGCCTAAAACCACTAAAAAAATCAGTTGGGTTACGTGATCGCTTCGTAAAAATTTTGAAAGATGTGAAAATTTGGATTGTAAATGTGTTTTAGCTAAGGTTAAGAAACCTTTGATAAATACAGGGTTTGAAGTTGATAGTGACACTCAACTATTCAAAAATCTTTTTAATCTTGACAAGCAGTATTCTATTTAAAAACAAAAAAAACGAAAAAAGCGGATCTCCTAAAGATCAGAAAAACTTTGAGAATTACTTAAAAAAGGTAGGTAAGCCAGATTTGAAGAACATTATTAGGACCGACAAAAAAAAATCTTACAAGGATAAACTCGAAGACTTGATGTTTTCGGAAGATCAAAAAGGAGAAAGAAAAATTATTCTTGGGACAGAGGATAAAAAATTTAGTAGAAACGTAAAACTTAAAAATTAAAAGTATTAAGTGATATATTTCTTATAAAACATTTTGTTATAATTAATATTATTTTGTGCTTGTAGACAGCAGAGAGTAACAGAAAGAAAAATAGAAGAAGGATGTACGATCAACAATATCTAACTATGAAATTGAACTCAGTTCTGATTTGAGTTATGATTCATCTTATGATTCTGATTTTGAGTCTGGTAACTATTATCAAAAAGAACCATCTCAATCTAACTGTACAGTAACTGCAGAAATTCCAATAGATGTGTATGCCAGGAAAGTTGCCCTAATGGCTAATTTAAGTGATGTTTCGCCAAAAGTTTTGTGAAAAGTGTTATGTGCCATTTTAACTGAAGCTGGTATTGAACTTACAGATATACATTGCAGTAAAACAATAACCTTTAGAAAAATGAAATTAACAAACGAAAATATGCCAACCTTAGCAAAAGAGAATGTAATAGAATAGAAGCTTCTCCTTACCCATATGTTTTATACAGTTTGATGGAAAAACTCTTTATGAAATTAATGCAGGAAAATATTTCAAGATTGACACAGTGATCTGTACAAGTTTAACTGAAGGAGGTGAGTGGTAGTATAAGTGAAAAGGCTGCTGAAGATTCTATGAACTTTTGCAAAGCATATATAGAAAGAAAGGGGATAGCATGAGAAGATAAACGTGAAGACAGAAGAGAGCTGGCTTAATTAGTTTTGACTTATCTATCACCTTCTGTTTATAAAATCAGGAAAACTGGAGCTATCCATCATGCCCATTTTCTTGGTAAAGCAATTTACTATCTGAAAATGCAGCTTTTGTTTTTCAAATTGATTTTGTTTGATCTTAAAAAAGAAATTAAGCTTATCGCGCAGTTTTTGATCTGTTTTTATGCCAAGTGGTATTTAGATTGATTAACGTGTCAAACGCCCCCAACTTAGGTATTAAGCTATCCACCAGATGCATCAATTTAGAAGTATTTTTTGTAATCCAAAAGAAGTTGATGCTGTGCTTAATTTGCTTTACAAGCACACTTGGTACTTGGAATCAACTATGATTCCACTAGCTCTATTGGATGAGGATTTGTCTTCGCGTGAAAAACAAAAAATTGAAGCTGCAATTTTTTTGTTTAAAATACCTGAAGATTATCTCATAGTCTTTCCTGCTCAGCGAAGAAACAAAAACAAAAAAAAAGTTTAATTAGATAAACTATAGAAGAAACTTACAAAAACTTACTAATTATTTAAAATATTTTTTTTTGATTTGATTTGTAATATTGAATAGTGATATGCAAAAACCACATATGCTACAAAATCAACATTTTCGATAAATTTGAAAAAACCTTTTTATTTCTTAATTGTTAATGATTTGCTTTTTAAAGACCACTTGGTAATCGCGTATTTACTTATGATGTAAGGTACTTGTTTTTTTTTTACTTATGATGTAAGGCACATGTTTGATATTTACTTATGATGTAAGGCACATGTTTGATATTTACTTATGATGTAAGGCACATGTTTAATATTTTCAGAATATCATTAATACTGCACATAAGGAACATTTTTCGCAACAAAATCTCCAAATTTTGCAAAAAATTAAAAAAAATGCTAAGTGTGGTTTTTAAAGACAAATAATAAATAGTTAATTGTACTTAAGGAGTTTTTTTCTTTATTCTGATTAAAATATTACAAATAATAAACTTACATAAATGAGTAATTCTATTCTCATTTTGAATATATACATTTGCAAACTGTATTATGAATCTAAATAACAAAATTTGAATTTAATTGTTGAAAAGGTTATAAAAACAACACAGCGTCACGTAATAAACGTATTTTTGCCAATTTAAAATGTAAATTATACTGTTTTTTAAGAAGAAAGAAAAAAACAAAACTTTTTTTAACCAAACATACAGATATATATCTAAATCCTAAAAAAATTTATTATAAATATTTATGCTAGCCTTGCCCTCAAGACACTTAAAGTTATCCGTTTTTGGTTATTTTTGGGTATTTTTTTTCCAAACATGTTCTTTGAGGGCAATGAAAGAGTGGTTTAATGGCGCTGAAATATTTGTGAGTAAGTTTAAACATATTTGCTTCAAATCTAGACGGTTTATTTTTCAAATTCTAAAATTTTTTTTTCTGAACATATATATATATATATTTATATATATATATATATATATATATATATATATATATATATATATATATATATATATATATATATATATATATATATATATATATATATATATATATATATATATATATATATATATATATATATATATATATATATATATTTAATTTGTTATTTAGGTGCCCAAGAAGTCCTAACGGTCTTGTCACAGAGCAACGCGGAAGTACATTAACTTTATATTTTTATAAATAAGTCTTATGTCAAGAGAGAGCAACCTTTATCGTGTCTAAGTGTATTTTTAGATGAAAATATAATGTAGAAGGAGCACACACATAAAATCGAAAATAAAATATCAAAAAAGATAGGCCTCCTATAAAAAGCCAAACAGTTGTTAATCCAAACCTGTTTGAAATTCATTTACTTTTCTTTTATTCATTGCTATCTAAATTACGCTAACGTTGCTTGGTGCAGAACTAATGTATCTAAAAATAATAAACTGTTAATTAAACAAAAACGCTGTGTAAAAATTATTGAAAATGTAGATCGCTTATTACACACTAAATTGCTTTTTAATAAATTCAGAACACTCAACGTATTTCAACTTTCACTTTATCAAATTCTTTTAATTATGTTCAAAGTTGATTATAAAATGGAACCCATTTCAATTAACATCTAATTAAAAATAAATCATTATACTCAATACGATTTTCAAATAATAATTATATTCAACCAAAAACAATATATTCTGCTACTAAGCTTTCAAGCGCTATTAGAGGACCTAAACTATGGAACACACTAATGAACAATGAGTTAAAAACTGTTTTTTCCTTTCATCAATTAAAAAAAAATTAGACTTCTGAAATGTTTTTTTTTTTACATTTTTGATCATATTTCTTCTTGATCTTGATCTGAAATTTTAATAAATATGAAATATAAACAGTTGTAACAATATTATGTTTTATAAAATTATTGTTTAGAAATGTTTTAATAAGTAAGTTTTTATACTAAAATGTTGTGTTTTGTATAATAGTTACTAAAAAATTTATTCTTATATTTATTTAATGCTTATGAATATATTTCTTATATATTATATTCAATTTTTATATTAAAATTTTGTGTTTTGTTTACTAAAAAATTTCTATAATTTTTCTAAAAAACTAATTTTATATGAAGTATACATTATAATATATAAATGTTGCTAATAATCCTAGCTCTAAACTGAAACAAATGGATGTCAATTTGAGCAACCAATCAGCGCCGTGCGGTGGTGTTTTGGCGCCTGGAGCAGGCATTTTTATAAGGCGATTTTTATGGGTAGATTAATTTTTTAGGTGACCAACATATTCAAATTTTTATAAAGTAGAATACATGTGGCCTTCAATTAACGCGGCTGTATTTGCTCGATTTTTGGAATAACAGTGCACTTTACAGAATAATATTTCTAATAAAATTATTTATTACTATTATTACTAAAATTATTAAACTATTCTTGAAATATTTTCTGTGGAGTGTACCATTCTCTCAAAAATTGGGCAAATGCACACGTTAATGAAAGGCCGCCAGGAATAGATCGTTGAGTTGGCATTAATGACAAGAAAATTAAAAATCCTTGATTTATCGTTTTTATATTCAATTTTTATATTAGGATACATTTACAAAATCAATGAAGTATGTATAATATGTATATAATAATCGCGGATTAAATAAATCAATAATTTATTTAATCCTTTATATTCCATATTTGGACTAATTATAATTAAGATTAATAATAAATTATTTGCAGTAAATCAGAAGAGATTTCATTTCTAATTATTCGATCAATAGAAAGCCAAGTAACAAATTCAATCAATTTTGATAGCTTTAACAACGATTTAAGTACAAAAAGCAAAAAAAATTATCTTATTTAAAAGAGCATTTTTATTTAAAATTTACTCGCCTCGTTTTTAATTCAGCAAAATCGTTTATAATTAAATCGTCATAATTTAACGAATCACATTTTTCGCTTTCAATCGACATCATAGCTAGACCAACTAATCTCTCTTGACTCATTGACGATCTTAAATAGTTTTTTATTAATTTTAATTTCCAAAAACTGCGTTCCCCAGAAGCAACTGATACAGGCAAAGTTAACGGAATACGTAGACAGATGAACAAATTTGAAAATATTGTTGTTATATTATTTTTGTGCAAATACTTCAGTATTTCTAGTGGTTCCATTTGAGAGGGTAACACTGCAGAAAATTTATAATTTCTTCACAAAGTTCTAAACCGTCAATATCTCTTTTATCATTATCTGTTAATAATAAATGTAAGTCCATGCAATTTTTAATATATTTGTTCTATTTTCGGATTTTAATTTATAAATATTGCATAATATTTGAAATTTTTCTACATGTAATTTTAACTGTTCCAATCTTTCATCGATTGAATTAATTGCGGTGTCTAGAATGTAGAAGAAGAAGTTGACTTTATAATTTTTTTATGAATCTATAATAGGCAGGTCATTGGATTCATAATCAAAATGGCCTTTCTTTTTACGAATTCGAATCGTTGAAACATCTGGGAATTTACTATCAATCATAAGAATCGTCTATTTTCTTTGCTTCATCGACAACTTTTACAAAGGTTTCATCCTGAAGGTATTTGTTTAAAAAAAAAAACTTTTTTTAAAGCATTATTGTTATTTAATAAATTTAAATTTGGAGACTGCATTATTTTAGATACAATATTTACTTTTGATAAAATGTCGCACCACACAATCAGGCTACAAATAAATTTAAAACAAGAAACTTATTTTGCTAATGACTGCGCTTCATGTTTCGTTTGATTGTCCCGATTTTCATCTAAATGGATATTGACTAAAGCATCATAAATATGCTCAAGTTGAAATCTCAAAGGAATAATAGCATAAATTTCCCATCTAGTAGAACAAACTGGTTTTAAGGTAATTTTCACATGCTGCTTTAAAATGTTTCACCGACTAGGAGATGACGAGGAGCTAGCTATTTCACTTGAAGCAGAAGCTGCATTGTTAACAACTAAATTGAGGGAATGACATGCACAAGGAACAAAAACTGAACGTGGATTTAATTGTAATATTCTGCTTTGAACACCCAATCTTTTTCTTTTCATGTTCGCATAATTATCATACCCCTGGCCTCTCATATCTTCAATAGGAATTTGATTATCTTCTAGTTCTTTAAGAATTTTTTCAGTTAGGCCTTTACCAGAAGTATCCACTACGGTAATGAATCCTAAAAAATGCTCGAGCATTTCGAACCTGTTTTTGTCCTGGAATACAAATCTTATAATAATAGACATTTGTTCAATATGACTCTGATCTGGGTTGCAATCTACTGTTATTGAATAGTATTTACTAATTTTAATTTGTTGAACAATATACTCTTTAATATTTTTTGAAATTAACTGTATGAGCTCATTCTGAATATTATTACTAAAATAATATGTACTTTGGTTTGCCTTTGTGTAATAGTTTGTATATGATTTGCAGACGTTTGATCAAATGTAGGCAGTAATTCAAATAACTTTAAAAAATTGCCGTTATTTCTATTATACATTTTATCACTTGTACCTTGAATCGCTAATGATTGTGAAGCTAAAAATTTTAATATCGCAATTATTCTTTTAAAATTCTCTTGCCACTTATTTTTTTCAATATTATGGGCGCGTTGTTGAGCAGCATCTATGGTGTTTAATGTTTTTAAGCGTAACCTTAACTCATTCCACATAAAAATACTATCGAAATGGATTCCTGATAATTCATGACTTTTAAGATCCCGTGATAAATATGCCCAATCGGAACTACCATTGACAGCCCAGTTATTGCAATTTTTAGAAAATAATTTACAACTAAAACAAAAGCAGCCGTGGCGCAGTGGTAGCGCACTTGTCTCAGAAACGTAAGATCCGTGGTTCAAACCCCACCTCTGGACAAGTTTTGCGACATCGGTTGGGAAGCAGGCGTGAACTTCCTATTAAATGCTCTTCCGCGGTGCTCTGTGATAAGACCGTAAGGACTTCTTGGGGCACCTAAATCAACATTAAAAAAAAAAAAAAAAAAAAAAAAAAAAAAAAAAATACCGAATCTTGAGATTGTGAATAAATTAACCAGGATTGCGCAACATGTTCTCCGTTTGCCAATTTTCGATTGTATAAAGAAAGTGAAAACTGTCTACCTTTGTTGTTTACAGGAAAGGCAAAATTGTCTATTTGCACTGGACCTTTTTTTACCAAAAATTGTCTCATGTTGTCCGTGATAAACTTCCATTAACCGGGATCTGATGACACCTTATACGCCGGGTCCTCTTCATTCACTGTCAATAGTAGAACTTCGATATCTTCTGATGTTTCACAAATGGTACGCTCGCTTCCATCTACAGTAGATATAAATACTTCTGTAGGATCTTTGACAAGATCTGAAATAGCAGCTTCCTGACTCTCTTTTAAATTAGATGTTGAGGATTTAGAATATTCATCAAATTTTGACGATTTATCCATATTGTATTTGTTTATGCTGTTGATTGTACTTTGATCGAAACACATTTTTTTAATTGTTGGTTCATCAATATTGCTTGTATTGATGAGCACGATTGTTGAACAAATGAAAATATAGAACTTGCTTGCTTCTTACGTTCATTTTCTTTTGTTTCTCTTTTTTTTTATTTTCCCAACCAGACTTTTTCTTTTTATTTCAAAACATGGTTTTTAATTATTATGATTTAACTAAATTTGTTAAAACCTAATATAAACTACAAATATTGTTATAACTAGGGCTGCTAGCTCGAACATGTTCAAGTTTGAACGTTCGAATTTTACGCCAAATTTCAACGTTCAGGTTCTTTTTTCACTTATTACACAAACAATCATAAAAATAAATTTCTAATTGGCGCCTTTTTGTTATGAAAGTATCATTATTCATTACACTACACTTTATTATCAGTATAAAAAAAAAAAAGGAAAAAACATAAAGAGTTGCTTACATATCAGGAAAATATTATTCTTAGACGTAAATGAACAAACGTGAAATATTTGAAAGGCACCTTCGTGGCTCAAGCGCCTGGAGCGGTTGCTCCATTGCTCCATGCCACGACACGGCCCTGCAGCCAATAATTTTATTTACAAGATAGTAATAATTTTGAAAACAAACAAACAGGTCCACGCAGAGGCTTTGTGGTGCCCAGGGTCAATTTTTGTTCGATGACTCAACTTTAGATTCCTGGGTATATTGAATTAAGCATGAATTTCACTGCTTATTGTCCGTTTTTAAACAACTTAATAAAAACAATTATTATTTATATATTTACTATCGATGCACATAAACATTTATATTTGAACTCAATAATGTATGATAAAAAGGAAAATAAAAATAAAATTTAAAATAAATGAAATTATATATTAAATGAATGGAATTATATATTTCTTTAATAAAATGTTAACTTTGAAGACTAGTTTCACTTTACGGACTAGTCAGATCACACTAATTTCACTTTGCGGACCAATCAAATCACACTAATTTCACTTTGCGGACTAGTCAGGTCACACTAATTTCACTTTGCGGTCTTTCTTCATTGCAAAACTAGAGATGACATTTTCGCACGATAAAGTCTCGGCAAGATCGTTTTTAATTGAAATCACCATAAGGTTAGTAAAGCGTTCTTCAGTCATTGTAGATCGCTATTGAATTTGATTAGAGCAAGCTTACTGAAAGAGCGCTTACTAAAAGATTAAAAATGCGAAACAAAATGCAGATCAAAGGAAATATTGATTAAAGACCTTTTTGGTAGATTCTGTTGAGCAACTTGATAGAAGAAAGAGATTCTATTTGTCCAAAAGTAGTCAATCGCTTCAGAACATCTAGATGACGAATTTCTTCAATCAACTTCCCTTTTTTTATTTCATTTACGTTAAGATTTGCCATGACCTTTTTCTTTCTGACTAAGTTTTTCTTCATCATTAGAACGAGATGGAGAATACCATATGAACAAAAACATATCCGTTGTCTTTTGAGCTGTATCTATTCTGTATCTTATCTGCTGGAGCATCGTGTCAAGAACAACATTTGATAAGTTCACCTCAAAACCCTTTGATTCGTCTTCGTGAAAATGGGCTGTGTTCATCGACTCGCCGTGAATTGTTTTTCTTTTACTTGTCCTCTTATTAACAAAACTATTATGAAACACAAACAAAGCTAACCCAAATGCAATCAGTTTTGCTTCTAGGATAATTTAGGGGCAAGAAGAACGTAGCCGGTCAAGATCATTAATTAAAGTCTTTAAAAAACTTACCTCGTCATCCAACGAAATGTTTTCTGATTGAAGAAGAAGGCAGTCAACGTAGAGACATAGAAGAGGCTTGAACCAAAAAGAAATCAAGAAAATGAATTCAAATAATAGAATCCACTTTCTGAGTGCCTTAACTAAATTTAGTTGATGATCTTCTAAATAAAGTTCTTCAAGAAGTTTCGAGGACTTCAGTATTTCTTAAGAAAGATAACCTGCACTTCTTTATATACACCGGACATATTAGCCCCGTTATCATAGCCCTGGCCCTTACAGTTGTTTAAATCAATTCGGCTTTGATCCAAAAACGTCTATAGCCAGTTTCGCAATGTCAGAACCTTTTTTTCTTCGGTTTTATCTACCTTCAGAAAACGCTCTTTTACTATCCACTGGTTGTCAGATCCTACGCGGACAAATTGAAGAACGATAGTGGTTTGTTCTGAAAAAGACACATCCGGAGTTCCATCAATAATGATAGAAAAATAAACTGCTGTGTTGACCTCTTCAATAATAGCAGCGAAAAGAGTTTCATCACGATATGAACTCATTTTAAGTTTTCCAGCGCAAATAGTGCACTTGCATTCTTGTTCCTTGTTTTTGGTGTCGAGAAACTTCTTCTAGATGGAATTGAAGTCCCTAATACTTTTTCCCCAACAGCTAAAGAGTGGTTAAAAAATTACCATTTTTATTTTAGGATGTTTGATGAATCTCTACAAATATGAACATAATATTAAAATAAAAATTACATTTAGATTAATATTCCGAGCAATATTAAAACTATTTAATGAACATAAACTACTAACACATCTCTAAAAATTAGATTTATTGAAGCTAAATGTAGAGTGACGTCCAGGACGCAGCGTAAAACTTTATGCCACTTATCACCATGATCGGTTGAAATTTGGACGATTTTAAATTTAGTTTTCTCAAAAACCACTTAATCAAAAACCACTTTTTTTTTTAAATGATGCTAACACAATTAGTTTTCTTGTGTGTGAGTGTAGTTTCGTTTACCCCCCATTAGTTTTTCCAATGTTGAGTGGTCAGAGTCAGAAAATCGAAAATTTTTTTGAACTTTTACATAGAAAATCCATCATCTCATATTCCATGATTTCAATAGCATGTAAAATTCCTAAATCAACTGTTCGAATTGTTATAAAATGTTATATTGAAAACAAAACTGTAAAATAAAATCGGGAAGTGGTGGAATATCAAGATTTATTTCCAAAAAAAAAAAAGCAATATAGTCGACTAAATTCATCAAAATCCAACTCAGTCACAACAAAATTTAGCTACGAAGTTGAAATGCAATAGAGCTTTTTGTTCAAAGAGTATTTAAAAAAGAAAATCTGAAAGAATATTACGAGAAAAAAATACCAAAAAGTTCGCTTGTTGGAGAAACTAAAATAATTGGATTAACTAAAAATTTGCTTAAATTAATTAGAAAAAAAATTTATGCATTTTAGAAAACGATGTAACTTATTGTAAAAAAGATCACTCAGTGATTTCATTCAATCAATACTATTATCAATCGAAACTTTATAAAGCTTCTGACAAATTTAAGTACATTTGAGTAAGAAAATCACTTTTAAACTTGCAGTTGAGGTTTTAAAAGCACTCCTTTCATAACAAATCAATCTTTGACAACAAATCTATAGGTGAGTGAATGCTTGAAAAAATGACTTTTTTCTCTAATTAAAAAGCACAAATAATCAACCTTATTTTGACCAGATCTGACATCGATCCATTATAACAAAAAAGTAATTTAGTGGTAGAAAAAACGAGTCTATTTGGTTCCAAAGGATGCTAATCCACCAAACTGTCCTGAGCAGCGGATTATCAAATCTTACTAGGCAGTTCTGAGAGGAATATGGAGGAAGAGAGAAAAATGCAAAAATAGTGTTGAAAATTTCCAAGATTTCTGGATTAAAAGTGTCGCAAAGTAAAATTGTGGATACAATGGCGGCTACTTTACAAAAAAATTAATTATTATTCGTCTTAAAGTTAAAGCAATATTTATTTTTATTGAAATAAAAACTAATTATGTAAGCATCATTATAAAAAGAAAATCATTACAATTGGATAAGTTGTCTTTGAGAAAAATCAATTTAAAATTTTCCAAATTTCAACCGATCAAAGTAATAGATGCCTTATTTCTTATTGACTTTTCAGGTTTTAAATCGATCCCGGTCTGATTTAAGGCTTCAAAGGCTGGTTTCCAAATGAAGTAGTGATTTCTGTGTCAAAAATTACACTTAAGGTAGGAGAAAAGATTAAAAGAAAGCTAGGAGAAAAAATTAAAAGCAATCTTTTCTCCTAGCTTTCGCCAATTATATTTTATTTCACCATTCCACATCAAGAGAAAAGACTGAAATTCAGGGTCAAAATTATGCTCTTATTCAAAAATAGAGCAGGAAAAACAAACAAGAGGTGTTACAGTTCAACTCCAGGTAATCTCTGTCAATCTTCCTTCCGTCGAGAGAATTTTCGTAGAAAACGAAGGCAGGAACTTTTTTGTTTGTAGAATCTCTTGGAAAAAGTTCCGGATTTTAGGTGGTCCATCCCAGCTAGCACACTTACATTGAGCCAACGTATGTAAAACCATTGCAAACGTCGGCTCTTTTTTCCGATGCAATACCAACGTTGATCCAATGTCATTTGATTAATAATAAAATTATTACCGACGGAACTAAAAACATCTGGCAAATTTACATTGGTCCAATGTATGTAAAAACATCGCAAAAAGTTGATTGTTTTTACGATCTATACCCAATGTTGATCCAATGCATACATTTAGACGTTGATTAAATGTATATAAATCAACGTATATCCAATGTATGAAAAAACATCGAAAAAATTTGATTGTTTTTACGATCTAAACCCAACGTTGATCCAATGTGTACACCTTGACATTGATTCAATGTATATAAATCAAAAAGTTGATTGCTTTTACAAACTAAACCCAACGTTGATCCAATGTATGCAACCAAGCATTGCTATTGCAAAATTATATAACTTAAATAAAATCTTCGGTGATTATTAAAATATCAAACGACACTCAACACAAACTCGATTTTAGTTCCAATGATCAAGCGTTACAAATCTTATTAATGTGCACATATTGCTTACGTCAACTGTATTAATACACACACACACACAGATATATATATATATATATATATATATATATATATATATATATATATATATATATATATATATATATATATATATATATATATATATATATATAAGGAAAATAGAATTTAATGAAAATTTAATCTAGAATTGTATTGAATACAACATTTTGCCAATTAAAGTTCAACGTTGAATCAACGTAAATACAACGTTGGGTTAACGTATAAAATAAAACGTTGAATCAATGTAGAAAATTTAACCATTTTCCGACTTTAATAAAACGTTTTATCAACATTGTTTTTTAGTTGTTGGCGACGTCGCATTTGTAACCATAACGATATAAAAACAACGTTGGCAGCCGATGTTGGGCCAACGAAACGCGCGACATTGTTCTAATGTTTTAACAACGTATGTGTGCTAGCTCGGATTTAGCATGACCTCTTTATCCTAAATAATAAAAGCATTTGAGAATTGTGGTATGTTTTTAATAACTGCAGATATTAAATGATATGTTTTTAGAACCTGCAGGTTTTTCATAAAATAAGAATGCGTCTCAAACTCACCCTATTATGCAATCGATTATTCCTTACCAGTCCTTCCACGCAAAAAAAAATAGAAATTGTGTAATTTCTGTTTAACTTAACCAAAATTCATTTCATTTTATAAAATTCTTAAAATCTTACAAAATATCTTACAGAAAAAAAAAATCATCTCTCTTGTCTTAAATTTTTTGCTTAAAATTATCCAAATAATCTTCGTTTTTTCCTCTCTTTACAATTATTGCCATCATCATTAAAACGTTTGCTAAATATTACAACCCCGTACTACAGATAGGGTGGTTGGTGCGATCAACACCGCTTTTTCCACCAACTACCCTTTGCTTCGCATAAATTTTGCAATAAAAATCGAGCAATATAATTATTTGCTTCTTTAAACAACCTAATTTTTAAATTATGATTATCCGATCATGAACAAGTTAATAAAGCAATTAAGCTATACTAGAGTCACACTATCACCAATTTGCAATATTACTTGACTCAATAGCACACTCGCAGGCAGGAATATTTAAAAGATTCAGCTAGAAACCAGATATCCATTATCGATTTCAAAAAAAAATGTATTCAGACTGCTTGCTAGTCAGAATAATTACATCTTTTTTTTTTAATTTTTTTTTTTTCAAGCTTGCCGTTTGATAAATTTACAATAAATAAATACTACGAATATAAATTTATGCCGGAGTAAGAAGAAGACATAAACTGTCTTATCACCAAGCCCCGTTTACATATAGTCTGTGTTTATATAAAAGCAAACATATACATAGTCCATTTTAAAATACATATAAATTTTGCAAAGTGCTAAAAATGACTTTAAAAGAACGCGAAATTATAGTACACTTCTACTGATTTAAATTTAAAGTAATTTAACGAACATTAATGCATACATATTTTCTATATACATATACATTAATGCATACATATTTTCTATATACATATACATTAATGCATACATATTTTCTATATACATATACATTAATGCATACATATTTTCTATATACATATACATTAATGCATACATATTTTCTATATACATATACATTAATGCATACATATTTTCTATATACATATACATTAATGCATACATATTTTCTATATACATATACATTAATGCATACATATTTTCTATATACATATACATTAATGCATATATATTTTCTATATTAATGTTTAATAAGATATATTTATTTAGTGTTAATAAAAGCGTGTTTTTTTTTAATTTTTTATTTTGAATTAAATTTAGAATAATAAATATTTGAAGTCTGTTGTAATAAATTCTAATTTCAAAAAGAGTTATTTAGGTTCTGTTTTAAATTTCTCCAAGGATTTATATTTCATATTTGTTACATCAATTGTTGCTCTCCTAAAAACTAATCAAAATCTCAAAAACTTTCTTAAAAAGAAAACTGTTATTAAGTATGGCTATATTTATTATAGATTCGCTGAAACCCTATTTGCCAAAGTTTTAAGATCTTTGGACGAAAAAGCATAATTTTTTAATAATATATGTGAAATGTAAGGTAATATTTTTCAGTTTTTGTTTGATTTATTTGCTGAATGCAGTTTAGTAATAAAATTTGAAATACCCTGTAAAGAGAAAACAAATAAGTTTATGGATTTCGTGCTTCGCTTAAAACTATATGAATTTGCAATAAAAATTTTACTTGAATGGAAGTTTCTCATAATCAGCTTTCATCTAAATGAGTGATACTCAGAATATCAGAAATAGTTACATCAGATAAAAATCTATATAAGTGAATAAAAATTTAAACAAAACATTAAAAAGGTTTGAATAAAGTTTTTAGGAGCAGCAAAATTTATTTTTTACGATACAATAAGTTGCTTTTTGTCTCATCATTCAATTAAGCCTCATTCAAGTCTTAGGATTAGGAAGCTTTTGATACTGTAAACCATAACATACTAATAAAAAAACTTGAATATTATGGAATAAAAAACTATAAATTACTTTGGTTCAAAAGTTATTTGACCAATAGAAAGCAATTTATACAATATGAGCAAAAACAAACAATTCCATATGCTGTAACTTGTGGTGTCTCCCAGGGCTCTATTTTAGGACCTTTATTATTCCTAGTATATACTGATGATTTAAATTCGGACTTCTCAAATCGTATTCTTTTTGCAGATGACTTCAATCTTTTTTATTCCCTCAGAGATATTAAAATACTATTTGAAACAGCTAACGAACAGTTGGGTAAGGTTTATAAGTGGTTTATAAGTAATAAACTGTCTCTAAATGTGGATAAAACCAAATTTATTTTGTTCCATAAAGTAAATAAGTTAGAAAATATTCCCATAAAACTGCCAAATCTAGTAATCAATAACGCTAACATTAAAAGAGAAACTTCAGTAAACTTTTTGGGCGTAATATTAGATGAACATTTGCGCCGGAGTAATCATTTAAAAAGCATTGAGAAAAAAATATCAAAAAATACTGCCGTAATATATAGAGCTAAACCATTTTTAAAAAATAAATCTTTAAAAAGTTTATATACTTTTTTTAATTAATTGTTATTTAATTTGTTGTAGTATTGTATGGACAAGTACAAATCATACAAAATTTAAAAATTGTACAGTAAACAAAAGCATGCGTGCAGAATATTATTTGAAGCTGATAAAACTGTACCATGCGAGCCTCTTCTGCGTAAACTTGTCGCATTAAACGTTTACAATATTAACTAACACCAAGTTTTAATATTCATGTATATAATCAAGACTATCTTCAAAAATATTTCAGTCCTATTTTGAAAAAGTAGTTCATAAATACCCGACAAAATTTTCAGATAATAACTAAATTATCTCTAAATATAATTCAAAAAAAAATACATATTCATTTCAATATTGTGGACCTTATTTGTGGAAAAAGTTTACTAATATTGCAAATACGAAAAAAAGTTAGTATACAACAATTTAAAAATGAATTGAAACAGGTGTTATTACTTATGGATTTTAAGATATCCGAATTTAAAGGCTTCTTTTAAACTAAAATTCAATTATTTAAAATATGTCTCAGAATGTATCAATTTTTTTTCATTTATTCAGTTATGGTGTTTCCCTGGTCTTAAAAGTTATTGTTGAGGTCTAATCTGAGTTCTTCAATATTTTTTCTTTTTTTTAAATTATCAATGAATTGTAATCAATTTTACTTTTATACAAATTGATTTTAAAATATACATAAATTTAGGTTTTTGTAACCTAAGTACTCTTTTTTTTTTTAATTTTTTATTTATTTAGGTGCCCCAAAAAATCCTTACAGTCTTATCACAGAGCACCGCGGATGAGCATTTAATTGGACGCTCACGCTTCCTTCCAAACCGATGTCGCAAAACGTGCCCAGAGTTGGAGAATCTTTTATTTTTAATTTTTTGTTCTTTATTTAAATATAACTTTATTACAATATGATATATATTTTATTTTTATATTTTTTAATAAATAAGTTGTATACGTATATGTATATAGTACGGCTCTTGTAAATTTTCTTTAACTGTTTTTTTGTTTTTCTTTTTTTCTTTTCTTTCGATTTTTCTTGTTTACTTGATTATTACTCTTAACATGAATATTGTTCTTGAAGTATTTCTTAAACTAATTGTTATTTATTTTACATTTATAACTTTCAATAAATAATTTGTAAATTTTAAATATATTATACGGTTATTGTAAATACGTACGATTGGGGCTAGGTGATAAGACAAAATAATTTCTTATACTTCCCTCGCCAGTGTTTTTATTTATAAACTTTTAAATTGTAAAAGTTATTAAACGGCGAAAAATGTATAAGCATAAAAGAAGTCTCGTAAGACATTCTATTGAAGTTCAAGATAGGTCCAACCATACCGTCTAGTAATTGATTTTAGCATTGTAACATACACTTCTAATGAAAAAGTTATGGCGCAAAGAAACTACCAAGGAAAGAGCTTAAAGAAATTACAAAACGGCGCGATGGAAGTATCAAAAGACTATTTGGGAAAAGTACAATTTATAATTTTAAAAAACTCCTCAAAACACAGTTAAAGGACGCAATAAGAGCCAGAAGGAGAGAGGGTAAAAAAAAAAGTAACAAAAGTGTAAATTGAGTAGTTATAATAGGTAACTATTAAAGTTCTAATTGTTATATTAAAATTTTGCATTGTATAATAGTTTGAATAAAGAATTTTATTAATTCCTTTCTTGTTTAAGTACTAATTGGTTCCTTTTCGGAGCCAATAAGTACTTTAACAGTCCGTTCTATTAAAGTATTAACCTTTTTTTGATGATAAAAAAAAAGATTCAGGAGTGGATTAGTCAAAATTTGCCAAATTGTTGGTCCGAAGATGTATGTCCACTCAATTCTTTAGACCTCAAGCAATTAGACTACTATATATAAGCAAATGTCTAGTTCAACTTCTTTAAACATCATTATAATAGCGTTATTGCGCTGAAGGTCTCCATCTACAAGACCTCGGATGCCATGTCGGCTGATTTCATCAAAACTACTTTTCACTTTTTTTGGTCCCATATCGAATCCGTGATTCAAACAGAAAGGGTCTTATTAAGTAATTTGTAACCAATATCCTAAACTAATAATTAAAAAAAAAAGAAAAAAAGAAAATGCATTTGACACTTTTTAACTTTTTTATGAATTAAGATTTTAGAATCATTCCAATATTTGTCACCCATACTGTAACTTTGTAAAAACCAATACTAATTATAAAATAACCATGGAATATGATACTATTTTGACAATCAAAGTTAAAGAATTAAAAAACTACTTAAAGTTAAAAGAATTAGAGTTGAACGATAAAATAAAAAAAGGTAGAGCCTCGTATATTTTTCTTGATAAATAGTTTGTAAAGTATATATATATATATATATATATATATATATATATATATATATATATATATATATATATATATATATGTATATATATATATATATATATATATATATATATATACTCCATTAAATAATGAGGTACCATTATTAAATATCAATAATGTTGCTACTTCTCCTAATAATAGACTTTATTTGTGATGTTTTGACACAATTTGATATGCAACTAGATAAACTGCTAAGCAATGACAACGTAATTTCTAGCTTTTTTTTGTGCGTTAATTTTCTTAAAAGCTCAAAAGTAAACATGCACGCTAAGAATTTAAAACAAATCTAGGTAAATTCTTTCGCTGCTTCCTTATTTGATTTTAATATATTTGTTAATTTGTCGTGACCTTTAGAAACAGTGATTATTTTCATTTTGACCTCATGTTATAATAACACGGGGTCAAAATAAAAATAAAAAATTTGGTATCACAATTAAAAGTTTATCGCCACTACTTCTAAAGGCCACGAGAAATTAATATATTAAAAATAATTTTTTTTTTTCAACATCTTCGCATCTTGATCCTAGAGGACAAAAGGTAGATGACTCGTCGAGTCATCTACCTTTTGTGGTCATTTTTGGCAGATACTACAGCTTTTAGTCACTCAACAAAAAAAAAATAACTATTGCCCAATTTCACTAACTTTGCTTTTATGTAAATAAATTAAACGAATTATATAACTAAAAGAATTATATAAGATAATAAAACACTTAATAGTACACCAATTTATAATAATAAAACAACACGGCTTTGGTAATAAAATAAACTGCACTACTGATTTGATTGAAACAAGTGGTTTTATTATAATGACACTTGCTGATGGATAAAATGTAGACGAGTTGTTATTAAATTTTCTAAAAACATTTGGCTCTGTTTTATTGTTAGGGTTGTTAGTAAAGCTTGATTAACTCGGAATCAGAAACAAATTATTATTTTATAATAATTTGTTTATATAATTTTAGAGAGTAATATTTGGAGTATATCAGAATGGGTCAGAATGGGTCAAAATAAATATCCAATAAACTCTGACTGGTCTATGCATAGCAACCATAGGTTGATAATCTGTGCCATCAATTCGGTGATGCCGCCCATGTACCGATGATTGGCCAAGATTATATTATAATAGGCTTCATTATGTCAATTTTACCAATTCAGCGCCGATTTTAAACCGAAGTAATAATAATAATAAAAAATGATTTTCATTGTGCTCGGATAACTTTTATAAATATGTGCGGTCATGTGTACTCTTTAACTTAAAGTATTTTCCTTTTATTATTTAAGCATCAATTTCTATTGTTATCAGTTATTCAAGTTAGAAATAACTGCATGTAATAAACAAGCGATAATAAGTTTTACTATTCGGAGCTCGCTATTTGATTTTATTTAAAACGTAGGTAAAGTTTTTTTGCTTTTATTTAAACTGGGCGATATCGCAGAATTGCGCCGTAAAATCATTGCTTTAAAAAATCTGCAATTGAGTTGCAATAAAAGTATAAAGCTTCTCTTAAGTTTATTTTTGTTATCTAAGTTTAATAATAATAAAATAAAAAATTATTATAAATAGTTACCATGGTTAATATAACAAACATTTTAGGAGCGGATATACTACTGCCAAATAATTATATTAAAAACTATATTACTGCCAAACTTAACAGTTTTAGTAATGCCAAACTAAAAAGTAGTAGTAATGCCACAACCTAATAATAATAGTCGTAGTAGTCGTAGTAGTCGTAGTAGTAGTAGTAGTAGTAGTAGTAGTAGTAGTAGTAGTAGTAGTAGTAGTAGTAGTAGTAGTAGTAGTAGTAGTAGTAGTAGTAGTAGTAGTAGTAGTAGTAGTAGTAGCAGTAGTAGTAACAAAAAGTGCTGCTGTGGAAGCAAAAAGGAAAAAGAAGCAAAGCCCGTAGCTAACAAAAATATTAGACTTTATTTTGGCAATTAAAAGTCTTTTTTGCAATATATTTTTTTGTTAGCTGTAAATATATACGCCCAGATTAAAAAAAGTTATAAATTGATAACGCTACCGAAACGACCCTGATGACACCACACTAAATCATATGGTTTAGTGCGCTATCTTATATGTTTTTCTATACTTGTTATTCGATCACTCAGTACTGAGCTATCGAATATATGCGTTTAGGCGAAAAACAAACCATTTTACCCTAATAAAACGCAACTCGGAATAAGGCTCAAAAAAGTATGAAAAACTTCATTTCAAGTCGGAATTAAAGCGTTTTTTGACGATTTTCGGACATTTTGGGCTGATAACTGGGAATTAGGAGTTAGAAAAATGTTTTACACTAATTTCGAGTTAATTGGATTGATTTAAGTCCAAATAAGTTAGAATTATGTTACCTTAATTTCGATACATAAATGTTTTTATCTTATTATTCTTTTTATTACAAGAAATATATACGAGTGTTCATTATTAATTATCTAAAATAAATACTGAACTATTTTTGATTTTAAAAATATATACTTTATATACATGGAAAAATAGACTAGTCATAGCAATGAACAAGGGTGTGCACTGTGCAATTTTTTGTTAAACTAACCTTTTTCTTTTGTATCAGTATCAATATCAGCAACTTCCTTCTCATTTAAAGGGCAGACGAACTGATTTACTCTGCAGTCTGCATAGAAAATCGCGTTTTCTGTCATGATTTATATCTACAGAAACTAGAAAAATATTGAAATCTGATAAACTGCACGGATATCCTCCAAAGAAATCTCCTTGTTTTTTGAAAGGAGCAATTGTCACTGTGAATTTGTTTTCTATACCATTATATTGCATGTCGGAAACAACGCAGACTTTTGGCTAGCCAATTGAACTGTTGACAAGTACAACATTGTTCGGGTGTTTTTTGGAGATAGTAAAGTCCCAAAAAATCAACCGTTTCATATGACGCAATTCTTGGCATTCGGTTTGTTTCCTTCCTCTTTCATTTCATAAAATTTATTTAATGGATGGACAAAACTAATTTGGTTGATGACATCAAAATCATTCTCATTGAAGTTTGAAAAGTGCGCAATGTTTGTTTCTCTTCCCCTTTAAGTAGAGCACGTCTTGTTTGACAACCATTTTGATAAAATCAGAATTAAAATAAGTAAGTAGGAATTACACTTTTCAAAATTAAGTCAGAAATAAAACCTAAGTTAAGTTGGAATCATAACTTACATTGACGGAAGAAAAATTTTTGAAATCACTATCCGCATCAAACTGTTGCGCATTTGTGCATGGACACGATGTCCGCCTTTTCCTCTAAATTGGATATTTTTATGCATATGCAAGAATTTTTGGCAAAGTATTCAGGAAATTGAGTAACCAATTCATCAAGTTAAAAGCGAATATCTTTGGGAATTGATCCTATTGAAAATCCCTGTAAACCATCACGCAATCCATAATGTACATTTTTGCCGAATTCACCGCAAAGTATAAATGTATAAATATTTCGTATAAATATGTAGTATAAGTATAAGTGTATATTATAAATATATAGTTTTATATATATATAAGTGTATATTATAAATATATATATTATAAATATATAGTTCTTATTTAAACTTACATGTACTCCAATCTGGCAGTTTCCATTTGAGGACGCGATGGCTCCATAAATACTTTTCCAGACCTTGGCTAGCCTGCCAGTTTAAGATCAAGCTTCGAGCTTGACAACATTTGAAGTACAACTGTTGTTTTTGATTGTGTCCAGATGTGAAGCAATATGTTTCAGAAGAATATCCCATACTATTACTTTCTTTGGATTTTTAGCAGTGATATTTTTCATTCTTTCTTCGATTTCCAGACCCATAACTGATTTTAAATTATGCAGATCATCGGGAGAAAAAACGTCTTTTTCCGCGTCAAAAGCAGCATCATTATCAGCGATTTCGTTTTCCACATAATTGCTGCAAAGGTTGTTGGTAAATGCAGCATGCGCTTGTATAACAGCAGCTTCTTTTGCAGGTAATTCATCATCATTAAAGGGCTCGTCATCTTCATCACTACTAATGCTACTACTGCTTGTTTCGAATTTCGACTCACTTTCTTCATCCTTATCGGAAGCAGCGTGTTCAATAACTAAATCTAAAAATAGCGAATAATTACGAATGTCATTTGAATTATGGCCATGTTTGATGAATGAAGACAGCTTCTACTTATTTTGTCTACTCTTCGCAGCAGGTGGGTCATTATCAAGTGAGCAGTCATTACTTGACAGTATATAGTCTAATTCTTTATGTATTATTTTGGCCAAATACTGGATAATTATTTCTTTAACGCAATCGGGACTGGCTGCTCAACTATTGGATAACAAATGCATGAACTACCCCAAGTTCATGCATTTGTTATCCAATGAGTGGGTAGAATAACTATCATCTGCTTCTCTAACCCCTTCTGCTGCAAATGTTCTTGGAATCGTCGGACTTTCTGAATGATTTTTCTCCTGCTCAGAAACCACCATCTTCTGCTTTTTAGCTGTTGCTGGTAAAGCATACTTATCAGAAACTGAAACATCAGTTGATGATGAAGCAGATCCAGAAGATAAAGATTTTGTATCTTTGTCACTTGATGACGAAGTAGACGGTGATGATGATGATGATGATAATGTTGTAGTGCGCAATGCAACAAGGCCGTCAACATGTTCAAACAATCCTTTTTCTAAACTTGATCAACAGCACGACGTTTTAATTTATTTTAATTCAAATTGGTAATTTCTAGCTTTTCAGATGCAGATTTTTTTGCCTAAAATGAGCAGGTGTTTTGTGACCGCCTATTATATATTTATCAGCACTACTTTTGCAAGAACACCCGTCCTCATCTTAACATTCTCTCAAATCAATTCACTCATATTATATTTTGATTTTACTAACATGGCATAGTAAATTGACTTTAAAGAAGATTAAATAATAATAATAGCAAAAAGAGTAATAACAAAAACAATAATAATAATACGAGGAGTTTCTCAACTTCAAAGAAGCAATTTACCGTAACTTTTATATCTTTCTTGATATTATTTATTACTCTTGATATTTGCTATATTACTAATATTAGTAGTTTAAAAATTTATGTTTATTATTCTAGAGGTTAATAATAATAATCATTATGATAATTTAATAAGTTTAATTTTTTTTAACTCTTTCTGAAGTAGTCTTTTATGGAGGTCAAGCTGCAAACGATTTTTTTTATATATTTATCTGTTGTTATATTTGTAAATGTAGCTCTCTATCTATCTATATTATTTATGAAGTCATATTAGGAAAGTTTATTTAAGATGCCATTAAATTAATAGCATCCTTAAAAAATTATCCATCTCCTAATGACTTTATAAACTATATATACATTGTATATACATTGTATATACATTATATATATATATATATATATATATATATATATATATATATATATATATATATATATATATATATATATATATATATATATATATATACATATACATATAGTTTATAAAGTCAATTGGAGGTAATTGATAATACATACGCATTGGGTTGGGGGAGGGATCAATATTTTTCACTATTCTTTATTTTACAAAGCATTACAATATTTAAAAACCATTACATTGTAATTATCTATAATAGGTTTTTAATATGTAATATTTATTAATTCATTTTAAATAAATAAATGCAATATTATGAGGGAATTTGATCAAAAATAAATAATAAAGAAAAGTTTCATTTGTTGGTTTCATTAACTTCTTTACATTAATATATATAATAAATTTTGTAGGGTCGTCACCTGCTGAGTTAAAAAGTGATTAATCGTTGTTTAACAAAGCTGGAAGATATGACGAAAGATCATTTAAAAAAACGTTATATAAAGCAATTACAGGCAAAATTTAAATGTAGATTTTACATGTTTGTTTTTCTAATTTTATTCCATAATCAAACGATAAATACGTTTTAAAATTTTTTATATAAAATAAACGTATAATGTTTATGCATAGAATTTACCATGAATATATTTGTATAAATATGTGCATTTGTAACATCATTTGTATGTGCTAATAAAATGCATAAAAGATTTATATGGTATTTCTTTTTCAGAAACATTGGTGTGACATGCAAAAAAATTCGGTTTGGTCAATACGTTGATACGCGATCATTTGAAGAGAGCTCCTTATAGAATAACATAAAAATTATTTTATAACGTTTTTGTATACTTTCATAATATATCAATACAAAATAATTAAAAATTTAGAAAACTTTTTGTTAAAAATCTCTGCAGATTTAGGCTTCTACACCTAAATTTGAATCGGTAAAAGTTTTTTCTAAAACCTAACTTTAAAAAAAAATGTTAAGCGTTTACAAAACGTTCTTGTGCCCACTGGAAAATTCGTGTATTGATTTGAGTAATCTAATTCTTACTTATTTCACATTTGCTAATTCCTACTTATTTACTGAAAAATTTGTCGGATTTAGTGCAATATTGAAGGTTGGAATTAAATTTTTTTGCAAATTCGAAGCGTCCAATTCCCAGTTATAAAAATTTCTATTGTCGGTTTCAATTTCTAATTTCGAGTTGTGCCCTAATAGGGTATCACTCATAAGCTCTATGTATGCGGATAAAGTGCGCATGTAAATTTTTTTTGCTCATTGAGCAATTTTTTAGAATGAATTATTTTACTAAAAAATATTGAAGTAAATAAGGAATAAGTATAGAAAAAATCGGTCTGGAAATGGAAATAAAAATGGTCGATTTGGTAAAGACTCGTATTTTAAAGGCCCGGGCAACTATTAGGAAAAATTATAGAAATTGTCGGTGTCGAATAGGCTTACAAAGAGCTTTATTTTAACAGGTCCGGCCAGCAAATATATTAATATTATTAAAAAATTTATTTAAAATTAATTAAAATTTATTTAAAATTTATTTAAAATTAATTTATTTAAAATTATTAAAAATTTATTTAAAATTAAAGTTAATTAACTGGATAAAAATTTACTGTCGTATTCTCATATAAATAGTATTGAAACAACACTCTCAAAAAATATCGCAATGATTTATAAGGCTAAACCTTTTCTAAATGTAGCATCCCTGAAAAAATTGTATTTTTCCTTTATTCACAGCTATTTGTCTTACTGTAATATTGTGTGGGCTAGTACTGGCTATACAAAACTAAAGAAAATCTACAACAAACAAAAACATGCATGCAGAATAGTGTTTGGAGCCTGCAGAAATACTCCTTGCGAACCACTTTTACGTGCACTCGGTGCTCTAAATGTGTATAAATTCAATTTACACCAAGTTTTATTGTTTATGTTCAAAACAAAAATGGGATTGTCCCCAATAATTTTTCAAACCTATTTTAATAAAATTAATCATAAATATTCAACAAAGTTTTCTGATAACAACTTTGTTCTTCTCAAGTATAATTTAAAATTAACCTTCTATTCAATTAAATATCGCGGACCTTATCTGTGGAAAAAATTCCCAGAGATTGTCAACAAAAACAAGACTACATTAGAACAATTTAAAAATGAATCAAAACAATTATTACTATTCAGGGATCTTAATTTATCTGACTTCAAATGTTTCTTTTAAAATTTAATCAAATAAAAACAAATTTATTTATGTCAATCAAATTTAAGTAATGATGTTTAAAATTCATCTTGTGATCATGTTAATTATGAAATTTTATTTTTATTTAAAACTTTTTGTTTAAATGATTTTAAAACATTTTAGCGGTTGCTAGCATTTCGACAATTCTTAGTTATTTGCTATTTTGAATTTCTTAATTTTCTTAGTTATTTTCTGTTTTAATTCTGACCTATATTTTATATATTTATATTATATACATTTGTATGTTACGGTTATGTAGAGTTTTTTTTTTTTATGTAGAGTTTTTTTTTTATATATGTGGGGCTCGGCGATAAGGCAAAATGTGCCTTCTTCTTGCTCCTGCCATTAATTTTGATATATGTATATGCAATGTAAACATTCTTTAACGGCGAAATAAATTACACTTAAAAAAAAAAAAAATCTTGAAAAAATAAACAAATAAATAAAAACAAAATTGTTCTAAAAAATCTAATTCTAATATATTTAAAAACTTGCAGCACAGCTACATTTGCACATCTTTACACTAGATGTTTTATTACATCATTCATTGCTAGTACGTTACAAAAATTTCATCATTATAGCGTTAAAATAGAGTGAAGACTAAATTAAAGGCGTAACATTTTCTTCAAACTCTTCTTCCATGTTTCCTGGCGGTAAGTACTGCGCAACTACAACAGTATTTTTCCCTTTTGTTGCAATACCAAATCCAACTTTCTTACTTCCTCTCCATACCAATTGGGTAAAATGTCCCGTTTCTTCAGCGTAACCGGGTTCGTCATAGTCGTAATTTTTAATTTCAGAGTACCTTAATTTTTGTTTAAAAGGTTAATTTTAGTTTATAGAATAAATAAAGTTATTATCAAGTATATGAGAAAACTATGAAATTAAGTTACTTATCTAAAAAGAAAACAAAAATTTAAAAATAAAATGTTACATTAAAGAACAAAAAGTAATGGTCATAGTTTTCTAAGAAGCAAAAAAAGATTAATAAAAGTAAAAAATAAAAATAAATGAAATATAAAAACATAAGAGTACTAACCACGTATTACTAGCTTCATCGCAAATATTTTTGGAAACACCTCCCTTTAGCATAAATAAATTTTCGCCATATTTACTATCACTATCACTGTGTTTAAACAAATTGTTGGAAGCTAAGTATTCTGCGTATTTTTGTGCGCTCTTTGTGAGAACGTTATCCAGAACCAATCGAGGTGTGTTTTCATGCTTAGCTCTCAATCTGTTATGCGCTTTCAAACAATTATCTATACAAATAAATTCTCTACGAACTATAAATTTTCTACAGAGAATAAGGCTGCAATAAAATCGATGGGAAAACTAATTTGTTAAAACACCAATTAAGGAGTTTGTAACATTAAACAAACGTTGTCTCAAAACTCAAGAAAAATTTCAAAAGAAGATTAAGAATTAAGATTGTTTTTAAAACATCATGATTTAAAATTTTTTCAAGTTTTAGTATTTTATATGTAATCTTACTGCTTTGATCCGATGCACGCTTTCCAATTGAATCGCCGTCTATAAAAATGAAATATTTAATATCAAATTATTACTAAAGTAATAAATAAAACTTTTTCTAAACCCGGATAAAGCAAAATACACCTTTTTTTATGTCAAAAAAAAGCTTTAATAATTTATTTAGCCTTTTAATTTATAATATTTTTGGATCTTTTATATATATATATATATATATATATATATATATATATATATATATATATATATATATATATATATATATATATATATATATATATATATATATATATATATATATATATATGTATTAGCCATTATTAGTATAACAAATTGAAAAATTAAACTAAAATTTAAAACTTACAACTATTTGAAACCAACAAAACTGAGATAGCGACTAGTAAAAACATTTTTTTTGCTGTCCTCTCAAAAAAATGCCCAATTTATTAAGAAAAACAGTCTTTTTCTATTGGTCCGTGTCATTAATCTGTAATCCATTTAATACTGAATTAATTAGTTATCAAGAATGATTTTGAAATGTAAGCTTAAAGGGGTTTAGCGATTTCTTCATTAAGATTGACAGGCTTTTTGTGCCACCCATTATTCTTTATTTAACAATATTTCATAATTATTTTGTTAATAATATTCTATAATTTTTTTTATAATAACAACTGGCATCTTCTGCAAAACACTTTAATCATGGTGTATTTACATTGGTTTTACTTTTTATAATTCCTGGTAGTTTAGACTTTAGCTTTTAGTCGTCGAACGTCACTTATTGGAAAGGGAAAGAGACTTTATAAAAAAAAAATTTCCAACTTTTTTTTTCTATAAAACTTCTAAAGCTAACACTTTGTTCTTTATCACAGCAAAAGTTAAGACTTTAAAAGTTTAGTCTCCAGTAACATTGAAAACTATATTATAATAAAATAGAGTCTTTAATTTTAAACTTGTATACATGTATAAAAATACCATGTTGCTTTTGGGGTGAGGTTTATTTAGCGTACTTATCTAAAAGTATACTACACACTTAAGAGTCATATTAATAAGGCAGTCAATATATTCTTATGACTTTTTTTAGCTTCGATAAAATTTTATCTATAGTATAATACTCTTGTATAACTTACTTTTATAGAGATGAGAGATAAGTTATAGAAAAGTTAATCCACTAAGTTATGCTTTATATCGCTTAAATTTTTTTGCAAAAAATTTTAATATAAAAGTAATCCGTTAAATACACAACCATAATGCAATTTTTGTAGAAACTAAAATAACTTTTAATGAAATGATATGAATAAGTTTTTTTTTATATATTCTATAAAGCGAATAGAAATTTAAAGAAACTTTCTTGACCGAAGTTTTTACTTTTTTCTTATGTATATATATTAGACTACTTCATTTTGATGATATGAAAAATTTAAAAGTACCATTGAGTCTTATCTGCTGCGCACACCCATATTTTATTAGAAAATTTTTTTTTATTTTGAACTCGGACCATTTTTAAGGGTTGAATAAGTGCCTCAAAAGTCAGATTTTAAACTTTTGAAACCCTTTTTTTAGCTCATTTTTGATACATTTGAGTAATTTCTAAAACTCAAAAAAAAAAAAATTTTTCAAGAGTTTCTACTAAGGTAGAAGAACCAAATAAAAATGCATGGAAATTTTGTTTATGGTATATAAATCTGTCTAAAAAATCGCAAATTTATGCGATTTTTTCCAATTATTACGCATTACGGTAACTTTTCAGATACTTTTAAAGTTTTTTAAAAGAAGCACCACATATATATTGCATAAAACATCAAGCAAATTCTTACAACAAACTTTTTATTAATTTACTTATAAAAATACATTTTTTTATATTTATTCATTGATTTTTTGTTTTTCTTGCAGTTGTTCAATAATAAATGCAAAATCTGTTTCTTCTCTTCACTTCTAGCAACGTCACTTCTAGCAACGTCACTTCTAGCAACGTCACTTCTAGCAACGTTACTTCTAGCAACGTCACTTCTAGCAACGTCACTTCTAGCAACGTCACTTCTAGCAACGTCACTTCTAGCAACGTCAATGTTGTTTATTATGAACTTAACAGTTTTTATTTTTAATTCACCTTTTTATTTTAGGTGCATAAATACGCCAGGAAGTCTATGTTTTTTCTCATTTAGGCTGATGGATATTCGCCAATAATGTTTGAGCAATTTTACTTTTTTTTCGCATTTATCTATCAGCTAAGCCTAGTACAATAAGATAAGCGTCCATAAACTATGTGTATCGTTGAATAGATTTAAAGCCTGATTCTGCTAAAACAGTTTCTTATTTGCTAAAAAGATTTCATGATGAATGAAAAAATTGTTAAATTCTTTGTTCAGAAAAAATTATGCTTTATCAATTACCAAAATCATTTTTTTCATACTGGAATCCTTGTATACCATATTTGCACATATAATATTTTTTAAGTTAATACTTATCTGATATGGAGCAAAAGAAACTAGTTCAGTTCTAAGAAACCATTAGTTTAGATGCAAGCCATTTCATTAATCTCTTAAAATTGGCTACTTCACCCATCAAAGGTTGGAGCTTTAGGTAGTAGATACCAAAATTGAGTTCATTATATATACTTATTTATTAAAAAGCTAAGTATTTGTTAATGTGCAACAAAATCCTTCCTTTTGCCATAAAGCTACAATTCCTAACTTTTTTTCATGAAGCGAGCATGGTGGGCTGCTAGGAAGTACAAAACTTATACTTGCCCTCAGAAGCACAAAAATGCAAGTTTAACGTAGTACTTCCTTGCAATCACACACTAAAATAAAAGTAAATCAGAATATATTGGTATAATTAATTATACACAGTTATGTATATTTTTTGTGTAAAAAAAGAGATTACTTTTTATTTCACAAAAAATATGGATACCTATGCATATTTAATATGTACTATGTAGCAATTAATATAGAATCAAGCAACCAACAAATTCTATAGAACTTACTGTTTGCTAGAAAACAAGGAAAATTCTTATCGAGAATAAATTGCTACAAGTTAAATTCATAGTAAGTACCAACAAGTTCAGATATCGAGTTATTGAGCTACATTTATAGAGAATCACTACTTATAATATTTTGATAAAGTTTCCACAGGAATCCATTATCTTCTTAACACCGTTTTACTCAAAATTTAAAAAAAAATTGGATACAAAAGTGAAAAAATATGAATATGCTAGACAAATATAGTATTTTACAAAAATGGTAACCAGTTATGTAAAAACCTACATGGTTCTTTTTATCAAGATCATTCTATGCTTACTTTAC